>JANDJT010000002.1:13483992-13498404 GCA_024331685.1 Stegophilus panzeri
GAGACACAACCCTGATCAGAGGCCAGTTGCAGGTCATTTACTACTTTAACTAACGCTGTCTCTGTGCTATGATGAGGCACATTTCGATGAGGCACATTTGGAGCATTTCAAGCTCCAAAAATTCATAAGGGCATCGGAAAAGTAATCCATGTGACTCCCAGTGGTTTAATCCTGATTTTATGAAGCAATACGAATGCTTTGTGTGCGCAAAGTCTTTATTCTCTGTTCCCGAGAGGACCACGATGCGTACGTGTGGAGTGTGTAGAATTCTGTATAAAGGGCTCTTTTGACAGGACTAGTTTTATATGGGAGGTGGGGTAATGTAATAATTATCAGAGCTTCTCTGTGATTTTAATCTCATGTGAAATGGTTATGCCAGTTATTTTTCTGGATTCCCGTACCGGTGAAGATTAAAGCGTCTTTTACCATTTATATATAGCAGCCTGTAAAAATAACCTCAGGTTAAACTAATCCTGTGCGAATGCACTCTCTGTATTTTCTTTTTCAGTAGTCGATTTGTCCGTCCTAAACGGAATGATTATATACCATTTGTTCCAACAGCATTTGATAACATCGTTCCTCCCCAAACTAAAATGAAACACAATTTCAGCCCTCATCCAGTTGCAGCTCTTCTTTTGTAGGATATGCACATTTTTTCCCAAATAACTAAATTTTCATGGTATTTCTTGTGTAAACGCACCTGGAAACAATTTATGTATAAATTCCTTCGTATCCAGCGGGATAAACAAGGCCTGCTTTAATATAGTGTAACCATGGCAACAATTGTATATAACATTTTGATTTATGTCTGTACTTAGAAAATCCTGCATCTAAAAGGAACGGGGTTTAGTCTTTAAGCTCATGTTCATTTAGAAGTGTGCTGGTCTAGAACCGAGCAAACTTTGACATCAGGAGCTGGGGGCGGGGGCATTTTATTGCCATGACAACAAGCGAGTGAAACTAGCATAAAAAAAGATTTACAGATTTTGACTAACAGTAAACAGATTTAACCTTTGATACTTAACGAAGTCAAGTTGATATTTTAGAAATGTTTATTTAGCATCTGTGGAAGGAGTATCCAGTGTCAGCGCTAACACGCTGTAACTAATCCACGTTTTCTGACATCTTCAGGACAGAGGAGCTTACACTTGGCGGTTTTTAAAGTTTTTACATTTTTTTATTTTTATTTACTTAAAGAGAGGAGGAAAAGAGACTGGTGAAGGATCAACTGTTTATAGCTACTATAATCTAAGTGATAAATTGTTTCATGGACATTGTAATAGTTGGGGAATTGTTGTGGTGTTAGAGGAACAAAACACTTCAGGACACGTTGTTATAGGAAAATAATGATCTTCGGTGTGTTGACAGTAACACCACATCATCATGTTTTGTTCTTAAAATATTATAACCGATAGTTGGCAGGACATGTCATGATGTAATTATTTTGTTATCATAAGCAATGATTATTAGCGTTGCAGGGCATGATGGGAATTTGTTTTTAGCCATTTGAGTAGTTCCAGTTGAGTGCCAGGCTTTATGTTCTCAAGCGTTAAGTGTATTAATAACACACTCTGGCTGCTAGGCAGTAAGACAGCAGGCCAAGCGTGTGTGTGTGTGTGTGTGTCCCCTGTTTTCTGTGTGTCTGTTTGCCTGTGTATGTGTGTGTGTGTATGTATGTGTGTGTGTGTCACCGTTGGGCAGTTGGAATGTGTGTGATGGATGTGTGTGTTGGAGGAAACAGTGGCTCCATGTTCATGGCCTTCCTAACGTGAACAGCATGACCTTCCCGATTGTTTCCTGCATTTGTGTGGCCGCTTCCTGTTCCATGTTCATGAACGGCCTTCTGGGACAGCGAGGTGGAGGCTAGACAAGTGTGTGATACTCATGAGAACAGTCTGAAAAGACCCGTATAACCTGTAAAATGGAGTTGGCCACCAATTTTGGCATAAATTACTTCAAGTTGTTGTCGAGTGTGTGTGTGGTCTGCAGAACCATTCTTCACTCCTCTGATATTAATCATAGTTGGAATTGTGGAACAAAAAAATTACTCTTCTCCTTTATTTACCCTTAGTACACTGTAACTCTAAATCACATGGTATCAATTTGGCTTGTACTTTTTGTTGTTGTTGTTGTTTTTATTCCCTTGTAGTTTCACATGAGATAAGTTTTCTATTAATACTTTTTAGTCTTTGGTCTGATATAGTTATAAAAAAAAAAACCCCAAACAAACAAGAAAACATAGTTGTAGCTATAGAGTTTAATGTCTTTGCTTCCAGTCCATAGAACAGTCCAGTAGACATGAATGATATTCCCCAGCGACCTGATAAGCAAGGAAGAAAACACTCGTGTGGTGACCTTAAAAAAGGAAAATAATCAACAACAGCGTGGAGTGGTGAAGCAGAGTTCCTGTTATTACCCCGAAGTTGATTATTTTCCCTTAACAGCACATCCCCAAGTGTTTTATTCCTCTTATACCACAGACAATTGCCAGCATTTGCAATATTTAATTTATTAAAGAAGGAAGCACTTTTATAGTGATATTTAATGCTGTGGAACATGCACGAAAACAAATTAGTTCCTGTTCGCACTTTCGTTATAACGGCTCTACACGGGGTTCCAAGTCAAAAAAGGAGCTTGTTATGTTACAGAGAAACCACAGAGTGTAAACTCTTCTGTCCTGAAGATTCCGGAAAATGTAAAGTTACAGCTTTAACTCTGAATGTTACAAAGCGCTGACACTGGAGAAAGCTTACAGAAAGCTTCAATGATGGTTTTAATCCAAGTCCGCGTGAATGGTGAATGGTCTGTACTTATATAGCACCTTCTACAAAGTGCTTTACACTGTGTCTCATTCACACACTCACACACACACACACACACACACACACACACACACCAATGACCACAGAGCTGCCATGCAAGGCGCTAGTCTGCCATCGGGAGCAACTTGGGGTTCAGTGTCTTGCCCAAGGACACTTCGGCATGTGGAGTCATGTGGACAACCCACTCTACCACCTTAGCCACAGACGTCCCAGAATAAGCTATTGCCATAGAAATGCTAATGTTTTAGAATGAATTAAATAAAAATCTGTGATTTGTAACTGCACTACTTTCAGAGCTGCTGCTATAGAAAATGAATCAACACCTTTTGACCAATCAGAATCCAGAATTCAACAGCGCTGTGGTGTAAACAGAATTACAACGAAGCCACTTTAATGCCAGCACATGCCGTTATTCCAGCTCACCTGTGAATCTCCTTGTGCATGTGTTTTATTGCATCCAGCTGAGGAATTGCTGTGATCTTTGGCAGTGTAAGGAATCTGGAGTGTGTGTGTGTGTGTGTGTGTGTGTGTGTGTGTGTGTGTGTGTGTGTGTGTGTGTAGCTGTGAGGAGTCACCTTGCACGAGCTGTTGGGAATTCCCCTCTTAAATGAGCCATGTTTGGGGAATCGAGGCCGAGAGCTTGCTGCTCCGCCATATTCTCTCTGGCGTGCGATTTAGTCTGAGTAGCACAGACACACACACCCACACACACACACCCCCCCCGACCGACCGTTCTCCATCCCTGCAGCCCGAAATCGAGCTTTTTTGGCTCAGCAGTACACATACACATTCCAGTTACTTGAGCTCCGGGTCACAATCCAAACACAAACACTTTTTTTTCTTTTTAGGGATGTAAAAATATTTTTAGAGCTCTTGACGCTTGGTGTCAAGGAGTTTGTGAGGAGTATTTCAGGGTCATCATATCTCGTAAAAATAACCGCTCCAACTGTGATTATCGGCATCGCACCGTACTGCTCTGTCCCGGACGCTCGGCTATTTAAGGAGCGGATCCGTGGATGCGTTCGGTTTGGGAGAGGAGATGCTGCCGCGCTTTGGCCTCATTATGCATGGAATGTGACCCGCAGATGCACGCTCTTTATTTTTGGTTACAGACTTCTAGCAGTACAGCAGACAACAGTTTATACTGCTGTAAATGAATAAAAATAAAAACTGAAAAATAGTCTCATTTGGAAAGTTTTAGATAATTCTTGCAATGAAATTGTCAGCATAGGTTTTTAAAATTTTTTTTACAGTATATAAAAAGCTTTAACATCTCTAAAGTGTAAAATATTTCTAAAATAATTATTTGTGGACAAATAGTTCTGCGAAGTGTTTCTATGTGATCAAATGCTTGCCACCTTACATTAGCTAGAATTTATAGCCTGTTTAACCAGCTAGCTAACATTTTGCATTCAAGAGGTTCTGACTCTTTAAATTAAAGCTTCAGGATGATTTAAATACGGGAAATATCTCACTTATGTTATAGCAGCTGTGAACAGTCATTCCCTTACCAGCCTCTCATTTTTCTCCCTCTATCTTGAAGTTAACAAGAATAAGAAAAAAAAATACAGCTTGTCAAGTTACTGAGAAACTGTAAAGCATAAACTCCTCCTTCCGTAAATGCTAAATAAATGTCTCTTTAGAGAAAACTTTGTCAGTGATTGCACATGTCATTGCACTGGATTGCACTTCTGTCAGAGCTGCTGTCATAGAACATTACTCAGCATCCTCTGACCAATCATCGTTGTATTTTATACAGTAAAATTACTTTAAAGTGCACCTATTATGGTTTAAAGCAAAATTAGGCATGTTTCAAAACCATAATAGGTGCACTTTAATGAAAAACAAACCTGTCCTCGTTCAAAACGCCTTAATGGATTTGAGAGTGATGTGGTTCGATTTCTTCATTTCTTATGAATAAAAGGTTTGAATGATAACCCTGCCCCTAACCGTACGCTTCCTTAACCTTTGTAACTTGTCAAATGAATACAAGCGTTAGCGATACTTAAGGTGGAATAATATGTGGCAGTGGGTTTTTTTTTGTGTTTTTTTTGGTATGTTGATGGTTTAGCACAGCGTTTCCCTTTTTTTTTCAGTCACGGCACCTTTTGAAAATAAAAAAAAAATTCGTGGCACTCTACACAAACACTAATGCGAGACAGCGTTAGCTACGTGAGGATGAAGTTGATGGTCCAGAAGCATCTGGAGATTTTCTTTTAAGAAATCTGTCCATATTCTTTTGCACAACACGCGCATCGTCACACGCTAATTATTAGGATAAAACACGCATACGTTACACGTATTGATGTTGACGTGCTGCTGACAGGTCAGGGAAGGGGTTCGAAGGGGAGGGATTTATTATTATTTTTAATATATCATTTACTAGTATTATTATTATTATTATTATTATTATCATTATTATTATTATTATTATTATTATTATGTGTGGGTGTGTCTGTGTTTATTATTTCAGACATCAGATATTTCATATATATTAAATTTTAAACACATTTTAGCATTTTGAAGGATGTTTGAAGGATTTTTACACATCACCCCTGCGCTATATATATATATATATATATATATATACACACACACACACACAGAGACATACATACATACATACATATATGTGTGTGTGTGTGTGTGTGTGTGTGTGTGTGTGTGTATAATATATTAAAGATGCACCAATACTAAATTTCTCAGCCGATACCAATAACTGAGTGATATCGGCAGATACCGATAACCGATACCGATAGTTCTGCCTTTTATGCCTTCTTTTAAATGAATAATAATTAATTCCACAATTCCAAAAGAAATGCAGATAAAAACGTTATTCTCTCCATTTCAGCAAGTTGTTTCACAGTAACTGGTCTCATAAACACAAAACACATTACTCTAACATCAACACATGAACTAAACTCTGAAGATTAAAGTAAGATTTCTTAACTTATTGAATGTTATTAATTCATATTAACATTGACTGAAACCTAAAAAACCTCCTGTTAGTCTCACATTCACTTTTGATTGACATGATATAATCGATGGCCCATAGCGTGAATCCCTAAAAAAAAATATATATATATATATATGTAATGCTGAAAAGTAGAATCTGTAAAAGATGTTAACATTTTACAATTTTAAAGAACAATATTTAAAAATGAAAAGTCAGTTTCATTGTTTAACTAAAAGAGCATTTCAAATATTCACAATATCTCAGAAAAAGCAGATTGTGACTTAATTTATCACAATATCAGTATTATATCATCATATCGTCCCCAGCCCTATTAGTACCCCATACATTTATTAATAATTTAAAAAATGATAAGAAATGGGGAAACTCTTGAATTCGCTATTGAATTTGTGAACTGTCCACTGGTTTATATATAACTCTATAGAATATTTGAACGCCATCCATGTAAAAGTTAATCAAGATAGTAGATATGTATGTAAATCTCATTCTTTCTGTCTTTCCCTCCGTCTCTCCGTCCTCTTGCTCTTGTCCGTGATGTGGTATGTAGACAGGCTGGAATTTTTTTGGGCCTCCAAATGATAGACCAAACATGTCATCCCTGGCTCGGGTTACAGGAAAAAAGATGGCTGCCTCATGTGTAGGGATGCAGTGTGTGTGCGGACTCTCTGACCTCGCTGCGTGTTACCATGTGTCACTTATATACTGCTCTGCGGATGAACTTATCAAAGCAGCCAGTTCACTGTGTTCTCTCTCTCTCTCTCTCTCTCTCACACACACACACACACGGCTCGCAGAGATCGCTCTATACTTGGCTCCTCACATTCCACATCTGCTGTTTCCATTTCTCCCTCATCCTGCACGTGCACACATCGCCCTTCTCTCTTTTTAATGGCTTCCCTGGTTTTCTCTCCTTCCCAGGCACTGCCATTTATCATGGTCATGGAATCGGCCGTGCTGACTAGCATGCTAGCACTGGCCTGAGAAAATGCATCTTTGCCAGGTGTCTGTTGGTTTTAGCCCAAAAAAAAAAAAAAAAAAAGTATGCTGGTGTATTTTTCCACAGTTCGTGGTTCGGAAACTTGACACTGATTCATCGCAGAGGTATTTGCTTGTCATAGTTTGCTTGGCGCGACATGCCGAGTGTTAGCCACCCTCACTAATATTTAACATGCCTGTCTGCCCTCGCGTGATGCCATTGTTTGTTTCAAACTTCTGTAGACATGGCTAGTGAATTGTCTTTACTTTGCGTCTAAACCACAGCTAGAGCTACAAATACACACTCTCAGGACTCTCCATCTGGTGGAGACTCATCCATTCTTCTCTCCATCTGGTGTAAGGTGCACGGTATGGACAGAACACGTATTACGCTCCATGTTGTGAATAGGCCTGGTGAAGCCGTAATGTTCATGGTTAAAGATGGAGGTGTGTGAGTTAAATGAAAAGGATTTGTGTTGAGAGCAACTTCAATAAAACATTTGAGGATTGATCAGGGGCTCACATTGTGGCCTTGTAGGATATACCAACAAGGTCAATATCACACTAACCATTATCAAACAAAACATTATAAAAGCTATAGCATCTTATTCTGATTCTTCTATGTACATGCTGTGGATGCATGTTACCTCAAATCCATCAAATCCCCCCCCCCGCTGTACTGAGCTGCTCTCCTCAGATCAGCGGGAGGAACCCGGGCCCGGTGACGACAGCACATGGAATCTGGCACAGATCTGGGAAAGGAAGAGGAAATCCAAAGATTTACGGTGCTTTCTGTTTTATTTGTAACCCCGGTTGCTGAGGCAACAAACGGAGCCGTCTCGATATCGCGCCAGGGAGATTTTAGCCCCGGTTTGAACTCGGTGTCCAGACGGGGTGAGATGGCGGACAGAGATGGCGGACAGAGATAGCGGTCAGGATTGCGCCCAACACTAAAACAGCAACGCCAAACAATGCTGTCCGACTCGAACAGCTATACTTTGTCATGAACCACATGGATGTTGCTTGTTTACTTACTTGGACTGCGCTTGAATCAAATAGAGAGCGGCTGTTTGAGGAAAGCAGGACATCTCCAACAATGTGCTAGTCATGAGCTTTATGATCTTTTGGCCTTATGTGTAATAGTCTAGTAGTCAGTAAATCAGTATTTCTTCATTTGTCAGAACCGATGCATTTCAGAATCTCGCTCCAAATCCGATCTAAGCCATCAAATCCAGCGGACAAGAGTCTTCAAGAGCATTTAAATGCATAACGAATATCATTACATCATTGTGTCATTTTGCTTCTTGTCCAAAGAACGTTTGAGAAACCGTTGTTCCTTCAATAAAATGAGTGTGTGTATACATAATCACATCTAAATTAACATGTTGGCAAAGATTGAATTATGTCCTAGGGGAAAAGATGTTTTTCTTCAGTATAAAGACATTCCAGGAAGTGCTCACTCTTTTCGTCTTATTCAGAAACCAAAACAAACCCATGTCCAAGATTAAAAGAATAAAATGTAAACAACGTGAAAAAAGGGTATGTCGGTGAAGTGATGCTTCTGAGGGTTTTGGGTAAAAGTTGCTAGCACAGGTGCAGTTTATATGTGTGTTTTGGTCATGTGACCATACCCCCTGCAACAAGCATGTATAGTAAGGTCAAATATTGTGTTAATATGAGGTGTGTGTGTGTGTGTGTGTGTGTTACACATGGAATTTTTAGTGAAATAAGAATGCGTATATTTTGAAGACACGCCCATCTCTAGAATTTGTACGGATGTTGCATATCACATGCGAATTGATCATAATTATGACATGCGTCCTCCTATAATGTTACTTAACACACACATGTCCAGAAATCTCAAACAAGAATTAGGGGATATGATCTTCAATTTCTTTCTTCTATATACAAGGGTGTACAAAGAGAAATATGTACAGCGTCTCTCTTGTCATTTTGATAGTTTCGTAGTCTCTCTCGTGTTTGTAAATGACTGATTAATAGCATGAACCAGTGAAACCGTGACACATTTAGACTAGGTTATCTTCATTATTGTTGTCAGAGCAATAGCTCCAAGTCCCACGTAGTTCAGTGTTTGTCTCAGTCAAGAGGTTTTGTCTGATCTTCTGTGTAGTTGGACGTCGCATCCTTCATGTTTGTCTCGTAGTGCTTCAGCTGATCCTTCTCTGTTAATCTTTAACGCTCCAGCTGGTCGCTCTTGTCCGTATTTACCCTCATCCATGGGATCAAAGCTTTGAGAGTCCATCTGACATTACTGCTCCTCCTACCGCTCAGCTAATTATCCTCCTCACGTTGTCTCTTATTAAAACAAATATATTAATTAGCATGTTTTCGAAGGCATGAGTTAAATGGCCACTACAGCCACTAGTGATGTGTGTGTGTGTGTGTGTGTGTGTGTGTGTGTGCATTGCCAGCCAGACGAATACATTATAATACTTTATTTTTTTCAGTAGAAGAAAGATGACCGGCAGCGTGAGCCTCGGTTTAATGATGTATGAGCTCTGAACTGTAATGTGTGGACATTACGGGTATTTATTGAATCATTAAAGGGAGAAATGCAGTAGCCTGTGATGAACGTGGCTCGCTAGCAGTGTATTCAGGGTTTTGGTTTTTTTAAGCTGTGGTGCATGCAGCTGGATGTGCAAGGGGAGAAGCAAACTGACAGAGAATGTTCCGGCTCTCTCTGATTAACGGAGAACAGAAAACGTCTCGAGCTGATACTGTGGCACTCGTTTCGTTTCATTTCCAACTGTTGAGGAATTTTAGAGACAAATAACATCAATAATTTGTCTCATTTCTGCAGTGTCTTTCTTACACTTTAGGATTCAGCAACAAAAAAAAGCAGAGCTCTGATGTAGAGCCAGTGAGGATCCTCTTCATTTTATTTTTTATTATTTCTGCTTTAGAGATGCTTTCAGAACAGAAATATTTAACTCTTTTTTTTTTTTTTTTTTGGGTGGTAGGGGGTTGTATCTGTAGTTAAGTGATGTAGAGAATGTAGTTTATCTTTTTTTAAAATTAGATCAAGGAACATGATTGGACTTCAATGACCACGCTTTATGCAGTAGATCTTTTTTCCCTGAGGCAATGAATGGCGAAAATAAATATCTATAGTGTGAAGGTTTTTGTAACATTTGAACATGTGAAATCAGATGTTCTGCTGTATAAACGTTGGTGTCTAATTAAAGAGATGTGATTAAAAGGAATCCATCTGTGTTAAAGACCTGTGGTAGCTAGTTTTGTAGCAAGACACTGACTCTTACACAGCTCTGAAACTGAGGACTCCTTCCATAAGTGGAGGAGGCATTATGTTTTCAGGTAGTCCGTCTGTCCGAGATTCTCGTTAGATCAAATGGTTGAACGTTTGTAGGATTGATGGGGAATTACTATTGTAGCCAGCAGAAAAACTGATTAGAGTTTGTAATTGTAAACAGGGTCAAGGTCACAGTAAAGTCAAATGTCTGAAATAGTTTATCTTCAATAGTTTCCTTCATGTTTGAAATTTTAAGTTTTGGGGGTTTTTTTTGTCTGTGATAACTAATAAATCATTTTAAGGCAATTTATTTGGCAAATTTACAAATTAGTAATAAAAAGGACTAGACTTGGTGACAGATGCATCACTGCTGTTCTACGTCTTTGAATAACAATTAGATGACCTGCATCATCTGCCATACAAGTCCCTGTGTATGAGTTATTACAAAAGCGATAATGCATCAGAATGAGCGCATTAATACACATCTTTGATCTACTACTGCGTTACTGTCAGAGCTGCTATTCTGGAATTGATTACTAAACACCTCGACCAGTCAGATTTGAGAATTCAACAGCAGTCTGGTGTAACGATGAATAATGAAGCACTAAAATATATTAAAAAGCGGTCGCTTTCGCTCAGGTTCGACATTATTATTGGTGGTGTTGCTTTGTGGTTTAGTTTCTGAAGTGGACGAGTGCTTTATCACTTTCAAATTTGAAATTGCGGTACATTTCTGATCCGAGCCGCCTGAATTTCACGCTGAATGAGGACACTTTGGTAAGCAGCATTTTTGGGTTGTGTTTCATGTGTCCTTCCCATAACTCTGTTCACGTTAGGAAATGCAATTCTCCAACTGAAGAGCAATGTTTAACAGCTTAGTAAGTTTCTAATCCAACATCTCGGTATCATAACTCATGTAGTGTTATGAAAATGTGATCGCCCATGCCTGCGCTGTGTTAATGGATAAGAGAAACTCTTAAGTTTTATTTGTTGTCATGCTCGTTTAAAATGGAAGTCAAAGTGGCACCTTTTTGCCTTTCAGCTACTGTAGTTATCTAGCATGACTCATTCTCTCCACTGGCCCTGCGTGCACATACACACACACACACACACACACACACACACACACACACATACCCCTAGCAGGTGGCACAATTATTGTCTGACTTTGTGAGTTTCTTGCATTTGGGGGTCTATACGGTGATCCCCAGTGGCCTCAAGAACACATCTGTTGATACAGCAAGAGTGTAGCCTCTAGATTACATGGAACTGATTTAGTGGTATTTTTGTAGTTTGGGAATCATTAACAAAAAGGTAAATGCAAGCTAGAAAGGCCTCTTGGTGGTCATTGTTTATACTGATATGAGTTAGCAATGTCCCCTTGTCCTCCTTGGTAAATCTCTGGACTCTCACACTGCGTATTTTAATTATTTATAAATGTATTTTTTTTTACTAATACCTTTGGTTGAAGTTGGAAGATTTGGTCAGCATTTGGTCAGTTTGCGTTGGTTTCTTTCATGGATTTGGGCCAGAATTGCAGGTTACGGTCAGCATTAGAGGTTTAGGTCACATGTGGTTTGTTAACATCATTGGTTTGGGTCATCATTGATAGTCTGGGTCATCTTTGGCGGTTTGGGATAGAGTTTGGTTTGTTTATTCTTTGGTTTGGGCCAGCATTGCTTTTTGGGTTGGTGTTGCTGGTTTGGTTCAGTGTAGGTGGTTTGGTTAGGTGTTGGTGGATTGGGCCAGCGTTGCTTTTTTGGGTTGGCGTTGCCGGTTTGGGCCTGTGGTGCTGGTTTGGGTCTGTTGCCGGTTTGGGTTGGCGTTGCTGGTTTGGGTCTGTTGCAGGTTTGGGTTGGCGTTGCCGGTTTGGGCCTGTGGTGCTGGTTTGGGTCTGTTGCCGGTTTGGGTTGGCATTGCTGGTTTGGGTCTGTTGCCGGTTTGGGCCTGTGTTGCCGGTTTGGGTTGGCGTTGCCGGTTTGGGCCTGTGTTGCCGGTTTGGGTTGGCGTTGCCGGTTTGGGCCTGTGTTGCCGGTTTGGGTTGGCCTTGCCGGTTTGGGCCTGTGTTGCCGGGTTGGGTCTGTTGCAGGTTTGGGTTGGCGTTGCCGGTTTGGGCCTGTGGTGCTGGTTTGGGTCTGTTGCCGGTTTGGGTTGGCATTGCTGGTTTGGGTCTGTTGCCGGTTTGGGCCTGTGTTGCCGGTTTGGGTTGGCGTTGCCGGTTTGGGCCTGTGTTGCCGGTTTGGGTTGGCGTTGCCGGTTTGGGCCTGTGTTGCCGGTTTGGGTTGGCCTTGCCGTTGGGCCCAAACCGTTGGGCCTGTGTTGCCGGGTTGGGTCTGTTGCCGGGTTTGGGTCGGCGTTGCTGGTTTGGGTCTGTTGCCGGGTTTGGGTCGGCGTTGCTGGTTTGGGTCAGTGCTGACAGTGTGTAATTTTGGTAAAATTAGGTGTTTATTGTTTTGTTTTGGGGTTTTTTTTTGGCTATTTTGGTCAGTGTTACTGAATTATGCCAGTGTTGTTGTTTTTTGTTATCACTAGCATTGAGTGTTGGTGTTTAGCGTTCAGTCTTAAATATAGGTGTGTTAGACTGCAGTAGTCCCTTTGCTGAGCTGTGTGTGTAGTGTGTTGCTGAAGAGGCTAGCATGCTTAGTGTTGTGTGTTGAATATGAAACAGCTCTGTATCTGCAGTGCAGCCATTACACTGCTGCAGGGTCAAACTCACACATACGCCACTTTGTTCCTGAGTGCCTGCATCCTTCCCCTGCATTCAGCACCCACAATTGCTTCCTGAATCGATGTATTCTTTCTTTCTTTTGACCTTTCAAACATTTATTTTATGGTTTCATTTCTTTCATTGTTGGGAAAATGGACTTAGCCATAGTTATCCCTGTAGCCTGGGTTTAGTCTGTGTTTTGTTCAGCGTGATTGAAAATAGCGCAAAAACACAGAAAATACAAGTCAGTTTGAAACTTTATTTGTATTTATAATGAGATAATCACTCATTCAGGCTCATGAGACTTGAAAGCGCACTTTTGGCTTATGACAAGCTCTTTAATACTGAAGTGATTGATTACCTGGATTATGTTTGTTTTTAAACTTGTCCATATATGGCTTTACTGTAGATTTAGAAGTCATTTTAAACCATTTATAGCTCCGAATTCTCTTCGTCTTTGTTGCCATCGCGGTTCTCATTGCTAATCTTTTAGCTCCTGCAGCTTTTTTGGACTCTGTAATATATGATTACAGTTTATTTGATGTCGGCTGGTATGTAATAATTCTGTTGCACTGGGAAAATAGACCGTGTTATTTAACAATGCAGCAGAACTATCAGAACAGCAGAAATGTACGTTACAATACATTTGTTAACCCATGAGCTCGCATGACAGAAAGTGTGGTACCTTTCAAACTAGTTTTCCAATTCATTCTTAAGCTGAAACTCAGAAACAGAATAAAATAGTAGAAAGCAAGAAGAATGCAGAATAGAATGAAGTAGGTTTGAAGACGTGTAATAAAATCCTTTTTAGTTTTCTCATGTCGCATCCAGTTAACATGCTACCTTTCCCTGCAGGACAAGTGACACAGAATAAATAAATATTGTGTCCAAACCAGTCCATATGTCCCATGCCTTTGTCTGCGATTGGAAAAAACTCAACCTGAAATCTTACAGCTGTGTAGAATTAGCTTACTGAATTGAACGGACTGGAAACAAAGCACAGGAAGTGTGTTTGAAGTCGGATCACTGATGGTAGTTGGTCTGTATAAAATCAGCGTAACTTAAATGAAGATACAGTGGTTAGGGCACTGTTTAGAAGACTATACCGGCATGTGTAATTGATGGGGAAATCCAGACCGTCTCCAAATGTAGAGAACATGAGGGAATCGGAGGCAGTCGATGCCAGAAATTATCGGCTGAAATCATGGATGAAGGTGAACAGGAATCTGCAGAGTCTTCCTGATGACCTGTGAGAGACAGAAAAGAGAAAAAAATCAATGCGCTCGGTGCCGCACCCTGAACTATCATTGCTTACACAATTATATATCAACTATACACTGGGGATGATAGCAAGACCTGATGACTAACAAGACATGTATGACTTTCTTGTAGACATGTATGACTTTCTTGTAATGTATGTAAGTATGAAGAGAATTAGTCATTTGAGGGGGACGATGCTGCTTACCTAAAATAAAAATAACAAATTGCTATAGAGTGCCCTCCGCTAATATTGGCACCCATGGTAAATATGAGCAAAGTAAGGCTGTGAAAAATTCTTTATTGTTTAACCTTTTGATCTTTTGTTTAAAAAAAATCACAAAAATACTCTGCTCTCATGGATATCAAACAATTGCAAACACAACACTGGCTTATATTTTTAAAA
>JANDJT010000002.1:13519418-13534128 GCA_024331685.1 Stegophilus panzeri
GAGAGAGAGAGAGAGAGAGAGAGAGAAAGACACACACACACACACACAAACAAAAAGTATGTAATGGGACAGAAATATTCCAAATGTTTCTGTACAGGTGAACTGAAACGAATCGAAATTAGGTGAATGATATGCAAACTTCATTTCAGGGTTCAATAGCCACCTTCGGATGTTCAGCTGAAAAGGAAAAAAAAATAATAATATGGAGCAACTGTACTTTGGAGTGCACTTTAAACGAGTACAGCCCAACAAACAAGATTGTAAAATGACTGAATGGTAGAGAAAGAAAAAAGAAAATAAACAGAAGTGCTTTAAGACTACATAATAAAGTTCAGAGGTTCAGTCGGCTCTCGCTCTGGGAAAGTTGTTAGGATTGTGCCATTAAAAAGTTGTTGTACATGTTGTAACAGTTATACGACAAGTTTTTTAAGCTACAGTTACATGATGGATTATTTAAGCCTCTTATGAAACAGAAATAAATGCTGATCCTAACCACCTACTGGGTTTTATTCCCACTGCTGCTTCTTTAACAGTCTGACACTAATTTTATACACGTGTCATTTCCACTGTTTTGACGATTAAACTTATCCTTCATAGGAATTCAGTTTTACACTATATATGGGCATCCTTTCTAATTTTGACAACAGAGGATAATATAGATAAAGAAACAAAAAGGTGCCAATATTAAACCTTAATAATAAACATTTCCTTTTGAAAATTATGCTTTTCTCCTTCTTATATACATATATATATATATATGAAATTCACTGCACACTGTATTGCAAAACAGATTATTATGACACATCTTAAATGAATCTTACAGACTTACAGTTTCCGCTGTTGTTTTTTTTTTTTTTTGACTTAATGTTCAAAAACAAAAAGATTGCAATCAACATGTTTTTAAAAAAATGCACCCAGTACATGCAGCGTTTATACACACACATACACTAAATCACTAAATAGCACATGTCCAGCCCTACGACCTGGAAGAGGAAGAAAAACGGTCAGGAGAAAAAAATAGACAGAAACTCAACTTGCAGCAGACACCCCCCCTCGACAGTCGACAGTGAGGGAACCTACACGGTGGGCAACTTCAAAGACATTCCACACGCAATGCATTCTGGGAGAAATACCTTTGCAAAGGGTAGAGCACCAGAGGAGCATGAACACAAGACAGCAACAGTAGGAGTAGCAGAGATAAATCTCTAAAATCTCTAACTCAGACTTTAATACATATACATATTATACATTTGAGATGTTGTGGATATCGAGATATATAGCTGTATATGCTATGCATAGCAAAAACAAATGAATTGGCCTTGCCGTTCCGATACTTTCAGGAGACTGTATACACTGCCAGTTAAAAGTTTTATTAAGTTCAATCGCTATTATCGCCATAGACCAAACAAAAATAATACATCATTAACTGCTTGCTCCCGTATCATGTTAAGACTCTAAATGAGTTCTTTAATAAAGGCAAGTGCACTTGGCGGATAAAGCTGTTTAATCCCATAGATAAAGGCTTGCTTGTATTAACTGTAAAACATAAATAATTTGCTATTATTAACTGTAAAGCAAATAAGTGGCTAGTATTAACTGTAAAACATAAGTTCCTAATTAGAGTGATCAAGATTTTGGTAAGTAATTTCTAACAATTCTCAAAAAATGTTTAAAAAAAAAAAAAAATCTAGATGAATCTGGAAGGTTGAAAATGAAGGCTGCATATCAGGTCAGTTCTGGATCACGTGCAAGAAATAAACATGTATACATAGATAGTAACAACACATCCACAGATACGAACATAAATCTAAGCTTACAGGAACTTACAGACCTACAGAAAAGGCTTCGCCAAATAAGTGCACTCACCTTTAATAATAAGTAATAATAACTCACTTAGACTTCCATAACAAAACGAGAGTGGACAATGTAAAAGTCCTTAAACACAAATACTAAGATTTAGAGAAGAAGCAGTTGTTTAATATGTTTTCATCCTTATTAAATTACTAATAATCGATAAAATGGAACAAAACAATTTGTTTGTTTACAGTGTCATGGTAGCAGATACACATTGGGAGTGGCTGCTTCTTTCAAAAAACCATGAGCTCAACAGAACAGCTGCCTCTCTCTATTCTTGTCTTTATGTATTGTTTTATTTATCAAATTTCTAAGAAACTTCAAATGTGAGAACACTTCAATGAAAATCATGGATCTGGAGCCTATTCTGGAAACAGTGAATGTGAGATGGGAGTACACCCTGGATATGACACCTGTCCACTGCAGAGCACCACATACACACATTCACACGCTCATTCACACCTACAGGCAATTTATCTTATACAATCTGACCACCCGAATGTTTTGGGAGGTGGAAGGAAACTGGAGAACCCAGAAGGAACCCACGGGAAAACATGGGAAACTCCACAAACAGCATGTTTACATGGACAACAATAATCCGATATTAACCCGATTAAGACAATACTCTAATTAAGAAACTACCATGTAAACAGAGATTACTGATGACCTTAATCCGACTAAAGTCATACTCGAAGTAAACACAAATGGAATTAAGACATGTGGAGTATTCCTGTTTTAGTCGCATTATCGACGTGCATTACAGACATGTACACACCTTAATCACACTATTAACATCGTGTGGGAGTTTTCACCGCATTTTGCGACAGGACATGTACACACACGGCAGTGCTCAAGTGTTTAACGGCAAACAAGAGAGCACGGCTGCATCCGAAACCACGTACTTACCTACTGCAGTATACAATATGTGAGTACGTGGTTTGGGACACAGCCCACGGCTTCAAGCAGTCGTCTGTTTGTACGTACAGCATGACTAATAATTAACTGCATTTGAAGCTTTCGTAAAATGGAAAATGAAACAACCAAAACTGTATACGGTCCCATAACGAAGATGAACTGTATGTTGATACGTGAAATTCTGGAGGGACGTCGGACGGCGTGGCGTGGGGACGTAATGACGTGTGCCGTTAATCGATCTATGTTCTATAACATGTAAAACAGGAACATGAAAGGAGTATTCTAAAAGCGACTCATGTAAACACCTTAATCACAATATTGTGTTATTCAGAATAAGGTCAGTGATTACATTACTGCTGTCCATGTAAACATAGTCACTGTTATCTTGGCACACATCCAAAAAAAAATTCTTTTTTTTCTTTCTCGGCCACCGACTTACAAAAAGATTCCTTATTGTGCCTTCTCCTGTTAAGGTTTTAAAAATCTGTAAAGATTTGTACATGATTGAGATTTAATTTTCATTCACCTCATATTTTCATCTGTGTTTTTTCCTATAGCACATAAATACAGAGATTAAACCAACTGATATAGAGCGTGATGTCAGGCAGTTTATTAACAAAAGCATTATGATGAACAGGAAGCACCAGCCTGCAGCCTGAAATGTTTTTACAGGTGGCTGCCACTAGACTGCACTGACATGGCTGAGTTGCTAAGCCTTTTTTTTTTTTTTTTTTTTTTTTTTTTTGTAAATGAATAATTAAAGCTTTCTTCATCATGTCTCATTTAAGTATGGGGTTTTTATATTGAAGAGAGAGTGTAAATATGTGTTCAGGGTGTCTCTACATTAAAAAAAAATTTCATTGCTATATGTAATAAGGAATTATTTACACTGTATGTGTGTGCATGTGTGTGTGTATGTGTGTGCGTGTGTGTGTGTGTGTAGGTGCGTCTGCTGGGTGTTGTATCAAAAGGACAGCCAACGTTGGTGGTGATGGAACTGATGACACACGGAGATTTGAAGAGTTACCTGCGCTGCCTCAGACCTGATGCTGAGGTACACTCACACATGCACTTACAAACAGAAACAAACATGCTCATAAAAAATACAAAATAAATGAAAATAATTTAGTATTTTAGCATCTTCAAAGTAGACGCCCTTTTTGCCAAAAATTTCCAAAAATGTATTCTTGGCCTGCTCAACCGTTTTCTTGAGGAATCTCCCTGAGATGCTTTTTAAACAGTATTAAAGGAGTTCCCACCTATACTGGACACTTATTGACTGCTTTTCGGAATATTTTGCTCCAAGTCGTCCATTTAAAAAAAAAAAAAATTTTATAAATAAAATGAAAGAAATGAGTATGTCGGCACAATTCGATTTTTGTCTACAACACCGATTTCAAACATTTAATCATACACCTTCAGATCAAATACACACACACACGAATGTGAAAACACACACACACAGACGTACAAATAGAAACATACACACTCTCAGACTCACACAGGTGTACAAAAAGAAACACATACTTACACATGCACAGCCGCTAATATGTATGTACACACACACACACACACATTCTCTTTCATTGTGACTGGGATGCTTTATCTATACCCATTGTCCCAAATAATGATACAGAACCCTCACCGAGTGTGATTTATATTCTTTACTCTTCTGAAATCCGTGTGCATCTCTGAATGTGTGTTGTTCCCGTGTGTAGAATAATCCCGGCCGTTGTCCTCCCACGCTCAGCGACATGATCCAGATGGCTGCAGAGATCGCAGACGGCATGGCCTACCTCAACGCGAAGAAGTTTGTGCACAGAGACCTCGCCGCTCGCAACTGCATGGTGGCTGAGGACCTCACTGTGAAAATAGGAGGTACAACAGAGAAAGTCGTTAGCGTAAACAGGCTAACTTGGAAACTAGTGTAATATTAAACAGGCTAACTCCAACTAGCATTATCATAAACAAGCTAACTCAAAAGCTAGCATTATAGTAAACATACCTTAACCTGGCCTGCTGTTTTCTGCAGATTTCGGAATGACCCGGGACATTTACGAGACGGATTATTATCGTAAAGGAGGGAAAGGCCTGCTGCCTGTCAGATGGATGGCTCCTGAATCGCTGAAGGATGGAGTGTTCACTGCTCACTCAGACTGCTGGTGCGTGTTTTCACAGGGGTTACAAACATTATTCATAAAATATATATATATATATATATATATATAGACCGCCTTCTGTACCACTGCCAAGACTGTGAAACACGGGTTAAAAAACAAATAATAATAAATAAGAAATTATGTATTTTATACTCCTGTGTGTGTATGTGTGTGCGCGCACGTGTTTTATGCAGGTCATTCGGCGTGGTCCTATGGGAGATCAGTACATTAGCCGAGCAGCCGTATCAGGGCCTCTCCAATGAGCAGGTGCTCAAATTCGTCATGGATGGAGGATATCTGGATCGGCCGGAGAACTGTGCTGAGAGGATGTAGGTTCAAAAAAAAAAAGAAAACCCCACAAACACAGAGCCAGGCTCCTCCCTTCAAACACCAACAAACACTGATTCAAGCTCCTCCCATCAAACACTGATCCATGTTCCATCCATCAAACACCAACAAACACTGATCCAAGCTCCCCCATCAAATACTAACAAACACTGATCCAAGATCAACCCATCAAACACCAATCCAAGCTCCTCCCATCAAATTCCAACAAACACTGATCCAAGCTCCTCCCATCAAATTCCAACAAACACTGATCCAAGCTCCTCCCATCAAATTCCAACAACACTGATCCAAGCTCCTCCCATCAAAAACAAACACTGATCTAAGCACCCCCATCAAATACTAACAAACACTGATCCAAGATCAACCCATCAAACACTGATTCAGGCTCCTCCCATCAAACACCAATAAATACTGTCCAGGAGATTTTTGGTGTGTGATTTTATGCATGATCAATCTCTCTCAGGCACAACCTGATGCAGATGTGCTGGCAGTACAACCCAAAGATGCGACCCACCTTCATTGAGATCATTGAGATGCTGAAGGATGACCTCCATCCGTCGTTCCAGGAGCTCTCATTTTTCTATAGCGAGGAGAACAAACCTCCCGAAACCGAGGAGTTCGACATGGACTTTGAGAACATGGAGAGCATCCCGCTGGACCCATCGTCATACAACCAGAGGGAGGAAGGGAGCTTCAGCCGAGATAGTGGCCCCTACGACGAGCACGTGCCCTACACGCACATGAACGGGGGCAAGAAAAATGGCCGAATCCTCACGCTGCCTCGCTCCAGCCCTTCATAACGTTTCCTCATCACGCTGCTCAGTTTTTCTTTACCTGTTTTTTTTTTCTTAGTTTTTAATTGTAATTTTTTTTTCAGAGGCCCTTAAAAACAGATCTCAGGTCTTTTTTTTTAATTATTATTTTTGGACTTCTTCCTGCTGTGGCGATTGTGGTTGCAAAACATCTTTTCTCCGGATTCATTCATGCAGTTCGCTTACGTCGCCTTTCATTTTGCCAAGTTTCCTGGTCGGTGGAGAAATAATTAAAAAAACTGTGAATATGAACCTCTGAAAACCAGAAAGCTGCTTCAGCTAAACCTCTTTTCCCATTATTTCGTCTTGCTTTTTGTTTTCTTTTTTTAAATAATTTTCTGATTTTCAGATCGTGGCCTTTACTGAGTGGCCTACAAAACAAAAAGAATATCCATTTCCTCGGAACAATGACTTTAAAGACTGTATCGGAGGACTTATGAACGAGGGATGACACAGACTATTCTAAGAACAAACATCGTCTTCACGCTAAGGAGGATTTTACTTCTGGAGGATCCTTGATCCTTTTCGCCGATCCACTCTGGTGTTTGGTGAATGCGTTTTTAATTTATTGGCTTTTTCTTCCTCCTCTTTCTTAGTTTTTGCTCGTATCCTTTTTTTTTTTTTTTTTTTTTTTAAATGACTGAAGGATATTTAAAACAGTTAAGGATTGGACAGGGGCGTTTCCTCAAGACTGACCAAAAAGCTGCTGCTTTGATATCTAATGGGTATAAATATATAATATATACGATATATAGAATATTGATGGGATGTCAATATTTTATATATATATATATATATATATATATATATATATATATAAAATAGAGACACCATTGAAAATGTTGTACATAGTTTGGTTTTTTTTATGTCTTCAACAGATATCATATTTTTCAAGAATGAGTCTTTTTATTTAAAACGGTCACTCACCCAGTCAACAGAATCTCACACTACTCAACACTCTCACAGGAAAATACCTGTAATTAGTAATATAATATGTAGGGGGCGCTAATTAAAGCAGGAGAGACAGTGAGACCTCAGATTGTAAAAAATGTAACCCCGTTTTTCACCAATATCTGTTTGTGTTATTGGTTCAATTTTGACTCGCTGTGTTTTAGGGTTTAGCTTAATATTCGGTTTATGGCGGAAAGTAACTTCAGGGTTTTAAATAGACTTACAAAAAGTCTCTGAAAGAGACAATGTTGTGTTGAATATTCTTAAAAAAAAAAAAAAAAAAACTGCAACAAGATGGCAGCATCGTAAGAGCACTACATCCAAAATCGCTTAATAGTCCGCCACCCAAGGTACATAATGCTTTAGAAAGCATTGCTAACTAGCGAAACTTTTAGCAGCTGAGCTACTAGGCACTGTGACAACAGCCACGCCTACTCAATAGTAACACATGTTACATCATTGTGTATTATCTTCACTTTATCCATACGTCAACTTATTACCTCAGACAAAATTGTTTTCCTGTTTAGGTGTCAAACATAGGTACTATATAGTAATAATAACGCTAGGCGGTGTGGTAACGTTCTCTGAGGACTGTGTGGTGGACATGAGGCTGGATGTTAAAGCATGAGGTTTGGTTAAATCATTCAGCAGACATCAAGACATTCCAGTGAGCTTCCCAGATTTCTCAATTTAACCAAGATGTCACATAGCTTGTGGGGGGAAAAATGTTGAGGATGTTTTGGTTTGTCCTTCTTGTGCAGAAATAAAGGAAGTATGGAGGACATTAGAAGACGTGATGTCACCTCACCATGGTTCCAGCTGACAGAAAATTTATCACACAAAATTTATCCCAAACTTTGGACAGAGACTAGATGCATGAGAAAAGACTGCTTTTTCATTACGTCACCGGATGTTGTAAAGCTATGTTCAGAAGATTTTCGAAATGCGTTTGTGTAGTTTGTGTTGGTGGTCGTGTCTTTATTTGTGCTGGTTAAGTAGGTGATACAGGATTGATGCGTGTAAAGGAATGGCTAACATAGTGGATGATAAATGGAACCCAACAGGATATAAAACTGTGATTGAGCATTACTGTTTGTTCTGTAAATTCCATAAATGTTAACATGGCTAAGAGAAACTAGCAGAGTATCCAGAAGTTAGATTGACTTTTGGCTTTTATGCCCTTCTAACTTCCACAAATGTGACTAATGTGGCTAACAAATTAGCAGAGCATTATACACTGATGTAAGAATTACTGAACGTGTAACCTGCAGAAATGCTAAAATATGCTAAGAGAAACTAGTAGAGTATTAAACTCCAGATGTTCGCTTTGTTAAATACTTCCATAACTAACAATTAGCAGAGCACTAAACTCTGTAGTCAGAATTAACATTACTATTGATGGTCATCGACTAGTAAATAATAAAAATTTTTTTTTTTTTTTTTTTAAATGTTAGCAAACTGATGCTAGCGAAGCATAAAAGCCAGGTAGCATTATTGTTTGAAATGAACGCCTTTCTGTCTTGTAGAAACGATAAGGGAAGAGAGCATAAAACCCAAAGTCAGAATTAGCATTACTTTTGGTACTCATGAAATACTAACTTCCAGGATTGCTAATGTGGCTAACAGATGCTAGCAAAGCATTAAACCCTGAAGTTAGCATTGTCGTCGGCTTCCATTAACTTTCACAAACGCTAAGCTTAGCCGAGGCGTTAAGAATGCAGATTTTCTGATATTTGTAACCTTCTAAGTCTAACATAATGTAATATGTTCGTAACAAATCATAGAAATTCTTCACTGCTTTCTAGAGATTATTATCATGAAGGTGTGTGGAATTTTTTTAAACAAGATGACATATCTCTGATGTTTGACATATTTATTTTTATTATATCTAACCCAGGGTACATCTCGGTTCAGAAAAATAGCGACGCAGGTATTATGGCTGAACAGTCAGACTCGGTTTAGTAATGCTAGGTTGAGAAATGATTCTATTTTTAATAGTTTGGACACAATCTACCTCAGTGATTTACAGAATATAGTCAAGCGGAGGATGTTTTTCTCTCTCTTTCTCTCTACAATGCCTATTATTCAGCTAAGGACATTAAAGGTGAAGTTTGATGATAGTCCACAACTAGAGTTCCTAACTTTTGTTAGTAAGATTAATTTATCTATTTGGGGTTTGTTTGTTTTGTTTTTTTTCAGGGGGAAAAGATTGTTTGAACTGATCACATCACAATATATTGCGTAGATAAAGTCACTGAAACGGGACCTAATTGAAATGTAAAAACTTATATTCCCACCAAGATACGTCAAAGTTCATCTTAAATCATTCTGTGATTGTTTACGTTCGGTATTTAAAATAACTTGTTATTGTACGACAGGGTCTCTAGAAGAGAATACACTTTAGATTGAGCGCCCCCTTTTGAAGTTTAGTCTGTAGTGTGTGTGTGTGATTACCACTGATAATCATTTCAATATATTTTTCTACACTGAATAAAGAACAGAAAATGACTTTACTCCAAACTCGCTCATAATGGAAGTCTAGGTTAGTAACGAAGGCTAACTGCATTAGTTACGCACACTCAGCAGGGACACCAACAATCTCTGCTACTTCCTTCCCAGCTTGATGACATTTTTTTGGTAATGTCTCTATACATGTTTAATGTGAGGCTGTATATGACAGGATTAGATGAATCCACGGTGATCATTTTTAATCAGGGAAAATGGGAACTAATCGCATGTAAGAGCTAAAGTTGTGAGCGAGGAACTGAATAAACATTGGACCACCCGTGCCATACGATCGGTCTGAGGAATCATTTGAGCCAAGTGATTTCTCACTTTACAGCATCGTGCCCAATTTACAAAGAATCGAGTCTCAATTCAAATCTCACTTGTTGCTGAAATCGTGGCTGCGTGTTGCGCTGCTTTGTCACGTCTTAGCGTGAGCGTAGGATAATTCAAGGGTAGGTTCTGATACATTTTTGCTAACCATATTTTTGTAGAATATATTCAGATAGTACATGTTCAATCAAAGTTGTTTTAAAAGGAAGCCCTTAAATCATTCCTTTCAACCATGGGACTACTTTTACAGAGGGGAGAAGCATGAACCTGAAAGTGTAAAGTTACCAGAAGTACTTTTTATTTTATTACTGTCACATTGGAGTTAAATATAACTCCCCGAGTACCATGTCTGTAACATTCTAACTTCTATAATATAAATCCACTGCCCCCACAAGTGGATTTGGAGTAAAGTAGGTTTCTGTTCTTTTCTCAGTGAATGGAAATGTTTAGGAAATTCCTGTTTGGTAATCACACACATGATATATGGAGATTATGTTGCAAAGAGATGGAGTTTTCCTTTCATTTTGTTCAATAAGGAGAATTTACATTCAGTGTAACAACCTCAAACAATACCAGTCATTTTATTCACACATCAAACTTTATAAAATAAAAACTATTTAATAAAACTGTGGAGGTGAGTGATAAAAGAAAAGTGTCATGGGGACACACACAAAGAAATCCAGCATAAGCTTATTATGCTCTTGGTTTGTTCTGCTCATGTCAATGAAATCATTTCTTTTGTTTGGACACAATACGAAATCCCCTTGTCGTGTCATGAAAATAGTTCCCTTTCTTGTGTGAACTGAATGTGTTTTCCTGTTAAATGTTTATTTGTCTGTTGTTTCATCAGTGTATTTTTCCTTACTGTGAAAATGGAGAGATATTGCTAGCGTTGTTCATGGGTTTGGGGGAGATGGACACTACACACCTCCCCTTGTGCATGGGTTAGCTCTTAGGACAATCCTGTGTGCCAAAAATGTGGTTTTCATGTTTTATTTTTCTTTAAACAAATCTTGGCTTAAGATGAATTCTCAGGAAGGCTCGAGCATGGGAGGCTCAGCTCGCTCCCTCAGCCTCTTGATCATGCTAGAAATTCGTCGCGCTCTTTTGATTTTTTTCCGGCGGACACTAGCGACGAAAATGAAGAGCATATGTGGCGCGTCATGTAACCTAAAGGCCCTTACCCACAGTGCCTTGCACAGACTTCAAACCAAACCCAGCCATCAGACTCCCCTGGACTTGGAGTGTTCCTCTCAGACAGAGAGAAGAGCCTTGTTTGGGACACTTCCCGGAATATTAACCCACATCAATGGAGTTTTTAAATACATAGTCTGAGATAACGGCGAACTTTTAATGGCTTAAACATTTTTGGGTTTTTTGTTAGTTTTTTTTTTTTCTCTTCTTACCCCCTGAAACTACTTCTGCTTGGCTCAATATTACTGTATGGGTATATGTGAATGATATTCATGTTTTCTTTCTTTTTTTTTTCTTTTTAGTTTATTTTCCTTGCATTTTGTTTTTAAAGTTGAACTTGTCTCTGCTTGGAATTGCTGTGGCTTTTTGCTTTAACACAGCAAAGCGAGTGATCATTTTACCATCAGCTTTCACTCGGTCCCCGATTCATCACCGGTCCTAGTGCAGAAGTGCAAGCTATGTAGTAATTGTACCTATTTATAGAAGACATGATGAAAAATAAGTCATACTGTAGATAGCAGCAGGTTCCCCACAAACACACAGCACTTAATGTTAAGATTTTATTATTTTTATTTTATTTTTAAAGAAAGCAAGCTGGCAGAGTGACAGGCTGAAGACAAGGCATTGTATGTATTTTATTGTTCTAAAAAAGAAAAAAGGAAAAAAAAAAAAAAAAGAAGAAAAAAGTATTACATTATTAGAGATGTTCATTTCTATTTTTTTAGCCAAAAACTGGGAGGGGCAAAAATTCAAACTACTTTTCTGACTGTAAACTTTTTTGCTATTCTTGTACATTATGAAATGAAATTTGCATTAACAGTGTGTGTATATAGTCTTTTTTTTACAGGAAAAAAAGGAAAAAGCGGGACATCTTTTTGGTCACCGCAGTCTGGACGTTTCTCACTTTCATGTACAGCCGCCTGTTTGCCATCCACGAACTCGTCGCTATCCGTTTCTGAGCATTTTATATCACAGATCTCACCTTTGTATGTATGTTCGTATGTATGTTTCTGTGCTTTGTACGATATGAAATTCTCTCTGTGGTGAGGTGTAAAAACTGATCAAGATTGATGGAGGCTCTTTAAGGTCACATTTGACCTAAATATTTTTAACAAGCTTAACCAAAAAAAGCAATGGCTTAATGAGGAAAACTTAAAAATTTATAACTAATTGAAATTCACTGCTTTAGTTTAAGAGGCTGATGTAGCTACCAAGTAATAACTTTCACCCAGAATATTTAGTGTGGACTATAAACCTGAACTAAACTATGTGTAGCAGAAGCACTGGAACATCCATGTGGTGTTTTTAGTGTAATTTAGTATTGCTTCACCCCTTAGGCCCCGCCCACTAAAGTTTAAAGTTGGACCTGTACCAAAAAAGCTGTAAAGTAGCATATATGATATAAGTTCCACAATAAAATGAATGGGGCGCACAGTGGCTTAGTGGTTAGCACGTTTGCCTCACATGTCGGGGGTTCGATTCCCACCGTGGCCCTGTGTGTGCGGAGTTTGCATGTTCTCCCCGTGCTGCGGCGGTTTCCTCTGGGTACTCCGGTTTCCTCCCCCAGTCTGAAGACATGCGTGGTAGGCTGATTGGTGTGTCCAAAGTGTCCGTAGTGTATGAATGGGTGTGTGAATGTGTATGTGATTGTGCCCTGCGATGGATTGGCACCCTGTCCAGGGTGAACCCTGCCTTGTGCCCGATGCTCCCTGGGATAGGCTCCAGGTTTCCCCGTGACCCTGATATAGAAGATGGATGGATTAAAATGAATGTTCTAAATGCAGAAAATTGCATATTTTTAACACGGTCTTGATAAATATTCTGTCTCATGATGGTTATGTTTGCTAACAGTTGCCAGCAAATCAGTAGTGCAGTGCTCCAAACAATTTTTAAAACGTTTATTTAACAAAGAAATTAATTTTAAAAAAATGACACTGAAACGGAAGCAATATGAAACAATAACTCGGGGCGGGGGGAGTGAACAGAATTAATGCAGAATTAGCAATTTATTACTTTAAGCAACATTTAAAATGGTCAGTGTACTAAAACTACTGTTGATAAATGCTCATGATATTAATGTTGTCATAGCACCCACTACTGTTACTCCTGTTTTAGAAGATTTAGATATAAATGAGATTATAGAGGAAACGAGTATATGATTATAAAATCTGGGCTTGTATTGATTGAAAACATTTTGGGTGAGATTTTCATTACTTGTTAGCTCATTTAGACTCCAAGCTCCAGGAAAAAATAAAGAAGCTAACCTTTAAGCAGAATTCCTAGATCTCTAATACATATTTTTAAATCACGATATAAATTTGTTTTTTAAAAATCATAATTTTCTGGACTCTAAACCTCTTTTGACCTCGCCGTGTCTCACCATCATCTTTTCATCATCAGCATTGTTCTCCATTTTCCCATCATTTCCTCATCATGCGTCATACTGATAAACCCGTGATGTATGGAATGGTATTTTATGACATCACCCACACACACACACAACCACAACACAAATCCTCAGTCGTGCCATCAACCTCGCATTTACTTACACACTCCTGTGTGTTTGTGTGTATATAAAACCACGATCATAAGCTCCATGACAAAAAAAGCAACTGTATTGGATCAAAATGTGCCATGATTAGCTGAAAGTCCCGCTTTATTACTTTGTTGTTGTTGTTGTTGTTGTTGTTGTTTTTTCTTCCTCAAGGAGAGCCAAGCAGTTATATGTACAGAAAAATGTTATGTTGAATGATATGAAAATAAATTTTGCTGTGTGTAAATTATTCAACAATTAACTGTTTATATAAAAGATTATGAATTAAAAAAAAACTTATTGGAGAAAAAAATGCCTTTGCTACAGGCACTGTTTTCCTGTATTTCCTGTTTTCCACTATACTGGAACAAATACGAAGATCTTTTCTTTTCCAAACAACTGTTGAAATCTAATCTAGATCCAAAGCCAGATCTGGAGCTATTACGCCTAGTGCCACTCTCAAATTCCTGCTTTGGTAAAATAAAAATACGCACCTACAAATGGAAATGCCTTTTGGACGTAATATTGGATATATAAAGAATAAAACATATTGTGTCACAGTATTACAGTAAAATAAACAACAGTGTGGAGTTACTGTTCGCACCCTGAAGATGATTCTCCAAAATCATCCTGAAGTGTTATTCCTCTTTTACCCCCATAATCTGCCAACTATTACAATTTTTCATTTATTAACACATTTTAATGCATTTATAGTTACATTTAATGTTGTGGAATGTCCACAAAAATAGTTAGCTTTTGTTCTCGATTACGGCATAGCAGCTATAAACAGTCGTTCCATCACCAGCCGCTCTTTTTATTGTCTCTTGAAGTGGAGAAAAAACCCACCACAGTCATGTTACCAAGACGCCACAATGTATAAACTCCTCTGTAACAAAGTGCTGACACTGGAGACTCCATCAGATGTATAAACATCTCCTTACAGAAAACATCAAACATCACTATTTCAACTATTGCTTAAAAAAAATTTAGCAAAAAAAGGTCCCTTTTTCAGGAGACTATTTTAAAGACAATTTTGTAAAAATCCAAATAAGCTTTACAGATCTTTATTGGAAAGGGTTTAAACAATGTTTTTCATGCTTGTTCAA
>JANDJT010000002.1:13542672-13558640 GCA_024331685.1 Stegophilus panzeri
TTATCCTTTAGACCTGTGTTGAGTATCACACAGATCTACACGGGGTTCAGGCATGCATGTTCTTCTATTACTGATGTATATGAGTGTGTGTGTGTGTGTGTGTGTGTGTGTGTGTGTTGTTCCACATGCCAGTATTAGCATCCCAATGGGATGTTCTGTGAGAATCCGTAGCCCAGGGCACGGGACTGGCATCTCAAATCGGCCCACAATTAGTCGCCTGAACAATTATCCCTCTGTGAAGTGCCTCGTCTGTAACGCTCTATAAAGTGGTGGGCTGTTAGTTAAGGAGTTTGTAGTGGAAGCCTCGGTAACCATGGTGACGTGTCATTCTTTTCGTTTGTGTGTGTGTGTTCTCCAGACAGCCTACACCATTCCCATCCTGGCGTTTGCGTTTGTGTGCCACCCAGAGGTGCTGCCGATTTACACCGAACTGCGCAAGTAAGTGCCCGAGGAAACCTCTCGGACCCGAGGTCAGCGCCCGCGTCACGCTTCCGTGATGTAACGTGAATACGTTTGTAGTTACATTTAATGTTGCGGAACGTCCGTGAAACAAGTTAGTTCCTGTTCTCGCTTACATTATAGTGGCTATAAACGCCCGTTCCCTCACCAGCCTCTCTCTTTTCTCTCTCTTTTCTCTTGCTCTCTCTCTCTCTCTCTCTCTCTCTCTCTTTTCTCTCTCTTTTCTCTTGCTCTCTCTCTCTTTCTTCTCTCTCTCTCTCTCTCTCTCTCTCTCTTTCTTCTCTCTCTCTCTCTCTCTCTCTCTCTCTCTCTCTCTCTCTCTCTCTCTCTCTCTTTCCATACAGCTCACTCCTTTACTCTTTCTTTCTTTCATTCATTCTTTCTTTCTTCCTTTGTCTTCTCTCTGTCTATCTTGTTCTCTCTCTATTCCCCTTGATCTCTCTCTCTTTCTCTGTCTCTCTGTCCCTCCCTCTCTCCCTCCCCTTTCATTCTGTCCACCTCAGTTTTGGATCTTTGGATCAGATGTTCACTAAACTCCAGTGGGTTCTAGACTCTGCTGCATGTTAGGGTTATCTGTGTTTCTCTTCTCTCGATGGCTGATTCTCTCCTCAACCACTCCTGGCCGTCCTTTTCCAAGTTCTGGATGAAACGATGGTCTTTTAAAAGAGGTAGAAACCGAACACTATTTATTCCTGCTGCTTTGCTGAGGATTGGGCTTAGATTCAGTTCTTTTTTTCTTTCTTTGTAAATTAGTTCTTGCAGGTTTTTGCCTGTTTTGTTTTTTATAAGATGATTTTGAAATGATCAATTACAACAAATTAGATCAATATAATAATAAGTTTATAATACCCAGAAGAATAGAAGATATTGACAGTGCAGATATTGACTACAGTGCTGCAGGAAGATGATGATTTTACACGTTTTGCAGCATTTTTCGGTAAAAACTCCGGTATATTGAATTTCATTCCTATCTTCAGAGTGCTGCTTTCTGCTGGAGCTTCAGGAAAGCTATCACATGATATGAGATAATCATTGCTAAATTATAATCTAAGTAGTTTTTAACCAACCTGCACTTAGTGTGTTTACTTTAGAAGACTTTGTAAAGCTGAGTGTTTCTCACACTGTGCCTAGGTCTTCCATTTCTAGGAAGCTTATATGACGTTTATGTTCTATATTTGACTTCCGAGCGGCTATTCAGTGCATGAATGTGGTTTTAACCATCAATACACTTCTCATGACTAACACACTGTTACAGCATGTGTTAAAACAGCTCAGGATGATGTGACAGCCATGTGCCGAAAGGCGTCTCATGATAAGAGTGATGAGTACTGAAAGAAGAAGTGGACTTGGGTTTCCCCCTTTGATGTAATCCCACCTTTGATCCAGTTGTATTAAACTGCATCTCTACTGACTGGTGATACGAAAGCCCCAGTCTGGGCAGAATTAACACAGAAGTACAGCCAGGAACCCCCATGTTAATATTAACCCTAATTATATAAATGATATTATGAGGCATGACAAATAAGTTCCCAACAAACTTTCATCTAGCATTAAAGGTCATGTCAGTGATTTTTCAACTGACATTAAAGGTGGGGTCTGTGATTTTTTTTATCAGACACTAAAGGTGGGGGGCAATATTTTTTTAACCCGACATTAAAGGTGAAGTCAGTGAACTTTCACCTGTATTAAAAGGTGGAGTCAACTATTTTTTTTTAACCCTCAAAGACCGAAACCGCCACCCGTGGCTAAAAATAACTGTTATTCTAAAATGTTTCATAACTTTTGAACCGCTATTCCAATCTGTATGCTTTAAAAAGTCCCATGGAGATTCTCAGCTTTTCAGTTCACACTGTGTCAGTTCACATTTGTCTCAGTTGGACGTTCAGATGCTCCGTAGTGAATGCGGATACGTCCTGGATACACTATCACATTCTGCAGCATTGATTCGTCAAGGAAACCCATGCAGTTTGTTCCTGAGCCAGGAAACAGCTGTAGCTGCTTAGTCCCACCCCCGTGCCCAGATTGGTTCAAACTGTCATCTACTCCACAAATCAACCAATGTTTCTTTGGGAAAATAATAAAAAATAATAGAATAATATTGTAATAAATGATTATAACTTGCTAAGGGAATGTTAGATGAAGACAAAATTTCATTTGGAAGTCTAAAACATCCAGCTATAACTTTCTAAAGAAAAGTTTTGTTTGAGTTCACAGTAAAAAAAAAACACCAAATTGTTTCTGACGTTTTTCTAAAAATTCTGGATAATTCATCCATTCTCAGACAAAACACTTTTTAAATTGGGACTTTAAATGAGCTAGATTGAAGAATAAAGTTCTCCTATTTAAAACGATATATGGCACTTGATGCTGACTGCTAGAATAGGTTAGAAAAACCAAACAAATTCAGGAGAGTCAGATTTCCCAAAAATCGATCTAGGTCTTTAAGGGTTCATTTGCATTGAAGGAGTCAGTAATTTTTCAACTGACATTAAAGGTGAAATCAGTGATTTTGTTGTTATTACACAGAAACTTGAATGAGAACGAAATCTAAACGTATAATAAACAAATTAAAATGTCATGTTTTTTTAACAAACAATAAATGTATAATCGTTGATATGGTGAATTTTTCTGTAAGGACATGTTTATTTAACATTCATGAAAGGAGTTTCTAGTGTCAGCACTTTATAATCATCAGAAGCACAGCTGTAACTTTAAGTTTTCTGACATCTTCAGGACAGAGAAGTTTTTATGTCTTATTAAGAGCTTATTAATCGAGTGTTTTATTACTTACTTAATGCTGAAGTTGGATAATGCTAACTAATGCAGTAAATTATCTTTGTTGAGGAAATCTTCATGTAAAGTGTTTGTGATATTTCATTAAGTATCAGCACAGTGACACACACCCACACACACCCACACACAGTACAAAGTTCTTCCTAATCTATAAAGTGTATTTGTGAGCACTTTGTTCTGTCTGAGCCACTAAAACACTAAGGTCCTTTCCCCCGGCTGTAACGTATGGTGTCAGGAGTCAACCCATAAAAGGATACCGGTGCATGAATGGCAGCAGTGAGGCTTACATACTGCACGTTTGATGTGGATGCAGACTAACCCAGCGTCAGGAGCCGGAGGGAATTTTGGGAGGGGGGGTTATGGGGGGGTCTGGCTTGTGTCATTTTACATGTTATGATCATCTGCAGCAGCAACAGCAGCACAGGGAGAGAAAGAAAGGAAGTTCCTGTACTCAGAGATTTATCTTATTAATATCTGATCTGTTATTAAACACCACTCAGGGCATGCTGATGGGCATCGAGGTCACAGCCATGATACAGCTCTCTAAATATGGAAGAATTCATAGTGTGTTAACAGGAGAGAAAACACTAGCATAGCAACATAACAGCGTTCTAAAAATAACATGCTCAAAATCTTTTGCTTGACAGCATAAATATTACAATCCCAATTCCGAAAATAGTTGGGACAGTATGGAAAATGCAAAAAACAAAAATTTGAAAACTATTTGAAAATTCAATTCACCCTGTACTATATTTAAAACACATTATTAACACATGATTAGATGTTTTACTTTGTGAATTTAATTTATTAAAAAAAAATATACACTCATTTCAAATCATCCTTTTCTTTTAATAACACTTAAGCATTTTTGGGCACAGAAGACACCAGTTGGTTAAGTTTAGAAAGTGGAATTTCCCCCAGTCAGCAATTATGCATTTCTTCAGCTGCGCAACTGTACAGGGCCTTCGTTGCCTTATTTTGTTCTTCATGATGCACCACACGTTCTCAATCGGAGACAGGTCAGGACTGCAGGCAGGCCATGCTAGTACCCGCACTCTCCACTTACACAATCATGCGCTTGTAATCCGGGCAGAATTTGGTTTGGCGCTGTCCTGCTCTGGATGGCAGCATGTGTTGCTCCAAAATGTGTACATATCTTTTTACATTAATGGTTTCCTCACAGATGTGCAGGTTACCCATGGCATGGGCACTGACACACCCCCATACCATGACAGACACTGGCTTTTAGACCTAACACTTATAACATATTGGATGGTCCTTTTCCTCTTTGGCCCGGAGAACACGATGGCTGTTTTGTCCAAAAACTATTTGAAATGGTGACTCGTCGGACCACAAAACATGATTCCACTGTGCTACTGTCCATCTCAGAGCCCAGAAAAGTTGGCAGTGCTTCTGGACAGTGTTGATGTATGGCTTCTGCTTTGCATAGTAAAGCCTTAACTTGCATATGTGGATGCAGCGGTGAATGGTGTTGCCTGACAAAGATTTGCCAACATATTCCCGAGCCCATGTCAGGATATCCATTACAGACTCATGACAGTTTTTAAGACAGTGACGTCTGAGGGATCAAAGATCACATGCATTCAGAAGTGGATTTCTGCCTTGCCCTTTATGCACCGAGATTTGACCAGATTCCTTGAACCTTTTAATTATATTGTGCACTGTAGAAGCTGAAATGTCCAAAATCCTACCGATTTGTCTTTGGGGAATTTTGTTCTCAATGTGTTGGATTATTCACTGTCGCATCTGTTGGCAGATTGCCGAACCTTGACCGGTCCTAGCTCTTGAAGGACTAGGCCTTTTTTGGAAGCTCATTGTATACTATGATTAGACGATTGCCTCACCTGTTTCACATCACCTTCTTATTTCAACTTGTCACATCACATATAGCTGTGATGGAAGGATGGATAGATGGAGAGATATGTAGCTGTGATGGATGGGTGGATAGACATATTGCTGTTATGGAATGGATGGATAGATATATAGCTGTGATAGAGGGATAGATATATAGCTGGAATGGCTGGATAGATAGATATAGCTGGGATGGATTGACAGCTATATAGCTGGGATGGATAGTAGGAGGGATATATGTCTGTGATGGATGGATGGATAGATATACAATTGCAATCAAAATTGTTCAACCCCCATTGCAAATTAGGTTTATTGTCAAAATTTACAGAATTTCAGCTGTTTGCAATGAACAAATCAAACAAAAGCAATTGAAATAGCAACACGATGAATGCTTCACATGGTTTCCCCAAATTCAACTGAAAATGAAACTTATAATGATGTCTCCAGTTTCAAAATTATTCATTCCCCTGAATAGAATGTGGCACGTCCACCTTACAAATTCCTGTGAATGTTACTATGGAAACGATAACGTATTACAACGAGTGCATTAGTATAAACCTGTGATTTGCAGCTGCACTACTTACACCTTCTGACCAATCAGACTCCAGAACTCAACTATACTGTGTTATAAAACTGTTATCAGTACTTTCCTAGGCCACACATGGCCGAAGCTCCCAGCTGTGCTGTTAATGCTCATTTCCGCTAACAAACACAGTTCTGCTAAAGTAAACTGGCGCTTCTGCACTGATCAAGGAGGCGATGTTTACATTCTGGCTGCCTCACTACATCTGCACTTCCACTTCCTGTTAATTAATGTGTAACCTTAATTGACTGTTTTAATATGGGATATATTCAGAGATAAGACATGGATAAAGATAGCTTAAACACGCTTTTATAGTTTATACAGCAGGCTGCTGCTGTTTATCGCCTACCAGGATAGAACTGTATTATTGTATATACAGTCAGGTCCAAAAACACCTCTGGATTTATAATTAGAGATGGCAACAATCTGATACCAGTATTAGGCCAATACCAGCAAAAAATGGTGGATCGGATATCAGAGAAAACATATAGGATTTCAGATCCTGTAGCAAATGACAAAAATTGGAATTGGATTTGGAAAAGAAAAATTATTTTTTAGAATTATTATTATTCTATTTTTTTTACATATAAAGAGACTTGACTGGATTTTCTTTAGTTAGGATTGATTTTATTATATTTATTTTTTATTTATATTTTATTATACTAATTATATTTACAGTGTGTAAATTCTTTGTGTGAAAGAGATTAAAGTGCTTCCGTTTAAAAAAAACAAAACATCAGTACCAGCTGTATAATCAAGGTATCAGTATTAGAAAAGAAAAGCTGCCATCTATTATTAAGTTACAGAAAAATAATACAAAATCTTAAAAACTTAATTAAACTGTCCATCACTAATATGCAGACAATAGCTTTTAATGCATCTGCCACTGAGTGGAGGAGGCATTAAGTTTTTAAGTTCTCTGTCTGTCCATCCGTCCGTCCTGCCGAGATTCTCTCTAGTGCGACATCTCATGAACAAGTGGTTGAATGGTTGTACTGTAGCATTTATATGGAATTATAACTGTAACCAGCAGATGACATGATTACATTTTGGAATTGATCCAAATAGGATCAAGGTCACAGCAAGGTCAAATGTCTGAAATAGTTTCCCTTCCTGTTTGTCATATAAAGATATTACTTATGCATTCATGTTCAGGAACTCAAATCTTCAATTCATTTCGATTTTATATGTGTAGTGCTTTTAACAATGGACATTGTCGCAAAGCAGCTTTACAGAAATCCAGTTATAACAATTTAAAGGTAAATTTATTCCTTATGAGCAAGCCAGAGATGAAGACTCATTATTTGTCATCAATTTTTTCCATCAGTCCATCTACCCATCCATCAGTGTGTCTGTGCATCTGAAATATTTTTTTTTTCAATAGCTGCCTTTATGTCTGAAGTATATTTTAAGGGTATTTCAGACATACAAATTAGTAACAAGAAGGACTAGACATGTTAGTGACAGAGGCATCCATGTCAACATCGTTGGCATTGAGTTTGACTCGTTAAGTAAAAGTTCTATCATTTTGTTTATTTTATTAATATTTTTTGTGGGTTTTTATAGGTTAGCAATAACTTACTAACTTAAACATTAACTAGTTTTTTTTAAAAGCAACATCACATGTAAACATGTTAACCAGAGGCACATAGCTGGAAGGTGCACCAAAGACATTTCTAAAAAAATGTAATAGTCCCAAGCATTTCCTTCCAAAGAAGTATTTAAAAAAAAAGAAAAAAAAAGATGCATCCGATGTTTGTGTGTGAGAAACTCTTGTAAGAAGCTGAAATCCATCTGAACATTTGTTCACACAACAGTTGATTGGTTAATGGTTGATTTTCCCCAGGTATGACACTGGGTATTTTATTTAAACAGAACGTATAAACTCGTGTCACACAGTCTTCGAGGTCATCAAATCTCTGTGTGTTCGGTGTTCTCTTGCCTGTGGCTTTCAGTCAGTAAGAACACACTGTACTGGACTGATATCAGTGAGGAATGATTATCATGTCTGAGAAACATAAAAGCAGTTGTTGGTAATGCACTCAGACATTTAGATTTAACTGTATAAAAACTGATTGGTTAGATGGTTGATTTGATTGGTCATTTGGTTTGTTAATCTGTTGGTTTATTAGTCAGTTACTGGATGAATGTGCAGATGGACTAAATGTTATTTGGTTGATTGATTGGCTGGTTGATTCAGACAGTTGGTTGATTTGATTAATTTGTCAGTTGATTGGCTAATGGATGAATGGTTAACTTGATTAAGTGGTTGATTGATTGATTAATTGATTGGCTTGTTGGTTGATTTGGAGCTTACTTGATTAGCAGATGGATGGACTGATTGATTTTTGGTTGAGTGAGTGAGTGGGTGACTGATTGGTCCTGTTGTTTGGTTGGTTAATTGCTTGGCTAATGGATGGATGAATGGATGGATGGATTGGTGGGTGGATGTGTGGGTGGACGGATGGGTGTGTGGGTGGATGGATGGATGGATAGATGTGTGGGTGGATGAATGGATAGATGGCTTGGTGGGTGGATGTGTGGTTGGACGGATGGATGTGTGGGTAGATGGGTGGATGAATAGATGTGTGGGTGGATGAATGGATGGATGGATGGATGAATTGGTGGGTGGGTGGATGGATAGATGGAGAGATGGATGATGGAAGGAGGGATTGGTGAGTGGATAGATGGATGGATGGATGGGTGGGTGGGTGAGTAGGTGGATTGATTGCTTGATTTGTTGGTTGGTTGGTTAAACAAATGAGACAAAAATATTATACTTGTTCATTTATTTATTAAGGAAAATGATCCAATATTACATATATGTGATTGGCAAAAGTATGTGAACCTCTAGGATTAGGAAAGTTAATTTGAAGGAGAAATTAGAGTTTTCAATCAGTGGGATGACAATCAGGTATGACTGAGCACCTTGATTTATTTAAAGAATGAGGATATATCAGAGTGGGGCGCACGTTTGCCTCACACCTCCAGGGTTGGGGGTTCGATTCCCACCGTGGCCCTGTGTGTGTGTGCGCGGAGTTCACAAGTTCTCCCCATGCTGCGGGGGTTATTCCGGGGTGTACCCCGCCTTGTGCCCGATGCTTCCTGGGATAGGCTCCAGCGGTATAGAAGATGGATAGATGGATATATCAGAGTCTGATCTTCACAATACATGTTTGTGGAAGTGAACTGTGATACAAACAAAGGAGATTTTTGAGGATCACAGAAAAAGAGTTGTTGATGCTCATCAGGCTGGAAAAGTTTACAAAACCATCTCAAAAGAGTTTGGACTCCACCAATCCACAGTCTGACAAATTGTGTACAAATGGAGGAATTTCAAGACCACTGTTACCCTCGCCAGGAGTGATCGACCAACAAAGATCTCTCCAAAAGCAAAACCTGTAGTCTGGATAGTCTGCGAGGTCACAAAGGAGCCCAGGGTAACTTCTAAACAAATAAACGCCTCTCTCACATTGGCTAACCATCAGGAGAACACTGAACAACAATGGTGTGCATGGCAGGGTTGCAAGGAGAAAACCACTGCTCTCCAAAAAGAACACTGCTGTCCATCTGCAGTTTGCTAAAGATCACTTGGACAAGCCAGAAAGCTATTGGGAAAATGTTTTGTGGATGGATGAGACCATTTTTTTGGTTTAAATGAAAAGTGATATGTTTGGAGAAAGGAAAACACTGCATTCCAGCATAAGAACCTTATCCCATATGTGAAACATGGTGGCGGTAGTATCGTGATTTGGGCCTGTTTTGCTGCATCTGGGCTGTGTCATTTGTTTAATTGGGTTCTCTTTATCTACTTTTAGGACTTGTGTGAAAATCTAATGATATTTTAGATCATATTTAAGCAGACATGTAGAAAATTCTAAAAACTTTCAAGCACCACTGTAATTATAAACATAAGTGTATATATAGAGTGCAAACAATAGATGATGTACCTTCATACTGGTAAAGAGATGTTGCTCTTCTATCTTTTAAGGTTCAGAGAGTAAACCATGCACACGGCCAAGTGCTCCGGTCTCAGGGATGAGATCTTCCTCCTCACCTTCATCCGACAGCTTCTTCAGCAGCACACCTGAAGATCAGGTGAGAATAAACACTCACAAAAATGATAAGGACCTTTTTATTAAAAATGTGTTAGATTAGGAAATAACCAAACTACAGTAATACAGCTGAAAGAACCTGCATGGATTCTTAACAGTGTTAATTAACTGGGAAGTAATTACACTGTTCTGTATATAAATCTCACCTTTTTTAAACACAATTTGCTTGACAGGTTCCTTAAAAAAGATTCTTCTTTACAGTATCATTAGGTTTTTATTTCTAAATTTAAAAACAGTATATGGAATCAATATTTTAATGCACTGAAAAAGAAAATAATATTGCAACAAGCACTAAAAAGCCATTCAGACATATAAGATTAAATCTATAACATACAAACCCAGAACACCGTTTTATTTACTCTTGACTAGAGACAGCAAAAATACGGTAAAATTCCTACAGTTAATAAAACCATAATTATTGATATGGTGAGGTTTTCTTTAAGGAGATGTTTATTTAATATTTATGGAAGGAGTCTCCAGTGTCACTTTGTACCAGTCAAAGGTAAAGCTATGATTTTAAGTTTTCTGACATCTTCAAGACAGAGGAGTGATAAAAAGATTATAATAATGAAAAGAAAAGTTGTGATCAGTGGCAAGTGGTATTTGTGAGAATTACATAATTTTAGGATATGCTATTACAGGCAAATAATCAATTTCAGCATTGTTTTTTTAAATGCTTAAATTCTGTAGAACCTGTTAACTTTGGAATCCAAGCATGGTGTTTAAACGGAAAGAACTTTGGGGAAATAAAGCAAATAAGTTTCTGGGTCAGTCATGTAGGGTTTTTTTCACCTGAATAACCTACACTAAAGCTGTGCTGTTTTACTTTCACTCTCTCAGAGTTCATGTTTAGTTGAGAGTGATTTCGAGTGCGGGACAGATGACTTATTGGACCTGAACTCTTCTCTGAGAGACTCTGAGTATTTCAGAGACCTGCAGGCCAGACCTGGTGGGGAGTGTGTGCCCTCTGAGAGCCCCCTGTCTGTATTTATTGACCCAGGGGACCAAACACAGCTCAGTTCTGGACTATTCTTCTACCCATCACCCACACTGCACTGTGGATCGTACGTAGAAAATCACACACCATCCCACAGTAAGACAAACCTGCTGTCTGATCAGGGAGTGAAGATGGAATCAGCAGAGAGTTTGGACGAGATGTGCGTGGATGACTTGGAGAGGGACAATTTCCCCATCCTGGTCAGGTCTATGTCCACCTCACGGAGACACAGCTCAGACGTCCCACTGAATCCGCTTGGCCTGGGGAGAAGGTGAGATGGAAAAATGAAAATGCCATTTAATAGTTGCATTCTTACAAAAGCTTCAGGTCCTAAGTGAACTATGGAGTGCATACGGGTGTAATGATACGTCGTATTATAGCATATCATTGGATACAAGGCTCTCGATTCAATATGTCTGCGTAACGAACAGGCTTCATAACAAAATAGACTGTTTGTTATAAAATACCACTTATAATATGTGAGCTGTAATAAACATTCAAACTTAATCAAGCCGGCACTCCATCTGAAAAAGTAACTTCCTCTTTATCTCAAATAAGGCTACAGGAGTTTAAAAAACAACACGCATCTCCTAAACATGCTGATTTTTAGATCACTAAAACTAATATTAAAGCATGTTAATATGTAAGCGTACATGTTACAGGAACTGAAAGATTACCTCAAATCATTACAGGCTGGTGTATGGGAGCAGCTTCCTGACATCACCATTCTGTGTCAAACTCTAAATCTAGATGAAAACACAAAGTAAAATTGATGTTGGATTTTATAATGAAAACTGGCACAAAAACTATTTTTATAAAAGCACCTCAGTAAACGATTGATTAACAAGTGATTTTCCAACTAACTGTTCTGTAAAAGTCTTTCTCTTTCTCAATGTGTTCACCGCAAAATAAACATTTTAATTCCAACAACATCCAAAAACGATATTTATTGGTTTTATAAAGTATGTAAATTCGGACATTGAATTTACATGAATTAGACGAAGCCTTGTTTGCATCAATAAATCTACAGTTTAAAATAAAATATCAGCATTTCTTAGCGTTTCTGTACTAACTCTTTCACTGGGATTTGTAAGATGCACGCTCCACATAATCTAAGATTTATAATTGACAGATTAAACATGTTATTATTAAAACAAATAAAACTATAGTAAGGAGATGTATATTTAACATTTATAGGAGTCTCCATTTTCAGCACCTTGTAACAGTCAGAGGTAAAGCTGCAACTAAGTTTTCTTTTTTTTGTCTTATTAACTTCGAGAGAGAAAAAAAGAGAGTCTGGTGAGGGAATGACTGTTTATAGCTGCTATAACATACAGTTATATACCGCTGTATTCCACTTTATTACACATAACTTCATTTCACTTTATTACATTACGCTTTATTACACATAACTTTATTTATGGACTTTAATTTCCGGATTTTTTGAGTTAATACTGATGTCTGGTGAAAATTTCATGTGAATAGCCTCATAGGAAATATATTGACTGAATAAAAGTTGATGTGTCCAATACTTATTTCCCCCACTGTATATATAGCCTTCATAGAAAGTGTAACCGAAATCTGATTTAGTTCATAATAGGAACTTGAGCACATAAAGGCTCATGATAAAACAGTATGTTTTAGTCAAATAGAACAAGAGAAGTTTTGCATGTTCTCTCATTTGTGTGAAGTGACACACTGCTGCTGAGCAAAAGAGGAACCAGCTTATCTACAAAGAGTGCACTAATAACTCCTCTGACCATATGACTGCAGAGTGACAAACGTGCAATGTCCATGAGACATGGCAAACTGTACACACCAAAAACACCAACACAGTCCATGATTGCGGTGCCATCTAACCCTCTTATATCTCTTAAAAATATAATTTAATTTTTAATTATTTTTGAAACATTTAACAATTCAAAAATATGTTAACTCATCTCCGATAACAATCTCTCAGTTTTTACAATGTTTCTTTTGTCATTAACTGTAAAGAAACAAACATCCAATTTAAGAACGCCTCCAAATTTACACACCTCATCTCCAGCCCTGGTGCCCATTTAAACCAGTTGAATAGCAGAAGATACTTATTTGGAACATGATTGGCTCTTGTTATATGTAACACCTGCGTGTTTAACACTAAATCAGATTCCTCTTGTTTCTTAGAAAGGTGCAGTAAATTGTCACACTACATCAGGGCTACAACATGTGGACATTTAGGCACGTCCACAAATCTCCATAAAAGGCAGCGAGAGCTGAAAATGGTAACTAAACTAAATAGTGAAAGAGCGGTGTGTACTGAAGTCTTCCAGTAATGCAGCTCAGCCACTGCAGCATGTCACCTTGCCCCTCCAGGGTTGGTGGTTCGAATCCCGCCTCTGCCCTGTATGCACAGAGTTTGCATGTTCTCAGGGGTTTTCTCCCCCAGTCCAAAGAGATGTGTTGTATGCTGATTGGCATTACTAAATTGTCCGTAGTGTATAAATGGCTGTGTGAATGTGTGTGCCCTGCGATGGGTTGGAACCCCGTCCAGGGTGTCCCCCACCTTGTGCCCCGAGCCCCCTGGGATAGGCTCCAGGCTCCCCGTGACACTATGTAGGATAAGCGGTACAGAAAATGGATGGATGGATGAAATGACTGAGTTTCAAAAAATGTTAATTAAATTGGTGTCTAATTAAAATAAATAAGTGGTTTCAACAGCATAATCTGTATTTAAAATCACAGTAACTCATCAATAATTGTACGGATTGAAGCTGATTAGTTGAGGTGTATTTTAATGAGACAGCTTTGTAGCTTTAACATGTTGTGTTTGTTATGTGTTGTGTGTATACAATGTGTGTGTAGGTTTAGTCTGGACACCAGGAGTATAGACAGTGATGGGGAGCGAGATGATCAAAGCCAGTCTCAGAGCTCGGTGGAGGAGTTCGCTACAACCGGAGAGACAGAGCTCCCTAAATCCCCAGTAATTAACAATCTATACGATCTATAATCCTCATTAACACACACACACACACACACAGAAAGAGAGAGAGGGAGAGACTGACTCATAAACTACTTTGCTCTTTAGCAGCCTTCCACCCCAGGGAGGATGGTGTATTCTCGATCTGAGATTGTATCATCAGATGAAAAGTCTCAAGCTGAGAGGGTCTCACGCATTCTGGAAACTTCTAAACAGGCAGCCCGACCTGCCGGAGGTGAGGAGCTGATCACACACTCACACTGTCCACCTGATCTCCAATTACACTACAGTCAGAAGGTGTTAATTAATCTTCTATAACAGCAGCTCTGACAATAGTGCAGCTGCAAATCACGGGTTTATATTAATGCACTCGTTCTAATACGTTATCGTTTCTATCATTTCTACATCTTCAGGACATCGGAGTTTACACTTTACAGTTTCTCAGTAACATGACAAGCAGCTTATTAAGAGTGAGGGGGGAAAAGGATGGTGAGGAAATGATTGTTTATAACTACTATTATGTCAGCGATGCCAGGAATGAACTTATTTCACAGACATTCCACTACACTCAGTCTAACTATAGACGTGTAAAAAGTAACATTTCTGAAGTATAAGAGAATGAAAACACTTCAGGACATGGTGTTAGTGGAAAAATATTAAAATTTGGGATGGTCAGACTAACTGTGTGTCATGTAATGGCGGTTATGTGGATGCAAGTGCAGATAAGAATTGAATGAAAATAAACAAACAATGAAAATGTAGTAGACTAGACACAGAAAAAGAACTATGAATTCGAGGCAGAAATACAATGACTACAGAACATAACCATAAGACAAAAGTGTGGTGCAAGACGTAACATAAATACTAGCGCTCATTAACAGAAATGTGACACAGGTTCAGGCAGTCATGTGACATGCTCCAGTGAGGTGCAGTGGCTGATGGGAAATGATGTCAAGTGCCTTCTCCGGTATTTCCATGACACTCGCGTCAGCCACCCGGTCATTGATTATTTTCCTATAATTGTAGATCCACAAATATTTTATTCATTACATATTTTTGTTTAAAAATTATACAAATAATTTAACTGAAAATTATACAGGATTTTGTATTTCTTTACTTTTCTTTTCTTATACAGGTCAGGAGGATTTATTAAATTTAGAAGGGTTTATTACAGGGATAATTTGTCCCAGTGAGTGATGTTGCTTCTGTCTGTTTTAGAGGAACACGACTCGGATGAGAATTTACGCTCAGCAGAAGGACAATGTCACATGTAAGTTCAACACATTCGTATTCCATTAAACAATCCAGCTTTATTGTGTTCCATTAGTGAAATTAATATTCATGTACAGTTCCAGCAGGCCAAACTCTGTCTACTGATGGTTGTGTTATACTTTATTCAATTATGCTTCCATTTTATTATTTGCTATTGCGTTTACATTTTTGCTGAGTCATAACCCAGTATATGGTAAGGTGGTTTAGTGGTTAGCCTGTTTGCCTCGCACCTCCGGGTTGGGGGTTCGAATCCCACCTCTGCCCTGTGCTTCAGAGATTTCTTCTGCGAACTCTGGTTTCCTCCCGCAGTCCATTAGACATTAGACATGATTGACATCTTCAGCTTGTCCGTAGTGTATGAATGAGAGTTTGAATATATGTGATTGTTCCCAGTGTCCCCTGAGATTGGCTCCAGACTCCCCGCGAGGATAAGCAATATATACTTTATTGGCAATATATATATACAGTGCCCTCCACTAATATTGGCACCCTTGGTAAATATGAGCAATTTGTCTATATTGTTTAAACTTTCAATCTTTTGCTAAAAAAAATTCACAAAAATACTCTGCTCTCATGAATATCAAACAATTTCAAACAAAACACAGGTTTCTAAAAAATATATCTTTGTTCAATATAGGTGTGCAACAATTATTGGCACCCTTTTAGTCAATACTTTGTGCTACCTCCCTGCAATCATAACAGCTCGGTGTCTTCTCCTATAATGGTGTTTATTACCAATAAGCTTTATTTTGGTTTCATCTGACCGTAGAACCCGATCCCATTTGAAGTTCCAGTAGTGTCTGGCAAACTGAAGATGCTTAAGTTGGATGAGAGTAGAGGTTTTTTTTCTTGAAACCCTTCCAAACAACTTGTGGTGATGTAGGTGACTTCAGATTGTAGTTTTGGAGACTTTCTGAC
>JANDJT010000002.1:13558740-13577690 GCA_024331685.1 Stegophilus panzeri
CACTGCTGTATGCATGCGAAACGTGGACAGTGTACCAACGTCATGCCAGGAAACTGAACCATTTTCACACCACCAGTAGGGAAAATCCTTGGCATCAAGTGGCAGAACAAAGTCCCAGACACCGTGGTTCTCAATCAAGCAGGCCTCCCTAGCATCTTCACCATCTTGATGACGGCCCAGCTACGCTGGGCAGGACATGTGGTACGCGTGACAGACCAGCGTCTACCAAAGAGACTCTTCTATGGCAAGCTCCAGAAAGGACAGCGTTGCCAAGGAGGCCAAAAGAAACGCTTCAAAGATACCCTCAAAGCCTCACTGAAAACGTTTAACATCAATCCTGCCTCCTGGGAACAGACTGCATTGGATCGTGATGCCTGGCGCTTCTCCATCCACAAGGGCTTTTTGCTGTGTGAGACAAATCGGACAGCTGCAGCCAAACGAAAGAGGCAAGCCAGAAAAACCCGTGTCAGCAACCCTCCCGGAGACGTCCACTCTATCCCCTGTCCCACCTGCCATAGGACTTTCTGTGCAAAGATTGGCCTGACCAGCCATTTACGCACGCATCATCTCTGATGACAAAATAGTCTTCGTCGCTACGACGGACAACCAACAACTATTTTCTTATAACCACTTCCCATTTTGTGAAGCTCAACAACCTTTTGCCACACATCACAGCTATATTCCTTGGTTGTTATGAATGACTAAGGGAATTTGTAATGTGTGTTACATCATATTTATACCCCTGTGTAACAGGAAGTCATGGTTGAACAATTTCCTGTTCCTAGTCACCCAGGTGTACTAAATAAAATGTCAAATATCAATGGGAATATACTTCAAATATATTTTTCTCATATAAATTCATAGGGGTGCCAATAATTGTTGCACACCTATATTTAAGAAAGATTTTTTTTTTTATAAACCTGTGTTGTGTTTGCAATTGTTTGATATCCATGAGTATTTTTGAGCAGAGTATTTTTGTGAATGTTTTGAACAAAAGATCAAAAGGTTAAACAATAAAGATAATTTTTCACAGCCTTCTTTGCTCATATTTACCAAGGGTGCCAATATTAGTGGAGGACACTGTATATATAAACAGAGTTACGCTTGTGAGCTTGCAATATGTAATTAGTGATTTGTGATTCAAGAATTAATTGTTCTTTCTTAATGACTTTGCTAAGTGAATCAACCAAACTGATTCAGAATCAATTCTAAATAAATCACAGATTTCTTTGCTGTTATATACACCCCCAAAATAGATAGTCTTGATCAACAAAAATGCGTTTTAAGTAGTGAGTCTGATCTTTCGGTTCATAGTACGAGTTCCACACAAGTAATTATTATAAAAAATAGTTTTTGCCTTTCTGTCATTTACATGTTATATCTTTGGTACATTGAACAGAAAGTCAGACACAGAGAGATAAAAAAAAAAGATGAAGCACAGTGAGGTTGTATATTTTGTTTCACAGCACCAGCAGTAATCCCTCCTCCTCCTCTTCCTACTACACACACACACACACACACACACACACACACACACACACGTTTAGTCTCTGTGTCTTGTTTGTCTTAGGCTGATGGTACAAAAAGTTCTGCATGAGCTTAAGCTGTATCACTGGTAAGTAAACAGAGTGACAGGAGCCTTCAATATCTGGCGCACACACACACACACACACACGTGACTGTCCTCTAGGCTAAAACAGCCACTCGGCAGCATGCAAAGCCCAGTGGCCACAATCCACCGAGTCTGGTTAGCATTAAAGGAAATGTTCACCCAAAAATAAAATGCACACTGGCAGAGTCATGTTTAGTATCTTTAGTTACTAGTATATGTAGCTAACAATTAATGGAAGCTTACTTCCAGTTTAGTATGATGCATCACTTCCTCGCCTCACACAATTTGTATGTAAATAACCGTTTCAAATCAAATCAGTAAAATCATTTCTAAACATTAGTCTATGTCTCCTGTCTGAGTTTGACACCAAACATTGTGCAGAGGAAGAAAATTATTTTATGCTACAAGTGTGTTTATCTCTGTGTCTATGTTTATAGATAATATTATGTCAGAAAGCACATCAAGAAATCAGTCTGAGACAAAACCTACTGTGAGATTATTTACACATGCACATTAATTGCACCATGTAAAACTGGTGGCTATAAGCTTCTATTATTTTTATTTCTATTATATTATATACATTAGCCTGGTAGCAAAATTAAACAGCAAGCATAAATCACCAAACATGCCTCAGGACATTCTGTGCATTTCATTCTTGGCCGAAACGTTCCATGCTAATATGAAAGTGTGATGTTTCACTCACTTTGCTGCTTCACTGCACTCATTTTGAGACAAAAATAAATCCTGTAATCCTGCATGAGTACTCTGAGTGTTTCTGAAATGACTTCCTGGCTATGGTGTCTCTGTGGTTTACACTTGCATTTGTGTGATACAGTAAATGTGTGTGTGTGTGTGTGTGTGTGTGTGTGTGTGTGTGTGTCATCCATAGGGCCAATCGCATAATCTCGAGTGCTGACAGGAAAGAAAATGTCACCTGGTATGAATTTCTCTCTATCGAGTAAGTCCAGTCATGGTTTTTTTTTCTAAGTACTTTTAAAAAAACTAAAAGCAGGAAGGAGGAATGGTCTCTGTGATTTAATAATAGTAAAGGAGGCGTGGCATTTGTGCTTCAGTTACAATGAAGGAGGTGTGTCTTCTATTCTTCAGTTACAGTGAAGGAGGCGTGTCCTCTATTCTTCAGTTACAGTGAAGGAGGCAAGTCCTCTATTCTTCAGTTACAGTGAAGGAGGCGTGTCCTCTATTCTTCAGTTACAGTGAAGGGGGCGTGTCCTCTATTCTTTAGTTACAGTGAAGGAGGCGTGTCCTCTATTCTTCAGTTACAGTGAAGGAGGCGTGTCCTCTATTCTTTAGTTACGGTGAAGGAGGCGTGTCCTCTATTCATCAGTTACTGTGAAGGAGGCATGTCCTCTATTCTTCAGTTACATTGAATAATGAGTCTTTATTAGTCACGTATACATTACAGCACAGTGAAATTCTTTTCTTTGCATACCCCAGCTTGTTAGCAAGTTGGGGTCAGAGCGCAGGGTCAGCCATGTTACAGCGCCCCTGGGTTAAGGGCCTTGCTCAAGTACCCAACAGTGGCAGCTTGGTAGCATTGGGGCTTGAACCCCCGACCTTCCGATCAGTAACCCAGAGCCATAACCCCCAAGCCACCACTGTCCCTTACCAATCAGTGAAGGAGGCGTGGTCTCTGTGCTTAAGAAACAGTAAAGGAGATGTGATTTGTGTTTGTCAGTCACAGTGAAGGAGGTGTGGTCTCTGTGCTTAAAAAAAACATACAGAAGGTGAAGTTTCTATGCTTCAGTCACAGTGAAGGAGGCGTGGTCTCTGTGCATAAGAAACAGTAAATTAAGCGTAGACTGTGTGTTTCTGTCACAGTGAAGAAGGCGTGGTCTCTGAGTCTGTCAGTCACAATAAAGGAAGTGTGGTCTCTGTGCATAAGAAACAGTAAAGGAAGTGTAGTCTGTGTGCTTCTGTCACAGTGAAGGAGGCGTGGTCTCTGAGTCTGTCAGTCACAATAAAGGAAGTGTGGTCTCAGTGCATAAGAAACAGTAAAGGAAGTGTAGTCTGTGTGCTTCTGTCATAGTGATGGAGGCGTGGTGTGGCCTCTATGTCCGTCAGTTGCAATCAAGGAGGCGTAGCCTCTATGCTCCCAGTGAAGGAGGCTAATCATCTGCATTAGATCTTTAAAATATAGATATTTTGATGAAAACTATAATTGTCAGGCATATTTTCACCACATTTTTATTTTATTCAGAGGCTACTGTTTTCTGTCATTAAAATTGTAGACTGTATATTAGAAGAATTTTTCAAACTTCCCCTCACATACTCTAAAATCTGTCACTTATCCTCTTCTCTGGGGACTTTAGGAATGAGGAAGAGGAGGAGAGAATGGAGAGGACAGAGAAGGGCACAAAGGTGAAACGCACTCTGAGCTCGCTGAGGAACCGAATGACCGGATCCTTCAACAAAGACAAGGTGAGGACACATAACACTCATGATGATTTGTTATTCTGCAGGACAACACACTTCCTCTGTTTGAGCACCATGATTTGGATTACAGAAAATATTGCTGCAATATGTGCTGTAACTTCCTGTTTTTTGTTTTTTTTAACCCATTTGCATTTAAGACTAAAACTGAAAGTTTTATCTTGTGATGATTTGGTCAGGAAGGCATGGTGGTTAGCAAATTTGCCTCACACCTCCAGGGTTGGGGGTTTGAATCCCTCCTTCGCCCTGTGTGCGCAGAGTTTGCATGTTCTCCCCGTGCTTCGAGGGTTTCATCTGGGCACTCTGGTTTCCTCCCCCAGTCCAAGGACGTGTGTTGTAGGCTGATTGGCGTTTATAAATTGTCTGTAGTGGGTGAATGGGTGTGTGATTGTGGCCTGTGATGCCTCGTGTCCAGAGTTCCCTGGGATAGGCTCCAGGCTCCCCGCAACTCTGTATAGGATAAGCGGTACGGAAAATGGATGGATAGATGGATGGTTTGGTCATCTTACTTAGTTACATGACACGTTAACATACATTTGTACAGTACTTCAGTGATAGTGCATGAAATCTTGAGTTATATATAAATGTACATGTATGATAGGATTAATAAGTAAGTGCATGAGTGGATGTAAGGGTAACTGGAACATGGATGGATACACAATCCAATGGATGGGTATTGAATGGATGACAGGATCTATCAATTCTACTGGGTGGATAAATGGGTTATGGATGAGAGAATAAAGGAATGAATGTGTGTTGATGCTATAGCTGGATGTTAGAATGAGTGATGGGGTTAATAGATGGGTAGATGAATTGAGGGGATGATTGGAGGGATGAATATTTGGATGGATGGATGGATATAAAGAGGTTGGAGGTATGATGAATTAGTGGTAGGAATGATGGGTTATCTATGGATAGATGGATGATAAGATTAGTGAAATTTATTGGTTGGTTGATTTGAATTAATGACAAAATGGATTAATGGATTGAAGGACAAGGATAAATGTACAGTATGATGGATGGATGAATTAATGGAAGGATAGATGAAAGAATGGATGGCTTAATGACAAAATGGAGCACAGGATAGATGATTGGTTAGATATAAAAGGTTGGAGGTATGATGAATTAGTGCTAGGATGGATGATTGGCTGGATGGATGGATGGATGGGTGGATGGATGATAATTAGTATTACACCAGTGCACATGCATGCAAGTTTATATACATAATAATATAATAACATAATAAAATACAGTATATGAACATATAGATTCGAGCATGTTCTTTTCTGTTGTCTTTCTGTTCCAGGGTAAGAACCGTGAAAAAGGGCAGCAGAAAGAGAGAGACAGAGAGAGGGAAAAGGAGAAAGAGAAGGAGCGAGAAAGGGAAAGGGAGCTGAAGGAGAGCACTTGTGCGGTTAGCAGCAGCTGTAATGGCCACCAGTTTGTGCGTGGCTCTTTCTCGAGCCGAGCCACATGCTCACTGTGCAGCAAGACCCTGCAGAGGAAGCATGGTCTGCAGTGTGTCAGTGAGTACTAAACACACAGCCACTACACACATGCACACACACACTCGCATGTCTGCATGTGCACTCAGCCCCTGCATGCACGCCACACACACATACACACACCACATACAGCATTAACCACAGCTACTGTCACCAAAGGCAGCCTGTTTTCTTTCCATCTGTGGCTGAGTTTGCGCTTACCATGGTGCAAAGCTGCATGTAGTATGTCTGCACAAAGCAAGAGTCCCAGTGTGTGGAAAAATCCCCCAGGCTTAACCTCTAACACCTTGTTAGAAGGGATTAGAAATGATCTAGCCAACTATAATGAGCTGTCACACTTCTAATGAGAATATAACCATAATGCAAGTTTATATTAAAGAAATAGTCTGATGTATGTCCATCACCCAAAATTTAGTCAATTAACCAGAATGTTGATAGCAAGGGTAATGTTGCTAGCAAGTAAAGGAAGCTTTATCTATAACTACAAGACTAGCTACATGCAAAATGAAGGCCTTAATCATTATCACTAACATCATGTGACCTCATTTTGCATACATTTGTTTTTTCATCTGGCATTTCCTGCTTAGTAGTCCTTCCATAGTATTCCTTAGTATTCTGTTAGTTAAGATGCATTTAAGAGTTGAGTTATGCATGCACAGTGAGTATTTAGTGCAGGAAATGTGCACATATGTATTCAGACCTCAGATGTATAACTACATGCTTAAGCTCTATTAAGAAGTTGTGTGAGAGTTACACATCTGGGCTGGAGTTTGAGCAAAAGAGAAGTGAGTCTCAGTTACACAAGATTATTAATTGAAGTAGGTAACTGTCTGCACGCAGCATACAAAAATGAAATTCAAAATAATAGGATGTACTGGATCAAGTGCTATTTTATCAGCTGATTTTGTTCAATATAATCAAATGTGTGATCAATGTGATAATTACAGCTAGGATTATGAATGCAGCAATATGTATATCAGCAATATACTACACTCCTACATTTATTTCAGTTATTGCCATCTTCTGATTTATAGATCATCATATTAATACTATTGCTTTTATGTTACATTGCATTGAAATGAGTACAAATGGCTTGAAATAGGTTTAATAATTGTATATATGGCTATATTCATGGTAATTATACTTGCTAAGATGTCATTTTTTTCAGTGCACAGACTGTGTTTGCTATGTTAAAAATGTCCCATTTTTAATAACATATCTACTGTACACTTAAATAGCATAATATTAACAATCATCATTGTACAACATCTTTAGCAATCGGACCCATTTTCAACAGTTTGAAGTGGCGTAGCTAGGAATTAATTTTTAAAGTAGTTGAGGAAATATACTAAATAAAATCACTGCATGTGGTGAAGGTCTTCAGAAATTGTCACTTAATTATTTAAGGCACAATCTACCGCCAACCAATCTCTGTTTATTAATAACGTTAATATGCATAGGAATTTAAATACAGTTGTAATCAATATTATTCAACCCCCACTGCAAATCAGGTTTATTGTCAAAATGTACAGACTTTCAGCTGTTTGCAATGAACAAATCAAACAAAAGCAATTGACATAGTTTAACACAACAAATGCTTCAAGCGGTTTCCCCAAATTCAACTGAAAATGCAACTTATAATGACTTCTCCAGTTTCAAAATTATTCAACCCCTTCATGGCAAGCATCTTTAGTATTTAGTAGAGCATGCTTTTGCTGTTGTGATCTGCTGCAAACGAGATGCGAAGCCAGACACCAGCTTCAAACTCACAAGATCAGCAAAGACAAAATCAGCCTTAAACACAAGGTAGATGGGAGGGAGATGTTTCCATGTATCCAAAGTGTGGCGTCATAAATCAATAATCAAAAAGAGTGCTTAAAAAATATGCTTTGTTATACCTAAAGATGATGGTCATTCCAATATAGCTGCCCTTCATAGGGAATAAACATAAAATGACAGTTGTGCAGCAAAACATTTTAGAGTTATGAGCTGAAATGTGTGTCCATTATTGGCCTGTTGGTGTACTGCAAAAGACATTTCATCTTGTCAAGTGAAAATATCTTGAATATAGTCAAATGTATCTAGTATTTCTTATTATAAGATTACAATAAACCAAATATAAGATCATTAAACCTATTTCTGGACATTATGACTCATTTCAAGCTTGTAGTTTTCTTATTCTATTGGCGGATAACACGTGGCTAAATGTCTGCATTGAAGCTGAAAGAATAAAGCAACATAAATGTTTACTTTTTAAATTGAAATAACATTTCTACCACACAAAACTGCTGCGATAAAAAGTGTTTAATCTATTTAAAGCATGAGAACACATAAACCTTTGCTGTCATTTAGAGAAAGTGTTAGTTAATTTTGTTACTCTTACTTCCTCAGTCTGATGAAACTTCTGCAGCATGGCAGTTTTCACAGCTCAGTGTTTAGAGGAAAGGGGAAATAAATGTCTTCACAATCCATTTGTTATTTAAAGCCCATATCACATTTAAATATAAGGGGAAAGTTCCCTGTACTCATTTCATCCAGCATGAAACATGGTGTCAATTCACCATTGTTTATATTGTGCATGAAAATACAAGCATTGGCCAGAATGCTGTGCAATAAAATCAAGTAAATTCAAACAGCAATGAAAAAATACAAATAAAATAAAATAAATGAATAAGCAGAAAACATTAAAGGACAGAAACAGAAGACTACAGACCTTATTACTACAGACCTTAAAATGATTCAAACACCTGTTTTAAGTTTTTTTTAACTGAATTTGAAAATGTCTCCCTTGGAATGCCTATATAAAATGGGTATGCTGTTCCATAATCTCAGAGCTGCAACAGATAAAAACTTGGTCACCTTTAAACCAAATGAATACAATTTGATTGCTGTATTACATTGAATCTTGTTTAAAATTCAAACTACAAAACACGATTTTCATTCATCAGACTCCTCTTGGATACCGATTATGATGAAAACTCAAGACTTCTGTATACAATTGATTTGGGGCGGGGCTACGTATGTAATGTTTTAGAACCAATCATGTACGAGATTAGAGGATAATGTGGTAACATTTTAGCCCAAGTTTCTGCTTTCTCATCTAACTTTTAGATAACTAATGTTATAGTGATGATGTTGGCTGCTGTGAAATAAATTGCTATGAAACTTTCATTGCCAATCAATGTGCTGTATCAAATGGAGGCTAGTTGACTAGCAGGCTAATGTTATGTTAGCTAAGTAGTCAGCTAGCTAAGTTAGCTAATGCCATTGATTATTATGATGTTATTAGGACACCTAATTATAAAGATTCTCTAATTAGCTCACAGCTCAACTCTAAGACTCAATTTAATCTGTAATGTTGGCACTTTGAGATAATAAGCTAATGGATGACACACTCTTTAACCTCAGGGGTTTAATAATTAGCTGATGGAATATTCCAGACGAGTGGGAGTAAAGGTGGAGGACAGGGAAACGCTACCAGATAATATGTGTTGTGTGAGCTTAAAATGGGTTTGTGATAGTCGACAATGAAACAGTCAGTACATAAAGGAAAGTGGAGCGACTGATTTAGAATTCAGCAGCGATGTGAGCCGCTCAGTCAGACTGATGAACTGTTTATTTGTTGCTTGGGTTTAAAACTGCATGACCAAAGAGGGTCTTTTATGTTTATGTTGAGTCACACAGACTGACAAAAGCCATGATCACTAAGGAACAAGCGGCCATTGAAAAGCATCAACCAGTGTGCCTGGGGAATATGATGGATAATTGTTCGAGCGGGATTTGCTTACTAAACAAATCCAGCTGATGTATTTTCATCAGGCTCCATGCAGCTCAAGCTGAAGGTGGAAAGCTACGGTTTCCTGTCATTAGTCACAGAGCTTTGAAAAGCAATAGATACGACACAACAAAGCTGCATACACAAATTACACGCTTATAGATTTTCATTTAGCCTACAATCAAGAGGAGTTTAAGGCATTTTCAGTCTAAAATTGTGTGTCAATATTTATGTGAGAAAGTTACACATATTTGGAGTTGGTTTATGCACCTGATTAAGTCAAATTTCCGGGCTCTCTGTTCTGATTGCGCAAGTCACCTGTGCATAGTTCATGCCAGATTTTGTCAGATTTTTCTCGAGTAGATGTGAGAAAAGTGAGGGAAAATGCAAGAAATTGAAAAACAACACACTCCTCTTAAAATCAAATTGCCAGCAAATTCTTATTGATTGTCTTAGGGATATTAAATGCTGGATGTCTAAAAACTTTCTCCAGTTAAACAATGACAAGAGAGAAGTGATATTTGCTCATCCAGACACTACAAGAGCTGTAGCCAAAAAATTTGGGCAATTATCAACCAACGTTACAAAGCAATGACAAAAATCTTGACATCTTATTCCTCTTATACCACAGCGATTTAGCAATAATTAAAAAAACATTTTTAATTGAAACATCATACTTTTATTGACATATTTATACTTTTTTTTTTTTTTTTAATGGTTTTAATGTGGTGGAACAACCACAAAACAAGTTGGTTCGTGTTCTCACTTACATTATAGGAGCTATAAACAGTTGTTCCTTCACCATCCTTTCTTTTTTTTTCTCTTTTGAAGTTAATAAGACAAAAACAAAACAAAACAAAACAAACAAACAAACAAAAGCCCATGCAGCGCTGCCACTGGAGACTCCTTCCATACATTTTACATAAACCCTCTTCTTACAGAAAACGTCACCATATCAATGATTATACACTTTTTTTTACAATCTGTCGGCACAAATCCCTTTGTAAATTGTTATTATACAGTAGAAATTGGTCTATCGTCAGAGCTGTTATTATAGATCATTAATCAACACATTCTAACCAGTCAGATCCGAGATTCAACAGCGAAGTGTTATTATTATTATTATTATTATTATTATTATATTCATGATGAGAAACAGCACTGATTGACTCATTAAACCTTCGGAATGCACCGAGTTTGCTCCCACAATGCCTTGGGAGCTCGGGGGAGGACAGAGGGTTAATCCTCAAACGACTTCGTATTGGATAAATAGTGAACTACATAGGTGCTAGGGGCCGGTGTTGAATGGTGGAGCCATGTAGTGCAGGAACATAGGGAGTAGGGAGAGATTTGGGATGAAGCCGAGAGAAATCAACAGCAGTCCGGGAGCAGCAGGATTACTGGCGGCTGTAACGCTGAAGCGGTTGTCAAACAGATCTGTTTTGACTTTTAAATAAAATCCTGGAAGGAAGCTGTTTGGAAGTGAGCGGAATTGTGGCGTTAAACCGCTCAGGTGTATCACACGTTACAGGTGCGTTTTATGTGAGTGTGTGTGAGCGAGCGAAAGAGAGAGAGAGAGAGAGAGAGAGAGAGAGAGTGCGCACGCAGAGCTTTTATTTATTGTCTACCATTATTAGCCAAGCATTTCGGCCTGATTTGTTTATTGTTTTATCATCTAGGTTTGTTTAATACAGAACACTTCCTGAATCTGTCTAATACCATGTTGTACAATATTACGCTATGAATTAAACTGATATTATGGTTCTTTTTCTTTTCTATTTTTTTTAATTGCACGCCTCACCTGTTCGCCATCATTATTTCTAATATGTAGGCACGTTAGCTTTAGCTTTAGCCGACTAACATGGCTAGACTTTGAAGGTTATTTCTCAGTTTTCACAGTCGGGATGTTTTTTCTATTAATTGTTTTTAGCAATAATTCCTTTATCCAGAAGTTGTTGATTGCCCATAGCGCTAACTGCTTACGAAAGCTAACGCTAGCTAGCCTCGTTTTAAGCCTATTGGAAGTGAATGGAGGGCTGGGTATGTCAGCGAGCAGAGTACTACTTCTTGGTCGCTTTCTGAAGACGTCTTTCGAGACGAAGTAAACAAACCGGAAAAAAAGGAAACCGCGTTGTTTGTAGCTAACACCAACAATATTCAACAAGTGAGAGAAGCTAGTTAATAATTACATCATGTTCAACAAGTTAAAATATTCTTCTTTTAAAAATAAAGTTTTCTTTGAAAATCTGTTTTATATGGAGTATTCATAGCTAGTTCTTTTGGATATTCAACACAAAATCCTACTTAAAGTTTCCCTGATATCAAAATTACTGTTTCAGAGTTGCTGGTTTCTTTTTCTTTTTTTCTTTTTTTTTTTTTCTTTTTTTTTTTTTCTTCTCATTTTAATTTCATAAGATTTCACTTCTGGGAAAACAATTACAAATTTTGTTGACTCATATTGTACTAGTCTTGTGTTTGTCCAATTAAATGCTTTCTCGAATGTATATATCCCACCCCCAGGGCCATGTCTTGTAGTGATGGGAAGTTCGGATCATTTTACTGACTCAGATCTTTGAATCTCGTTTTTTTTTTTTTTTTTTTTTTTTTGAGCCATTTCATTCGTTTTGTTAATTTCAGCAGAATATAATTAAAATGTTACAAGTTAAATTCCCCAACACATCTAGTATTTATGTAACCGATCACATTTGGAATAAAAAATAAACTATAGGTTAATGCAACCAAGGCCAAATTATGAGAAACAGAAAATTATTAATTAATAGCTTAGCATTAGGTCTTCAGGTGATGCAGTCTGTTAGTTCACCTCACCTCCTGATCCGAGTCCTTCTTTCTTTTGTCACGTCACATTTATCACATCTGTTCCCCGGAAACGGAAATGATTAGTTCACGTCTCGAGTCTCCGTGGTCAAGTCGTTCGTTCATCACGTGACCGCCTCGTAGGCTGAATGCAGTGGGACTGTGACGTGATGAACGAACGACTCAAACCTGAAGACTCAAGATGTGAACTAATCATTTTTGCTTCCTGTACAGAACCTATGTTGCAGCGCATGCACTGTCAAAAATGAATGAATCACTCTCTGAGACAACTCGATATTCCAAAATCATATTAAAGATTCGTTCAAAATGAACGACACATCACTAATGTCTTGCTCTACTGTAGCAGCTTGTTGGCAGTAGTTTGTAGTCATAGTTTTTCTGACCATCACTTGGTGCAGAATAAATGGTTGGAGTTTGTGTGTTGATGCTTATGTGACTTTTTTGAGGCTGTTCAGTGCCCGAATGTCGCTGCCTCAAATTGACGGAGAATGTGATTTGGTATTTATATACTGTCGGAGCGTCTCCATCAGTATAAGTCAGTAATCCTATCTACCACTCAGACTAGTCAGATGGCTCCTGGTGACAGTCCTGTGGCTCTGCTAACGCTCGACCTTGGCTCAAACTCGCACATACAGCATCTTTTTGTCTAGGATATTGTCCTGGTTAAAGTACACAAACATGGGTAAAGGTTGTGGTGTGAAATCCTCCATAGTTGAAAAAAAGGCTCTTGGTAAACTCTTCACTGTTCTCTATATGTAGCTAGTTCAATAAGCTACTGTCAAGTTTGTTCATCTTCGAGGAGGTGTGCTGTATCTCGAAGGCTAATATGTTGTCAGTCTAGCACTTCAACATTCTGCCACTCTGGCTTTCTGTTTCAAAAGGAAGTACAACATGGCTGCACATTTCTAAAGAAAAAAGAGCTCAGTTTTACATTTACATTTATTCATTTAGCAGATGCTTTTATCCAAAGTGACTTACAAATGAGAAAATACAAGCAAAGAGATATATCAAGTAGAGATCAATACAAGTAGTGCAACTATACAAGATTTATAACTGAGTTCTAGAAAAGCAAAGTGTGCAGAGTCGAGGTGTAAGAGCCAGAGTAAGTTTGTGTTTCTTTTTTATTATTTATTTATTAATTTTTTTATTATACAGTTTTATTCTGTATAATAGAGTTCATACAAATGCTTAAAAGTCTTAAAAATGTTTTCTTTCTAAAGTTAAGAAAAATTGACAAGGTTTAAAATGTTGAGTAAAAACTGGAGTGTGATCTTTCCATTGGCATTTCAATTGGACATTGTGTTAGTCAATTTTATAGTGTCATTAGCCTTGTGTATATATTTTTTTTTCCTCTGAGCCTCCAAAATCTGTTGTTATTAAACACAGTGGATAAGCTGTACAAATTCTGTATAATGCATATTTGAAAGTGACCGATTCTTCGCTTCATGTTTTGTTACGTTAAAGCCTTTGTGGACTTTCTAAACCTTCATTTCATTAGCATTGTCCCTTGTTTTCTGCTTTAGAGCTCTTAGACATGAAGTGCTGACTTTTTCCCCTCATATCAGCATTTCTTGGCCTCGCTGTGTGCTGGACCGAGTGGTCACATGGGGCTGAGTGCACTTGGCAGGTCCATGACTCTGTCTGTATTAACACGCTTTGCTGCATTTCCTCCCTTTTTTTCTTTCCCCCAAGCCAGCATAGATTTCTTTCTCGTGAACACTCTCACTGGGATTTTTATGAATCTCAGGCTTGTGCTCAATTACTTTAGATATAAGGCGATAGAGGAGCAACGTGGAAATGCTTTTTTGAGTTTCTAGTTAAAACAGAGGTCAGAACAAAATGAATAAAATGTTTCTGGTGGAAAAGGGCAAAGGATGCGGGACATGAACATGTTTGCTTCTGGGAGTCTCGGTCTTGTAAGCCAATAGAGACCAAAGAGGGATGACTTTTGCTGTTTTCTTTACTGCTGCTTAACGCACATCTGGAAAAAAAATTAGCCGTCATGAGACAACAAAGTTTCTTGTTAAAATGATTTTTTTTTTCTGTACCTGCCTACTAGTATTTTCTTGTTAGCAGTATTGGGACCTCTGACCATGTTTTAAGTCTGAAGCGTTGCTTGGCTCATGTGATGTATTGTGATAAAAGGATTATAAATTGGCCTTGAGGAGAAATTCCACTCCCTGTTCCAGCACATGTGAAATTGAGGGTTGGGTGATCATTTCAAATCAAATTGATCTATTTAATCTGTTATTTTTGAGCCATATATGTGCTTTGGTCCCTTTGTCAAGTCAAGATTGTAAAATTGGCATCCAAAATGCTGGTGATATGTCTAATATGCAAATAAATATCTTGCTTTTGAATATTCATTTTGTATTGCCCCAAAAGGTCACATGACCAGACATGCAAACTGCAGCACTGATGTTCAAGGCAGTGAGACACTTTGTGGATCAACATGAGTTCAGAGGTCACATTCATAATACTGGTGATATTCGTTCATTTAACATGTAAGGTCTTGTGGAAATCCATCCATTAGATTAGAAATTTGTATAGACCGACTTTCCAGTGTCTGCGCTAAAGGTAAAGCTGTTTTTCGACAATTTCAGGACAGTGGAATGTATGCTATTTGAGGTTTCTTGGGAACATGTCAGTCTGTGGTGGTGGTGTTGTTGTTGTTGTTGTTGTTGTTTTGTCTTATTAATTTTAAGAGTGAGAGGGAAAAAAAGAAGCTGATGAAGGAACGACTGTTTATTGAACTTTAACTATAACTACAAATGGATAAAGTGTGGTGTTCTTAAGTACGTTTCAACAATGTAATCTTTTGTAATGTAATTGCTGCTGTTTAAGAGGAATAAAACACTTCAGGATGTGCTGTTGTAGGAAAATAATCTACAGAGTGGTAAAAGTCACACCACTTCATCACACCAGTTGTTTTCCTCGAACAACACAACTCAGTGTTTTATTCTGTACATATGAGGACCTTTGGAGTTATGCGGTTCTAGTGGACAACCCAATCCCTAGATTTTTAGGATGTTGAAGTCTTTGTGTATATTTCCTCTTTGCTGTGAAACTTCACATGTATTCAGTGTGATTCATATAACACTGAATATATAATGTTAACTCACTGATGGGGAAGCCCAGCACACATTTTAGTTTTGCTAGAGAAAACAAACGATGGCTTGCACATCTAAAACCTGCTTTTATAGCTAGTTATTATCTCTCAGTAATGCTGTTATGATGTATAGTGATGTTCACCACACAGTATTGGGAGTGGCGCAGCAATCTAAGGTTTCACCACATTGTGACCAGTGTTAATCCTGACAGTGTCACTTCACAGCTGTGTGTGCAAGAGGCTGAAAGAGATACGGTGACTTTGCATGACTCAGAAAAGGCGTGTTATAAACCCCATCCTGTAGAGTGTAGCTGAAGTGTTAATTAGGACAAAAGAGCGTTTTCCTTGACTAGAAAGATGGCATACAGTTTGGTTTTTTAAAAAAAAAAAATTTTATTTATTTGTTTGTTTTTTTTTTTGTTTTTTTTTACGATTATAGCATGCAACAGTGGATAGATTATTTAAAAAAAATAATAATAATATAATAATTTTTGTACATGTAGTAAAATCTTTTTTTTTTTAAAAATAAAAAAAATTTTTTTTTTATTATTTCCCATTTAATTTTGCAGATTGTGCTGTTAACGTTCACAAAAGCTGTAAGAGTCTCCTGCCTGAGTGTAGCAACAGCAAGAACAAGGTAAGATTTTTACACACGCTAATCCACCATGTTGTGTGTGTGTGTATGTGTGTGTTGTGTGTTTGTTTTTTTTTTTTTTTGTTTTTTTTTTTTTTGTTTTTTTTTTTTTATTTAGCTTTGTTCTGTGCTGCAGTGATGTTTTTACGTTTCTGTTCCAGTGTTCCATACCTTTATCGTCTTTTGGAAACTGGTTAGAATGAAATAAAAGAACAGTTAATAACTGTATTTACATATAATAGCCTGCTCTACTTCTAGGCAGTAAAATCAAATAAAACCAAACACTCCACTAAGCCAAAAACATGTACTTGTGTTCAACATTTTCAGAGCCTCATTTTACTTTACAGTGTGATTTGTTGCTTGCACGTCTTCGGAAAAAAACCCGGCTATAGCGGGTTTGTACTTATAAAATACTTTTTTGGATTGTACTTATAAAATAACTTTATTAACCAATTAAGCACGTTTTAAAATAACGTTTCTAATCCCTGATTGAACGATCACTAGCCACGCCCACACGTGGTTACAGTTGCCATGCATATCAAGCTTGTAAGAAATAATTGTCCTGGAAATTTAAACTGGTTCAGTGAAGAATGTCTAGCTGGGCAAATAATTAGTATGCCGGCTGTATTTCATTATTGCCATATCATCTGCTCTCAGTGGGTTGGTCTGGTTTGAAAGTGATAAACCAGCAGAAAGGAATAAATGTAGGTCTTACTTAGTGATTGATTTTTCTTTTTTTTTTTTTTTTTTTTTTTTTTTTTTTTCTTTTTTCTTGACAGAGTAAAGATTTTGCCCAGAAGAGCCAGGCGGCTGCTCAGCCCTGTAGTCAAGGTGAGTTAAAAAGCTGTTATTGACAAACCAGGTTTCATTGTCTTGTTATAAAGCACTAATATGAATATTGTTGTTTTTTTTGCAATAAAATAGATTTAAAATTTCAAACAATGTGAACCAACGGAGATGCGTGCTACGCCTGAATCTGATTGTTCAGAAGGTGTTGATTAATTTTCTGTAACAGTAGCACTGACCGTAGTGCAGCTGCAAATCACAGGTTTATTTATAATTAAAGCACTTGTTCTAATACGTTATCGTTTCTATAGCAACAGTGCAGGGATTTGTACGGTGACTGCTATACAAAACTCATTGATATGGTGAAGTTTTCTGTAACTGGATGTTTGTTTAACATTTATGGAAGGAGTCTCCAGTGTCAGCACTTTGTAACAAAGGGGGGACTGAAGAAGCGAGGGCTCCCGTTTGGCTGGTGAGAATGTCCAAAGTGCAGTGGGTTAGAAAGCAGAGTCAAAGAGAGAAGTACTCCAAAACATAAGAAATCCCCTTTTTTTGGTTTATTTGAAGATCCAGATTAGCACTATGTGAAATGTAGAAACGTATATCTGGAGCAGATGCTGGAAAACAGAAAACGGCGGAAACACAAACAGACATAGTCGCAAACAAACAGAAAAGCAGATGAGCAGCGGCAGATAAAATGCGCACAGCGTGCACTTGACCGGAAACCGGGAAAAGTGCGTTTGTAGGTAAATCATCAACTTTGGGGTATAACAGTAACTCTGCTTCATCACACCACCCAATCACTGATTATTTTACTGTAACAGCATGCTGGAAGACTTTGTATGTAGATTCTCCTTCCATAAATGTTAAATAAACATCTCTATTCAACATTGTAAATGAATTATGGTTCTTTCATTTTAAACTGTCGAGCATTTGCATTTAGGAGGGTGAGTCAAATGAAACCTTAATGTTTTTATTTTGCATTGTGTATTGAAAATAGGTGTACAAAAGTGTATTGTTTTTCAATATAATCTCCATTTCATTCCGTATTAAAGGTTGTTTTTTTTTCTGCAGTTAGAATGAGTTCGCAGGATGGTCTCACAAACTTGGACTTGTTCCTTATATTCTCCATTTGTCACTCTTTGTGGCTTCACACGGATGAGTACGAGTTGCCTGTGTTTCTGTCCTCTCCTGTGAGCTGGAATCCCCCGACGGCAAATTAAAGCTGTTGCACTGTAGCAGGGACGCTAATTAAAACGAAAATATGATCATGAAAATATGATTCTTAATCTGACATTCGACATCGTCTAGAAAGTTCTGTGCAACTCATGATGCTTGTTGAATTCCTTCAGAGTTGTAGTTAGCGAAAAATTGTGATAAGGATAGTATAATGATGGTAAAGCAGTATAAGAATCAAGGCCACATGGACAAAAGGTGTCCAGAAAAATGCAAATAAGGTGTTCTTGGTCACTCTGTTAGCTTTTTTTATTTTTATTTTATTTTATTTATTTATTTTATATACCCATATTACATATTATTTGACCCTGTCTGTTCCATCACTATGCATCGGTTATGTTGCCTCCATGCCTACAAGCTAACTGTGATTTTATGTGGTGGTTTTTTCTTTTCTTTTTTTTTTTTTCCCCGCCTCGTCAAAACACCGAACAGCAAGACCCTCCCAAGTCTCCAAGTTGATGGGGTGTTTCCTTTGTTTTTGCGTAGTCCAAGGTCAGAAATTCTGACTTACGAGTTTTAGTTGAATGCTGCATCAATCCTCAGTATTAATTCTCGATCATATAGTAAACACTTCTCTGCTTGATGTAGGTGATGATATACTGTGTGCAAAGTAAGCTCTGACGCGCTTTATAATTTCAAGGGCATTTCCTATAGCTCCATATCCTATAAATGTTTTATCTCTTATACATTCCCCTCCAAAACTATTGGAATGGCATGTCTCGAAGACTTTGAGAGCAAAAATATAGATGCCATACCACAAGACGCAAGCCACTCATCAGCAGTAAAGATCAGAAAGCCAGATTGGAATTCACAAAGAAATACAGAGATGAGCCACAAAAGGTCTGGAACTAAGATTAACCTCTACCAAAGTGTTGGAAAGGAAAAACTGTGGAGGAAGAAAGGATCTGCTCATGATCCAAAGTGTATCCAAAGCTCATCTGTGAAGCATGGTGGAGGTAGTGTCATGGCTGGGGCTTGCATGGCTGCTTCTGGAACAGACTCACTAA
>JANDJT010000002.1:13577771-13588181 GCA_024331685.1 Stegophilus panzeri
CATCCAAACTAATCGGGAGGAACTTCATCATGCAGCAAGACAATGATCCAAAACACACTGCCAACTCAACAAAGGACTTCATTAGGGGGGAAAAGGGGAAGGTTTTAGACTGGCCAAGACAATCATCAGACCTTAACCCAATTGAGCAGCATTTCACCTCCTGAAGAGGAGACTGATGAGAGAAACGCCTCAAAACAACCAACAACTGAAAGAGGCTGCAGTAAAGCCTGGAAAAAACATCACAAAAGAAGAAAGCAACAGATTGGTGATCTCAATGGGTCACAGGCTTGATGCAGTTATTGCAAGCAAGGGATATGCAACCAAATATTAAGTGTTATTCATTTTAATTTACTTCAAGTATTATCTGTTCCTATACTTTTGCTCACCTGCAAATTGGGTGGTCTGATTGATTTAAAAAAAAAAAAAAAAAAAGGTTCTACGTTTTGTTGTTTAACATAACTCATATCTATCTTTTGATCTCAAACCCAAATGTCTTCAGTGTATAGCGCGTAAACATAAATTGACACTGCCGTTCCAGTAGTTTCGGAGGGGACTGTATCACAGAAAATTACCCATGGCAACATGTAAACAATCGTAAGCTCACCAGTCACCTGTATATTGCTATAGAGTAACATGCATGGGTGTGTATTTGGGAGGATTTTGGGGAGATTAAACCTCCCCAGAGGCCTAATGACATCTACTTATACCTCTCCGATTACTCTTAATCTCAGCATAAACCGTTCGCTCAACAACCTGTTGCATCAAAACCCCCTCCCGAGCAGCAGAAGGACAGAACAGAAGCAAAAAGTGGGCTCGTCTTTCCAAATTTGCTCATCTCTTTTTCAAGCACATCAATCCTGTGACTTTTACATGCTTGTTGATGGTTGTTCATCCTATGAGAAGGCATGCGAGAGAAGATGGGCCTGGTGATGCACAGGAAGTATAAAGCTCGGAGAAAGCTTGCGTCCGCTTCTTTGGGGTTTCTCCTTCAGTGTCACCGCCTCAGCTGGCATCTCGGGAACTCATGGCTCCTCCGTTCCTCCTCTCGTCTTTTCACAGCCTCCAAGGAGCCGTGCCTCACCTCCGATGGCGCCATCCGCCCAGCTACAGGCATGACCGTCTTGCCCCGAGGAGCCAGCGGGCAGCAGAACGCTCACAGCACCAACCTCACTCTCAGCCACACCAGTAGCTCCAGGTCAGTGATGCGATGGGATGAGGTGGTAGTTAGACAGATAGAACTTGAATCTCTTTCAGACCTTTCTGTTGTGTTTCAGCTCTATTACAGGGGAGATGGATGAAGTAGACGCATTCAGAATTAAACGCCACACTGACGACACCATCTCAATCACTCCGTCTACCGCCGAGTCTGTCATCGTGGAAGGTGAGAGTGTGTACATTTTTGTGTGTGTGTGTATATATATATATATATATATATATATAAACATTTTGTTTTTTAGGGTTTAGGGATAATCATTGTCGGTTAGAACTTTCACATAATTTGGATTTTAACCAGTGTAGTGCTGCTACAGCGGACCACAATCGGCTGTTTAGATTATGAGCATACAATGCAAAATATATCATGAATATTAAATTTTGTAGTGTTTGTAGCTAGAAACCGTGACAGTCCTACACAGAAGGTAGCTGTGTGTGCTGTCAGTGGCTGGGATATAGGATTTGATTAGCATTACTTGCATGTTAGACGCTGCACTGCTGTGGTCTGTTGTAAAATTTTGCTCAAGAGGAACTCGAAACTGAAGGCTAAAAAAACCTCAATATTCTGACAGTTTTAATTATTATTTTATAAATCCAGTTTATTATATGCATAGAATTACATTGTAAATAACAGTAATTTAACCCTTGTGCGCCAATTAAAAAAAGTTGCACATAGGTTTATAGAGGACAAAAATATCCATGTCCAAAACTGTTATAAAAATATTATATTAATATATTTTTTCCTCTTTCACTGACATTTTTTAATTTTTTTTTTTTTTTTTTTTTTTTTTTAAAACCAGCATCACTTCTAATCATAATTACCAAACATTCATTAATTTTCAGAAATGTAACCCTTTAAATGCTGGTTTGATTACATAATGCCACAGCTGGGTTTTTTGTTGTTGTTGTTGTTGTTTGTTGTTGTTTTTTGGGGTTTTTTTAATGAAGAAAAAAAAAAAAGACATAGTAATTCATTTCCATATACTAAATGCTTAACAGAATTTTTTTTTCTTTGATTATTACAGTCTTTGATATGTCAATGATTAACAACATTAATATTTTTTTATTCAGTGTCAGATTGGAAAAAAAACAAAAAAAAAAAAACACAACCCTACCACTCAGGTCCATAAAGGACAAACTGTCATCGAAATATTATATATTAATATTTTTTTTCCAATTTCACTGACTTTGATCTCTTTTACCAGCATCAGTTCTGATCATAATTACCATTCATTAATTTTCAGAATTTTAACCCTTTAAATGCTGGTTTCTTTACATAATGCAAAAATCTTCAAAGCTCAGTAACCTTCTTTGACTCATATACGTGAGGTGGGATTTGTGATTTCCAGTATAATATAATTTCTTTCTTTCAAGCTCTTCTCACACACAATTTTCAGTACGCACATACAAACCACAACTCTGATATCCATACAAACACACACACACCGTTATAGCTGCATCATTTATTCAGCTGGTCTGCAGCGCTCTATAATACAGCAGAATCAGAGAAAATAGTACACAATTAAAAATAAAAGAATAATAATTCAATGTTTTGAAATCTTGTCAACAAAATAAAAGCCTATTAACACAAAATGCATGATTTTATGCTTAAGCGTCAAAGGGATTAGATAATGCAGCTTGAATGGGTTTCAATGGGGACATTTTTGTCCTTAAGGTCCTCATTATAACTATTTTATGTACCTAGTTTAAAATAGATTTCTGAAAGCAAATGATACTAAAATTACAATAAAATTTTGGAAAATTTATGCAGACAAAATGATTAATAAAAAAAAAAATGAAAGACAAAAATGTCCATAAGGATTAAAATAAAAATCTCCTGCAACCCCAAGGTGGAGAACCTGTTATACATGTTATTAACTGTAAAAGAACCTTGTGTGTGTGTGTGTGTGTGTGTGTGTTTGTATGTGTGCAGATGCATACTACAACAACGTACGAGCGGAGCTGGACTCGATGGCTCAGGACTTTGAGGTGGAGTCATGGAGTTTGGCCGTGGATCAGCATTTCTTAAAGAAACATTCCAAAGAAGTGATTAAGAGACAGGACGTGATATACGGTGTGTGTCGTACACACTGTTCCCTATCTCACCTACACACCCCACCTGCCACAAATCTGTTATCTCTTTCCAGCAGGATGTGATGTTATGTTTGCTGAACCCGTTGCATGTGATAGTGAGTTTGTATTAAGGAAATGTTGAAAATGTAGATAAAGTACTACATAAATATCCTCTCTTAACACATAATTTAGATTTCTTTTTTTTTGTGTTTATTTGTAAACATTACAGTGAGAACACAGCAAACTGAAACAGTGATCAGCAGGTTTAATATTGTGGTTACATCCTGACCGATGTATTGGTTAACTGATAAAAACCCTATATGGAACCATTTAAACCACATTGTGATACTATTTTAAGCAACACACACTCCACTAGAGGGTGTTATTCACTTGAGAAAGTAGTACTATGTCAGTGTGTGAACACAGTCCATTTATAGGCTGCTTTAATAAAGTAAACACAGTCAATCCCACAATGCACCACAATAGGTAGTGTATCCATTCTATGCCAAGAAATACCCTTAATTCCCTGCTTGATTCAGACTTCTTATAAATATAAAGAAAGTATTTGTTTTGTAAAGTCATTTCTTTAGTCACGTGACCTTCATTGTAACATTGTAACAATCGTAACATTTTTGCCTCGCATCTCTGGGGTTAGGGGTTCGAATCCTGCCTCCGCCCTGTGTGCGTGGAGTTTGCATGTTCTCTACGTGCTTCAGGGGTTTCCTCCAGGTACTCTGGTTTCCTCCCCCAGTCCAAAGACTTGCATTGTAGGCTGATTGGCATCTCTAAATTGTCCATTGTGTGTGTGTGTGTGTGAGTATGTGTGTGTGTGAGTATGTGCACCCTGTGCCCACCTCGTATATGATGCCGAGTTCCTTGGGATAGGCTCCAGGCTTCCCTGTGACCCTGTGTAGGATAAGTGGTATGGAAAAAAGATGGATGGATGGATGAATATACAATATTAAAATTTCTTAAAAAGTAAAGATTCAGTACAAAATGTAACCATTAATTAGATTATTTCGAACGGAGTTTGTAATTGTTGTAAAAAAAAAAAAATACTGATGGCACTTGCTATATCCCAGAAAAAGTGTACTTTAACATAATTGATCATGATATAGATATATGATCATATCACCCAGCCCTATTTACAATACAACGATACTGTGCATTTCTCTTGTTGAAGTGTTCATCTTTTTCTGGGTTATTTTATTTTAAACTTTCTGTGATTGGAGTTTGGGTCATGATCGGAAAGCCACATCAGTCTACAGGTGTCTGTTTATTAGCCGTTTTTAATTGTATATTAATTGTCTGTTTTAGAGCTGATCCAGACAGAGGTGCACCACGTGCGCACGCTGAAGATCATGCTGCTAGTGTACATGCATGAGCTGCGTGAGACTCTGCAGCTGGACGAGCGCAGACTGGACTGTTTATTCCCGCAGTTGGAAATCCTGCTGAAACTACACAGAACTTTCCTTTCCCGACTCCAGGAGCGACGCCAGGACACGCTGGAGCCAGGAAGCGACTGCAACTACGTCATCCACAGCGTGGCAGATATCCTCAGTGACCAGGTATTTCTCTGCGTTTGCAAAGTCAGGATGAATATAGATTCTAGATTCTGACCGATTAGAAGTTGTTCTCTAAATAGTTTAGCTGCAGATCACAGGTTTATATTAATGTCCTCGTTCTCATACGTTATCGATGAAGTTTTCTCTATGGAGTTGTTTATATAACATTTGTGTAAGGAGTCTGCCATGTCCATACTTTGTAACAGTCCGAGGTAAAGCTGTAAAAGAGAGATTTGTGAGGTGACTGTTTATAGCTGTCACTGGTAAAATAACAGGAACTAACTTTCTACATATACCGCTATATCCATTTTTTTCTTCTTTGAAACCATTAAATTTTTTTTTTAAATTTTGCACTGGAGTTACAAAGCTAAAGTAGTTAACGAGTTATGGAAGCATATAGCTACCAGCATCATTCTCCTAGATCTGCACGTAGTTAACCATAGATTGTGCGTTTTGGTCGCAGCTTTAGACTGTTGTTTCCCTCTTGTGCAGTTTTCAGGTGAACTCGGAGAGCGAATGAAGGAAAGCTACAGCGCGTTCTGCAGCCACCACACTGAAGCCGTCAACTACTACAAAGAGCAGCTGCAGAACAACAAGAAATTTCAGAACCATATAAAGGTAGGAGGAGAAGATAGCAGCCCACTCTCCCTTTATTTATTTATTTTTTTTTTATTAATACTTTAGTTGTTAAAACCTTCAAACACGTTTAAACAAAAGGTTAAGCAATAAAGACAATTTTTCACAGCCTTCTTTGCTCATTTTTACCAAGGGTGCCAATATTAGTGGAGGGCACTGTATAATGACTATGCATTCAATTTTAATAGAAAATATGCTATCATCCTTGCAATAACAAGCAAGAGAAACGATCCAGAATGATAATTTTGTTTTTGTTTTGTATTTTAAGTTGAATTTATTCTTGGATTAATATCACTCTACAGCCATAATTTGGCTACCTTTTCAAATGAAAATGGTCCTGTGGTCCACTGCAGTGGACATTCTGTAAAATTTAAAGTAAAAATAAAATTTGAAAAGTCTAAATTGTAGAATGTTTTTTAACCCAAAATAGGTAGGAAATCTAACAAGACAAATAAAATTACACTTTTTTTTCCGCCTTGGGTCTCAGGAGGTTAATATAACTGACCATTTGAAAATTAAAGACTGGCAGTATAATAATTACATGTATTATTATTATTATTATTATTATTATTGTTATTATTATTAGTTCAGTTATTGTGAACTATTGAGAATGGTTGAGTGTATTTTAAGCTTTATTTTATGCAATGAAACCTCATAATTTTCATAATATTTTTTTCCTTTTTTTTTTTTTTTTTTTTTTTTTAAGCAACTTGTAACCCACCACGATGATGATGATTATGATGGTTATTATTATTATTATCTTTCAAATGTATTAAAGTCTAGATTAATTCAGAACTGCCCCACTGTTCTATCATTTCTTTTATTTCTAGAAAATAAACAACTTGTCCGTTGTGCGACGGCTCACCATTCCTGAGTGCATCCTGCTCGTCACACAGCGCATCACCAAATATCCTGTTCTCGTGGAGCGCATGCTGCAGTACACAGAAGGTCTGGCCTGATTTAAAAACATACAATTTGCTAATGTTTTTTTTAAAAAATAGAGTACATTTGAGAATAATGAAGTGCAGTTTGATAAACCTGAAATCTTTCTATCAAAGTCATGTCATACTTCAGGTTAGGTTTCTTTTGGATTGCTTTGATAGGATGTTAATGGAAGTGACACATTTTGAGGTCATTAATAGTGAGTCCAAGTCGAGACCAAGTTCTTAACCAATCGAGTCCAAGTCCAAAAGGGGCGGCGTTGGACTTAAGTCTGAGTACTTAATGTCCGAGTCGAGTCCGGCTGAGTCCAGAAAGTAATTAAATTGAAAAAATATTTTTAAATAGCAATTGTAAACTTGACACGGCTGTTAAATTCATATCTTAACCGTCACAAACCAATGGCAACATAAATATAACAAAAAATACCACTGTTACATCTTGCCATGGCCATTTATTATTTTTATTTCATGTCATCAGCACCTCAACTAGTTTCGTATCAAAAATGGTTTCAAAGAAAAAAATGGATATAGTGGTATATGTAGAACTTTTATTATATTACAAGTGTATTAAAATACACATGAAACTGTTTTGTTATTGTATCACACTATATTGTGTCCTCCAGTTCAAGTTGACATTTCAGTGATTTGATGCGTCTCCCCCACAGTTATATAGTCCGAGAGAGAGTACAGAGTTGCGTTACATTTAGCAGCATGTCATAACAACAAGCTTCATGCTTTATTACTGCTTTTATTTAGTCTATGAAGCACAACAAACTCCTTTCTGAACACAGCTCTGTTCTTGTAACTTTTTTCATTTTAATTCCTAAAATAAATATAATCCCTATCAGCAGGGTTTATGATATTTACTACATTAAGAAGTACATTTCACATTTTACATGAAATTGAAGACTGGAATCACTACATGCTAATGTCTATGGGTGGGCGAAATGACTACAATCTTATTTCACGATAACGATATGTTTTCTCAGGTCTATCTTTCTCGTCTATTCAAGTAAGAAATACTACGGAAATTGAATAACGCAATTAAATTTAAAATAAAATAGACTTCAAATGAGTGAGTGATTGTCTCTTTGTCTTTTGTTGTGTGATTAACATTAATGACCCAGAAAGCAGCAGGTTTATTAGACTGCGGTCACTGTAAGAGAGAGAGAGAGGTCGACTTTAAAGCCCACCCACAGAGAAAACTGATAGGGCTAGTTATCAGAAAGAGAGACCAGTCAGGATACGCTTTGTCACTCTCTCGCTCTGCTCCTATTGGTCTCTCGCTCACTCTTAAAAAAATCAATTTATGGGAAATTGTATATAATCTGCAGCCGCCAGGGAGCCATATACCAATCAATATACCGGAGAGGTGGGATGTCTGTTTATGCTGTTGTGTTTTTTTTTTTTTTTTTTTTATCTTTTTTTTCATGTTACACGTGACACAGACTTGTTTGTACTTGGGAAAATTACAGAGGCCAAAATGTCCAAGTCCGTGTCAAGCTCGAGTACAGATTTACCCGAGTGCATGACCAGTTCGAGTTCATTCATAACTGGACTCGAGTACCCCAACTCTACTTGTTAATGATGCCCAAAGCTAACTCGTTAGCATTTTATATACACATCACTGTCTTTAGTGGTAGTTTTAATGTTAAATAAATAAATAAATAAATGTTGTTCAGCTTTATTTAGAGTAATTAATTACACAGAATTGTCAGTATTAGTGAGTTCAGTTGAAGGAATAACACACTCCGTGTCATGCTGTTATAGGAACATAATCAGTGAAGGGATGGTGTGATGAAGCAGATTATTTTCCTATAACAGCACATCCCGAAGTGTTTGATTCATCTTATACCACCACAATTTGCCAACGATTTTTTTTTTTTTTTTTTTTTTTTTTTTTTTTTTTTTTTTTTTTTACTTATTAGAGATTAACACATCATACTTAAAAAAAAAAAAAAAAAAAAAATCTTTTTATAGTTATATGTAATGTTATTGAACATCCAAGAAACGAGTCAGTTCCTGTTCCCACTGACATTGTAGCAGCTATAAACCGTCGTTTCCTCAGCAGCGCCTCTCCTTTTTATAGCTCTCTGGAAGTTAAGACCAAAAAAAGAAAAAATAACCACACAGCTTGTGTGTTATGAGAAACCACAAAAAGTAAACTCTGTCCTGAAACTCGATTATCGTTACAAAATGCTGACACTGGACATTCCTGCTGTAAATGTTAAACATCTTAAACTAAGTCAGTCACCAGACCTTAACCCAACTGAGCAGCATTTCACCCCCTGAACAGGAGACTGAAGGGAAAAACCTCTCAAAACCAACAATAACTTAAAGAGGCTGCAGTGAAAACCTCGAAAAGCATCACAAAAGAAGAATGCAACAGCATGGTGATGTCAGTGGGTCGCGGGACTGATGCAGTTATTGCAAGCAAGGGATACGCAACTGAATATTAATAGTCATTTTCTGTAATTTACTTTAAAACTAATCTGTTCCTATACTTTTGCTCACCTAAAAATTGGGTGATCTCCCACCGAAGGTGACATGTTTTATGTTGTTTAACACACGTAAATATCAGGAAATGAAAACTGAAATTCTGATATATTGTCTCTCATATTCTTCTTTTGATCTCAAACCCAAATGTTTTCAGTGTATTGCAAAAACGAAAGATTTGGCCTTGCTGTTCCAATAACGCTGTCCGTGTTTTCTCCACAGCTGACTCTGAGGAACACAAGGAGCTGGCACGAGCTCTGAGTCTAATCAAAGGTGTCCTCGTGCACGTGGATGACCAGGTTAGTCTGTCTGAGAAGGAGACACGCCTCAGAGAGATCGCTGCCAAGATGGAACCTAAAGCATTCGGCAAGATCAAAGATGGCTGCATCTTCAGGAGGGAGGACGTGACGCAGGGCAAACGGAGGCTGCTGCATGAAGGCACGGTCAACTGGAAGGCCGCCTCCGGCAGACTCAAGGGTACGTACATGAGTTCTAAAGCTGCGCTCGTGTGAGCAGGTGACGGATAACGAGAGCGAGACTCTGTAATTAATACAGTAATAATTTTCCTGTATTTCACTGGGATAAAAGAAAAGTAAAATAGTGTTACTGTTACTTATGTCTAAGGCTGCTTTCGTACTTGCCATTTTTTGTTCTCAAACTCTATGGGACTTGGTTCTCCAGTGTTTTGGGGTGGTTTCTCAACCCCCCGCCCCCCCCCCTTTTTTTTTTTTTTTTTTTTTTTTGGTTGTTACTGTTTTCTGATAAACACTGAGGGACTTCAACCACTTTTTACCCCTTGTCCGATCAGGTCACAAGCTGGGGGAAAAGTAAGGAAAAACAAACATGGTTGACCGTGTGCTGGGAAAAATTGTGTCTTGATAGAGAGCAGAAATAAGGAGATTTGCAACATATTGAATCAAAAATATTTAAGTACCGATATTCCAGCATTGCAGTATAACTAAAAATAACATCACCTGTTTTTGTGAGCAGCTCAAATGCGCATGATTTTCTGTCTCCAAAGCCATAGTGAAGGCAAGACAACCCCTTCATCTTCATTTAATATCTGCATTACAGATAATAGTAAATCTAATCTAGAGAGGACATTAGGCTCATTAGTTATCAGATACTTGCTAGAACTGGCAAGTGTGGTGGTGTTGGTCAACAATTTTTATTTTTATGAAAGCAGCCTAAAATTTTTTTATGTGAATTTGTTTATATGAGGTCCTCTGCATTAGTGTCAGTAGAAATGAGCAAAGTTTAGTTTTGTAAATGGTCATTCCCACCTTAAAGTGATGTTGGCTGGACACATTTATCTTTCTCTCTCTCTCTCTCTCATATATATATATATACATATATACATATATATATATATATATATATATTACAGTATCTCACAAAAGTGAGTACACTCCTCGCATTTTTGTAAATATTTGATTATATCTTTTCATGTGACAACACTGAAGAAATGACACTTTGCTACAATGTAA
>JANDJT010000002.1:13596939-13608036 GCA_024331685.1 Stegophilus panzeri
GGAACACATGGCATTTCTGCAGCGCTACAGCTCTGTCCTTTGGCTCAGTTTAGCAGCTCACAATGCTGCAACCCAAAACACACTTCCTGCAGTCGAGTCTCTTTCTCACTGCAATCAAGTTCACTTGGAAGCGGTCCAAGAACACTGAGAACTCTGACACTCTTGGACCCGGGAATGATTGCTGTGTTCTCACATGAGGGGGAGAACAAACCAGGGTTCCGTTCAAACACACTGAATACTGCGTACAGCCTTACTCTCCTTTCTCCTCACATGTATTTTCTCACCCGTTTCGTCTTCTGTGCTGTAAGTGTAGACCCCACCTGAACAATAGACCACTGTGGCACTGAAACACTCCTCCATTTCCTGTCTCTCAACCCCCCCGAATCACTTCTGAACTGAACTCACCTTCTAACGGCTATCAGCTGAGCCGCTCGACCTGTCTCTGTGTAAACAGATCGCACAGTACAACACAAAGCCGCTTATTGTGTAGCGCATCGTGGAGCTGCCAAGCTTAGATAACGCACACGTTTTGTGTGTGTGATGGTACACTGAGATTTATGGGTTGCAGTTTATGACTGTGTATTTTGTGTGTGAGTATGGATGAATATTTAATCTGATTTAATCCTGTTGTCACACATCTCCGGTTCTGTTTTATCCTTTTTTCTTCTTTTCAATAAACGTGTGTAAATGTGTTTGCACATGAAAGAAGGAAATGACAGTTACCTGTCAGGATGTTTCACCGGATTTTAAAAGCTTTGATAGATCATTCATCCATCACTTGAAGTGCCAATATGTGAGGAAGAAAATGCACTGCCTTGTGCTGTTATAGGAAAATAATCAGTGTGGTGACGGCATGGTGTGATGAAGCAGAGTTACTGTTACCACCCTGAAATGAAATATTTTCCCATAACTGCACATCCTGAAGTGTTTTATTCTGCTTAATCCACAAGAATGTGCCAGCAATTACATTTTTTGTTTATTAACAATTGATCGTTTCATTTCATGTTGAAAGACATAAGTTCCTCTAATCACGTACATTATATCAGCTATAAACAGTCATTCCCTCACCAGCATTTCATTAGTCTCTCTCTTGAAATTAATAGGACAAAAAACCTAGCTTGTGCGATAAAGATTTACAATTACACCTCTGACTGTTAGAAAGTGCTGACACTGGAGACTCCTTCCATAAATGTTAAACATTTCCATACAGAAAAAAACCCCGATCCTTTATTTATTTATTTGTTTGTTTGTTTGTTTGTTTGTTTGTAAATAAAAGTCCCTGTGCATGAGCTGTTATAATACATTATTTGTATTAGAATAAGCGCATTAATATAAAGCTGTGAGAAGGAAAAACACGCCAGTCAAATGCTGTGTCTATGTAATTATTAATAAATGAAAACAGTATTTGTACCTCCCAGTTGATTGCTCTGGTATGTTATTATACTAATATTATGATAAGAACATGATTAAATGTGGCTTGTCTAATGGAGAATTTGTTCAGCTCCTTATGTGTGCTGTTTTGTGAATTAGCCTCAGGACTGGAGCTGTCATCGTTGGTCGTTGGAAATTAAATGAAGCCGTTTGTGATGTTGAACACAGTGAGCTTTATTGACAGTTGGGACGTGATTAGGGGCTGAAAGTAAACACTCTTCCTGTGCTGGATGTTTACAGTCATCTTATGACTGTCAGGTCAGGAGTGTTTATCCCGGATTAGCTTTGGTCTGTTTGCAGAATGCAAAGAAGTAACATGTATTTTGAAGAAATCTAGCAACTAAGTAGGGAATAAAACACTGTGTCATGCTGTTCTAGAAAAATAATTAACAATGGAGTAGTGTGATGAAGCGGAGTTACTGTTACCACCCTGAAATTGATCATTTTCCTATAGCAGCACATCCCCATGTCTTATTCCTATTATACCACAGTACTATTCCAACAAATACATTTTAGTATTTATTAAAGAACAACATGTGATACTTTTTATCTGTTTATAGTTATAATTAATGTTGTGGAACATCCACAAAACAAGTTATTTCCTGGGGCAGTGGTGGATTGGTGGTTAAGGCTCTGGGTTACTGATGGGAAAGTCGGGGGTTCAAGCCCCAGCACTGCCAAACTGCCACTGTTGGGCCCTTGAGCAGGGCCCTTAACCCTCTCTGCTCCAGGGGTGCTGTATCATGGCTGACCCTGTGCTCTGACCCCAACCTCTTAACATGTTGGGATATGTGAAGAAAAGAATTTCACAGTGCTCTAATGTATATGTGATTAATAAAGACTCATTATCACTTAGTTTATAGCCACTATATTCAGATTTATGTTCATTTTTTTTATTTTATTATTATTATTATTATTATTATATAATGTAAGACCAACACGGGCCAATCCAATACATTTGCTTGGATGTATTAAAGGTTTGGAGTTACAAATCAGCTGTGATCCATTCTTTGCCTTAGCTACAATTTCTCGTGTTTTTGGGCTAGTCAGGGCATGTTCACACCTTATCAAAGCATCAGTGTAATTCTCGTCAGCGTGTGTGAGACAGTGTGTGTATATGGTGGTGTTATCATGCTTGCAGGATTTACAGTCCATCTGCACGAATTGCGAAAGTCATTGTGTGTTTAGGAAATGAGGATTTATGATAAGGCTTATCGTTGTTTAATTGAGGAAGCGATAAATGAATCTTACATATGTTCATGCTGCACAGAAGCCGTGAGATTTAACGAGAGGCTCCCAAAAGTTTAAACTTCACCAGAATCTTATTATTACAGATAATTATTTCTGATGTTTTTATTTGTCTTCACTTTTGTGTGAGTTAGTTATTTATTTGTTTTCTTGGCCTCTACCTCATTAGTGAACAATGGACATTAGTAAATTATTTAACGAGTGATTACAGATAAGAAGACGTGAAGGAGGCGTGGCCTCTGCAGTCAGTAATAGTGAAAATGGGCTTGGTGTCTGTCATTTTCATTGAATGTGGGCGTGGCCTCTGTGCTGTCCATCCCATTGGAGATGGTTCATCTGTGTATCAGTTCTGTTGTGGGTGGGCATGTCCTCTGTGCCTCAGTTCTAGTGAAGGTGTGGCTTCTGGGCATCAGTCCTCTGTACCTGTCGGTCACATTAAAGGAAGCATAGCCTCTGTGTTGGTCAAGGAGGCATGACTTCTGCATCAATTTCTCAGTTTAGAAGGTGTGACTGTGGTATGGTCAGTCGCATTGATGGTGGGTGTGGCTACTTTACTGTCAGTGGCATCAGTTTCCCAGTAAATGTGTCTGCATTTACATTTATGGCATTTGACAGACACTCTTATCCAGAACAACTTACATTTATCTCATTTATACAACTGAGCAGTTGAGGGTTAAGGGCCTTGCTCAAAGACCCAGCAGTTTGGCATTGTTGGGATATGAACTTGCAACCTTCTGATCCAACATCTTAACCACTGAGCTACTACTGCCCACAGTCTACATATTGTTCCCATTGAAGGTGGGTGAGGCCTCTCGTGCTTCAGAGTTAACAATGAGTCATATTGTATCCCACAGAACCAGCTTTATTGTAGTGAATCGTTTCTGCCTTTTTGATAGCATGATCTAATTAGTGCCTTCCACTTCTCATATAAACACTTCTCTCAGTGTTTATACTCCTAACACTAACCTTCATGTTTCTTTTCCCCTCCTGGAATTATGATCGTATGATTCAGTATGATTCTATATTATTACTGTCTATCCAACGTAGTTTCATTTCACTGAGTCTATGCACTCATCTCAGCCTCAAAAACTCCCCTCATTTTGTTTCCAAGGAATGTGTAATGCTCATGTTGAGTCCTGGTTTCTGTGCAAGAGGGGAAAAACCTCTAAGGTAGGTATTTATCACCAGGGTTTAAGAGGTAGCTGTTCAAAGGGAACTCCACTGTTTGTGGCCAGAGGGCCTGAAATAAGTTTGCAGAAGGAATTCGGTAAAGTGTGAGCACTGGAGGGGCTGCAGCGTGTAATTTACTTGTCAGAAACTTCTAGTTACTGGTTCATAGCCAGCTTTAATTGTTTGGGTGATGTCAGTCAAATGTTTTTGTCCTCCCCATTTTCTCATCCTGTCTTTTCCCCCTGTGGAAAGTGTATACGTACACAACGGCACTTTGAGAGAGCGAGGAAACAATGGTGCATCTGTGTGAAGAGAGACAGGAGTGTTGGGAAAGTTTGCTGTGCTCTGCAAAAGCAGACTTGCCCCGAAGCAGATCGCAGGGCGCGCAAGCTTTGAAGCATTTTTCTGTTTTCATTAGTTAATAAGGGAGATTTGGTCACAGTGAGGCAGCCAGAGGAAGCATCACAGCTGGGAACATCTGCTTCTACAGAGAAATAGATTTATTATATGGATGTCATATTTATTAGCGTGCAGGGGTTTGAGTCATCCATCTGCAACAGGATGTCCATGGATTCGGGGGGAAAAACAAGTAATAAGCGGTCCATTGATGTTATAATTTGAAACTTCACATTTGATAAAATAGGTGCTGTGTTTAACACAAAATACTGGTTTTGTAATCAATTAGGAATGTCCTGGAAGATTTTATTTAACCATGTTCGTGTTGGTTGCCGCCATGTGCTGCTAGCAAAGAACTCCTCATCCTCGTGCTTGAGGTGTATATTCTGGAGATATGGTGCACAGGGCAGTATCGGCACGCATGATCATTAAAAATGAGCTCAAATTGCTGTGAATTGCATCACGGAGTATAAATGCTGGTGAAAGGAAGTGGGAGTGGCTCAGTGCTTGCAGCAGAGAACTACTCTCTCATGTGCACCAGTTTCTCTGCATCTGTATTTCTCCCTTTTGATATTGTCACAGAGCACAGTCTGCTTTGCCAGTGCTATTTGTGAAATATGTTCAGATCATTCTAATTTCGTATCATCTGTTCATTAGTGTGATACTAGGCTTACATCTTACACATTTTTCCTGTTAGTGTCAGGAAATGAAAGATCTTTCCTCATCTCTCGCACATGCAATCAGATGCTCTGTTTCTCCAGCTGTGTTTGATTAGTTTATCCACAGCTCTGTCTGATCTCCTCTGTGTGTGTGTTGGTTGTGTTTCCACTCAGCAGGGAGTGGAACATATGTGCTTCATTTGCCTTATACTCATAAAGTCTCTTGTGTGGACTAGACACACACACACACAGACGCACACGCACACACGCGCGCACACACGCGCGCACACATCCTGTATTTCCTTAACCAAGTCATGCCAATTCAGCTGTCGCCTTTAAAACCTGTTAGTCCTGTGACTGAACAAAGTCATGACAGGAAATGCCTTTCCTGATCCTTGAGTTTCAACTTGGTGTTTTCATGTGACGCTTCTTTTGACGCGGTTTAATTAGGTCCTGCCTGTCTTTTTCTCAGAAATCCAACATCAGACATGCTGATGCGACCACACACGCCTCACACACACAACTGTTCTTCCTTTTTAGATTTTTTTTTTAAACTGTCTCAGAAGAAATGATCCACATAGACAGATAAGCAACAATTCATTGATATGGTGAAAGTTTGTGTAAGGAGACATACATTTATTTAACATTTATGGCAGGAGCCTCCTGTGTCAATGCTTTGTAACAATCAAAGGTAAAGCTGTAACTAGGTTTTCTGATAGCTTCAGGACATTTACTCTTTATAGTTAGTAAAGGTCTGAGGACAGGAACTTGCAGCTGTGTAGTCTTGGCAGATTTCTGTGACGTAAGAGGAAAATAATCAACCTCAGGGTGTTAACAGGAACTGTCACATTATGCCATCATTGATTATTTTCCTACAACAACCTTATTTTATCATAACTCCGTGATTGTGTTCTTTGCTCTCTGATCTCATTCAGACTAAAATGTTTATTTCTCCACGTAAAATTCTCCAGCTCCCCATGTCCTCCAGTTTTAATGGTGACATCCTGGGAAACTCCGGTACGGATTCACTCCTCCAGTCCTTCTCTCAGCTCCGCTCCACCGCCTCCTTATCTGCTGCTGATTACTCCGAGAGGACGGACATGCCGCAGCGCCGGGAGAGTAACGCCACCTTGCCCTCCAAAACCGAGGTGCCCATCCACCTGGTCAGCACCACCAACCAACTGCACAAACAGGGAGGAGTCCAGCAGCAGATTCCCATCAAGCTGTCCACACTGAAGAACAAGGACAAGAGCAGCAAAAGCAAAAGCTCGCATCGCTCAGATAGCTCAGGTAGAGTATCTAACCTCACAAATACATTCTACATGGATAGGGTGAACCTGCAGTAACAACTATAACTCAAGATATAGAACGTTATGGCACTTCTCGAGTGAGGTGAGAAAACAGGACTATCCACATCCCATCTGTGTGTGTGTGTGTGTGTGTGTGTATCAGTCTTCTCCATCACAATTTTAGGCATCACAATAGGAGGAATTTCTCTAGAGGTTATCATCTGGTGATTTGAGATATTGGGAAAATACTCCAGACATCTCTTGTTTGAGGTTAACATGTGTGTGCCTTGGCTGCATTTCTCTCTGTGTAAACGTGTAAAGGCATAAGACAATGTGTGCATCCAAATGAAAAGGTGCCAATACTTTCATATTTAGTGGAACTAAAGAGGAACAAACTTTCGGTTTGTCTACTCTCCCAGACACAACCTAGGGGTGCCAATACATTAATCTTTAGCAGGATTAAAGTGGAGCAAGCGTTCGTTCTCTCCACGCACGTAAACACAGCCAAAGGGTGCCAATTCTTATTGATTATTTACATTAAAAGCATTCAAATATGGTTATACCCTATTTCGGGCTCAAACATAGGTAATTTTACCTTGGTTGTGGGAAAGAAATGCAAATGAATAAATAGTGATGTGGAAATTTTATTGTGGGTAAATAAAATAAAAAATTCAAATGAATCTGAAATGTTAAATTGAGGTTTTAAACTGTGATGATGTCTCTTTTATCTGCCAGAAAAAAGGAATTTTGAGTCACATGTGAGAAACTTTGACACACTACACAAGTCTACAGGAGATTTTTTGCTATGGCCTTAGGACTGCAATTACCACATACAGTTTTGCACTCAAGTCTCCTTTAGTGAACAGTGGACTAGTTCAACAAACAGACTTCATATAAAAACCATAATGAACTTCCCTTTACTCTCAAACTATCCGGTGTTACCCAGATGAGGACGGGTTCCCTTCTGAGTCTGGTTCCTTTCAAGGTTTCTTCCTCTTAACATCTTAGGGAGTTTTTCTTGCCACCGGCTTGCACTTTAGGGATAAATTCACACACATAAAATCTGTATCTTGTGTTTATGTTTCTGTAAAGCTGCTTTGAGACAATGTCTATTGGTAAAAGCGCTATACAAATAAAATTGAATTGAATTTTTGTGCTGGTAGAGAAGCGACTCTAGTCAGAGAAGATGATCAGGATGTCTGCACTATTTTAGCTCCAGCCACACATCCCTGCTCAGTTTACAAGGTTCCCGGGGAAGAAGGGGACCCGAATTTAGCTCCAGTGTGGAGGATTGGGAGTAATTTGCTGAGTCGAGGCATATCTTCTAATGGAAAAGTGCTAGTATTCACGTCAAAAGCAGATCTTCTAATGCGCTTCAGAGTTTAGTTCCTTATCTAACACACCTGCTCCTTCTTATTCAGGCCATTTGTATGTACTCCAGTACCATTTTTACCACACCCTCTGTCCATTTACTCTGCTACATTTTGCAGATCAAGTGAGCACTTTTGTACGTGTAAATATAGTACCGAACCTGAACTGAGTTGAATTTGTCTTTGCAGCTTCAGTAGACATGAAGCAGGTTCTCTCTCTGAAACTGACGTCCAGAGAAACGGAGAGTTCTGTAAAAGCTCGCCGCTCCGTCAGTCCTAATCAGCAGCCTCAACTCGGTCCGCCTCCGATTACAGGTGAGATATTAACAATCGTCACGGTACCAAGAATGCAGCTCTCAAGAATGCATCAAATGTCATTTATACAGCAGCGCTGGTGAGTTCTTGATTCTGCTTGGTCAGATGGTTGTTTTTTTATTGCAGCAGCTCTGACAGTGGTGCAGCTGCAAATAAACAGGTTTACACTAATGCACTCGTTCTAATACCTTATCCTTTCTATAGTAACACTCCACTATAAACAGAATTTAAAAATGTTCTAATCAGTGATGTGTAACTTTCTGTAAGGAGATGTTTATTTAACATTTATGGAAGGAGTCTCCAGTGTGAGTGCTTTTGTGACAGTCAGAGGTAAAGCTGTAACTTTAAGTCTTCTGACATCTTCAGGACGGAGGAGTTTATGCTTTGCCGTTTCTCAGTAACATGACAAGCTGAGTGTTTTTGTTTTTTTGTCTTATTAACTTTGAGAGGGAGAAAAGAGAGGCTGTTGAGGGAATGACTGTTTATAGCTGCTATAACATAACTGAGAACAGGAACTAACTTGTTTCGAGGATGTTCCACAACATTAAGTGTACATTTAAATGGTTAAAAAAAAATGGTCTGGTATAAGAGGAATAAAACACTTTGACATTCTGTTGTAGGAAATAATCACCTTTGCTGTGTTAACAGTGACTCATCACACCTGCATGCAATTGATTAAAATTTCTTACTAAAGTAATTTTAACCGTATAAACATCATCTCATATACAAGTCGTATACCAGCATCATTTAGCTACATTATTACAGAAATTTATGGAAATTCCTTACTCTGTGTGTCTAACTACAGATCCCCCGATCAGTGGAGATAAATACATTCCCGAGCCTCTGAAAGTACAGAACCAGAGCCTCCCACAGTCCTGCCCTCTCCCTGACGACAAAGACAAGGAGGAAGTCATCTTTTTCTGAGCATCTCTGTGCATGCTGAGAAGCACCACACAGAGCTTCTCAAGAACAACGAGTTTTGTACCTTTTTTGTTATCTGGAAGAAAAAAATCCCCTTTTAAAAAGATTCCCTTTTTAATTATTGCCAATAGCTTTTTCTTACTTTTTAATAGACGAACCAGATAAAAGAAGAAGATGAAGTTTTTAGTGGAAGAAATTAGATCTCAGAGGAACATTTGGGACAATCCAAAGGCCAGCAGATGCATGAGGAGGAGCATGATGTGACTGAAATGAACAGGGATGAGCTTAACTCCAAACCTTATTTCTAGAAAAAAAAACCCCGCAGATCAGAACCAAAAGAGGGGAAAAAAAGCACAAATGTTCAGATGAGTGAGGGCTGTTTTTGTGAAGGAAGCTGTTTATCATGCTCGGACCTCAGGTCACTGTTGCGTAGATAATTAATGGATCATTTTGGTTTGATTATCAAGTTTATTGATTTTATCCTGCACAACATAGTGTTCATCCTGTTAGATTATATAAAACTGTGAAATCCAAGAAGTTGTCTTAAAGCCTGCCATGGTAATAACCTTAAGATTTGTCCTAAAATCTTCCTACTATCAAATAAAATAGTAATAATTAATAATGCATCGAGCAAATCAGGCTGGAAAAAAAATCCTTAAATTCTGAATCTATATTTGGACCTTTTTTAGATCCGATTCGCCGCCGTTGTTGTTGTTTTGTACTGTGAGTAAAAAAAAATATATATATATATGACAGCTAGCTGATCTCAAACTCGCGTATACTGTATATTGTAGCAAAGTTTTGTTTCTAAGAGGATCAAGACTCACCGCACCGATATAATACTGATACTGGCTGAATCGATATCAGAGCAAATTTGTTACATTTTCCAATTGAATCTGTTAGTTAGTTAGTCTGAAAAATACATGTGTGTGCATGTGTGCACTTTTCTTATTTAGCATCTGTATTTAAGCTTTTCACAACTTTTTATTAATATTTTCTTTTATAGCTATTGTTGGAGCAAACAGGAAACTCAAGTTCACCAAGCTGATTTTTTTCTTTTTCTTTTTACATTTTTAATGTATTTATTTATTTTAATTTGCGACACACAGCATCCTGACTCGAGTCAGATCAGCTTGACTGGAGCGGGACATGCTGTTGAAAATTGAAAATACAATATGGACCCCTGATGAAAATAACAAATGCTGAAGAATTCATGACATGAAGGATAGTGTGTAATTTCCTGAAATTTTTGTTGTTGTTTTTTTTGTTTTTTTTCCTCTCGCTTGAATAAATTTCTTATACCATGGCCATAAAATAGAGCACTGGTCTTCCGCTGACGTGGACCAGCAAAGGGTTCTAATCGATTGAACTCTGATTTAAAGCTGATCTTCGTTAAACAGTAGCACTTCTTAGCCAATCAGAAACTAGAGTGTTTTGGCCAGTGAAAGTGAGTTCACTACGATTGTGCTGTTACTTTGGTTACATCTCATAACCATTTGCAATTCAGTTGCTGTTTAATTGTAATATAAACTTATTTTGTTTGTTAATGATGCATAAATGTTGTCATGGTCATCGTGCAACACAGTTGCAGAATGTTACAGGAAGCACTGATTTAGAACTTTTAGGGGGGGAAAAAAGCAACAGCACCTGTTAGCCAATCAGAACTGAGTGTTTTTGTGGCCATGGTGCAAGATGGTAACTTAATGTGTTGTGATTGTTTCTATGCCTATTTTTTTGCACATGCCATCGTGTGAATCAGATGAATCTTACAGGACACAAAATTCGAACATCTCGACACACACTGATGAACTCCCCCATGATCAGAGCACACACTCTGGAAGGAGTTTTGTATATTTTCTGTTTGAACTACTGCAGAGTGTGGCGTCTCTGTACGAGCATGAGGTTTGACTGTGTAAATATTGTACATATGATGTAGATTTCATTCTGCGATGTCTTACGTGACGTCAAACGGACTTCAGCGCACATTTTTGGAGTAAGGGAACGTCATCCTTAGTCGAAAAAAAAACGATCATGCTGTAATTCCTCCTAGCCTGTCAATCATTTTTCTTTCTCCCATGTGATGTGTTTTAATCAGAAATGAAGCCTTATTCTGAGGTTGTCCCTTAGTGAGGAACCAAAGATTCACTCTGAGACTGTAACAGAAACTGTGTCTGTCATTTCCTTCTCAACTGTAACAAAACAATAATCTCAGTTTAGTCAAGATGGCCTCTCTCTCTCTCTCTCTCTCTCTCTCTCTCTCTCTCTCTCTCTCTCTCTCTCTCTCTCCCCCTCTCCCTC
>JANDJT010000002.1:13608136-13638526 GCA_024331685.1 Stegophilus panzeri
TTAGAATAAAGAATTTATAATACAGAAATGTCGACCTTCTGAAAAGTATGTTAATTTATGCACTCAGTACTTGGTTGTGACTTTTTTATTTCCTTGAACTGTAAGCCGTAATCATCAAGATTAAAACAAAAAAAGGCTTGAAATATTTCACTTTATGTGTAATGAATATAGAAGTTCCACTTTTTGAATAAATTATGGAAAAAAATGAACAGATTTTTTGAGATGCACCTGTAGGTTTTATTACAATTTCTGAAGAATGGGAAGTCTGGTTGGTTGCCTCTACCATAAACTGAGCAAAATGTATTATGAAAAAGTCGCACACTGATATCTAAAACAACACAGTAGGGTTTACACATATACGGCTCTTCCTCAGACAGCCTGGGTTGCTGTGAGGATGGAACACAGAATGGTTGTCTGTACCATTCCTTACTAGTACAACTGCAGGGAACATTTTGTTCATCCAAACAGTAAATCATACTGATGTCTTTTTCTGGACCTTGCTTGGAGCTTAGAGCTTAGGCAGAGGGCAGATAAAACAGAACAGAGAGAAACATGCCTGCCATGTGAGGCTAACAAAACTAATAGCCCTTAACAGACAGCTGAAGGAATTTTTATGCTTACATAACTCTACCCAGGAAAGCAGAAGGAGCTCTCAGGAGGTTATCATGTGGTAAATAATGATAGCAATGTTTAGTAAACACTGCTTGAAAAACCAAAGTTAAATGAAACCAGGCATAACCCAATAAAGTTCAAATGTATATGGCACTGCTGCTTGCCTCAACAACAGGGTGAACTATAGTGACAGCATTAAAATATTACAAATACACCATGAGTCAAGTACTTTATGTGGCTGAATCTAAAATATCATTGTTCACTATGCATGTAGGGTGTACAACTCCGGTAAGGAAGCCAATAGGGAATTCTAATCAACTCACAGGTAATAAATATAAACTCAAGTTAAATAGTGACTAGAATAACTAAGTGAATAAATAAATATGAAGTCATTAATTACTTTTAGTGCATCTGACAGACAGCCTTATCCAGAGTGACTTTATCTTATTTATACAACAGAGCAGTTGAGAGTTAAGGGCCTTGCTTAAGGATCCAGCAATGGAAGCATGGTAGTGCTGGGATTTGAAATCATGACAATCTGATCAATAGGCCAACATCTTAACCACTGAGCTACCACTGCCTTATGAATGTCTACATGGAGAAAAAAAAAGCTAAAGATTCTACACTATTGAAATGTTCTGGTAGAAAAGCAATCCTAGCCGGAAATATCATCAGGACAATTGTGTTTGCCCAATCAGTGGTCTGCACAATGTTTAGCTCCGCCTGTATGTCCTGCTTACATAGGCTTGCATATGCTATTGCATAAGAGTAATCAAATTCAACACAGGTACTTAGGATCACAGTTAATTTGCTGTGCTAAGCAATCCCACATCACCTAGCAGAAAACAAGACCCCTAATATAAATAGAGACACTCACTGTGAGGGAGGTGAAGGTCATGCACATGCCCCCGAACCCGTTCAGCGCCAGAGCAAAGAAGATCAGGAATGAGAGATCTGCAAGGACCAGACAGACACCATATTAGATTAAACAACCAAACATAGATTTTGGAAAGTGACTACTGTTTCAAACAAGCAAGGTTCCTGTACTTACTCTTTGGATTATAGGCTCCATAAGCGATCAGCATACAGGAGAGGGCGAAACTGGCACTGCAGTCACAGAGATCTTATATTAATGGATTTTTTTTTACATTTGAAGAGGTAATTATAATGATTTTTGCCTTGCATACCAGTAAAATCAGTCAAATCACTCTAGTCCAATTTTTCCTACCTGCCAAGCAGGCGAAGTTTGCGTGGCCCATATTTGTCCATAATGATACCCAGCGGCAGTGTAATTGCACTCAGAAGGAAGGAGCCGATGGTGAAGGCCAGATTCAGCATCTCATCCTGCTCTTTACAGATGGGCCAGCCATTCATTTGTAAGAACTCTTCACTTTTGTTTGCTGAGCTTATCGTGGCTTTCTCACTCTCTTCAGACACGTTCTGCATTGTACTGTTGTCTAAAGAAATACAATACAAGTGATTAAACCAGTAACCCAGTAAAACCAGACAATTATCAAATAGTTATGTACCTTATTATAATAGCTATGTAACTTATTATAATATTATAATAGTCCATCCATCCATCCATTTTCTATACCACTTATCCTATAAGGTCACAGGGAACCTGGAGCCTATCCCAGGGAGCATGCAGCACAAGGCAGTGTACACCCTGGACAGGGTTATTATAATAGTCATGTATCTTATTATAAAAGCTGCATGTGTCTTTATTATAATAGACGTGTGATTTCTGACTACAAATTTGTCTGCTGATTTGGATTCACAATAAATGCCTTATGCTTACATCCAACTGCCTCCACTTGGTGACAGTCAGTGTTAAGTTCAATATGAAAGCAACACTGTTTTGGATTTTTTGTTTCACTGATAGGCCATTTCAACCATTATTTGAAAAACCCACAATGAAACAACACTGTACGTACTTTAACAGTTTAGTAAAATCACAGTAAGGTTAGCACCCCATTGATCAGCACCAACTCTGAATTAATTAGTTGCTAGTCTTATGCAGGTACCAAAAATCCTGCATCTGGAACCTTTGGTATTTGGACTGGTGTCCAATGGAAAAAGGCTTTTCAGGTTTCTTTTTAATGCTAGAAGTACTTTGTGCAGTTGAAACCTTCCCTTAGTTAGAGCTAAATTCTAAGTAAAAACTTAACAGGAACTCATGCTCAGGGCTGGGTAAGAGGAAAGTGCATTTGGAAAACAGGCTGAGCACCTCAATCCTCTCTCTCTCCCTCTATTTTTCTCTCTCTCTCTCTCTCTCTCTCTCTCTCTCTCTCTCTCCCTCCCTCCCCTTCTCTTTCTGTCTCTCTCTCTCTCGACCACTGTGCTAAAGTCTTAATATAATCCTCCTTTACCAAGTTGTGATTCATTTTATTCGGAGATGAAGCGGTTTATTCAACCATATCTTTTTCCATCTTTGTAACAAAGGAAAAAAGTCTTCATTGCCAATTACACTAGTCACTTTTAGTAGGGAGCTTGAAGAGGAGTGTGAATGTGGCGTTTTGTGTGCTTGTATTTTTTCCAGATGTTTTAATGAGGTTTGTAGCAAGCAGGACCACTGTGATTATTTTCTACTTATTATATTTTACTCACAAAAACGTAGCTGTAAGACACACAAAAAAACACCTTAGAGACATTTTCATTTTAGTAATAAAACATGATGGTACACGTGTCTGTTTTTTTTTCCCTTTTTTTTTTTTTTTTTTTTTTTTTTTTTTGTAAACAGTGGAATACTTTCTTAATCTTTTATTATGGTTTACAGCGTTTCTCAAAGTATGCTCCTGGTTCCAAAAAATTGCATGCATTTTACAGTTTGAGACTTTTAAGAAAAGACTCTTGCATGGATTTTTTTTGCGACAGAAGGGTATCAAATAGGTGAAAAAATAAATATTTGGCTGAAAGGAGTGGGGTAAAAATACAAAAAGTATTCTCTAAAATAAGAAGAAAATGAGAGAAGTGAAAAAATCAGGTTCAAATGGGGTGAAAGTAAAATATCTGGATAAAATGGGGTACGAGCAAAAAAAGATGTACTAAAATTAGGTTAAAATGGAGTAAAAAGAAACTAATATCAGGCTGAAATGGGGTAAAAGTCAGTGTTCCTTTTCATCTCAAGGTGGTTTGATGGTTGAACTTTGGTGACCCCAACCATGACCTTTGGAACCCTTTCAGTTCCCTCGAGGTATCATATCGTGGGAACATGGAAACTCTTCTGAGAGTCTCAGACACATGAGCACTCTGGGTCTGTCCGTCTGTCTGTCATCCACTTGTTTGAGACTGTCAATGTGTTGTGTGTCTATCCACCTGTCTATAGATAGATATATATGTCCTCCTTTCTGTCTGTCTGTCTGTATCTATCCACCTATCTGTCTGTGTCTATCCATGTGTCTGTCTGGCTGTCTTCCCACCAGTTGTTTACCTGTCTGTCTGTCTGTATCTGTCCACCTGGGTATCTGTCTGCATGTGTCTATCTACCTTCTTTATATTCATCAAACATATTTACCCCAACACCCACACACACTCAAGCTTTAATCAGATTACACAACACAGTAATAGCCTTCTGTACAGTTACATCCAGGAGGAAGTGTCGTAAATTTAAGTGCGTGTGTTTGTGTACTGTCTCCATGGTAACAGCGTCAGGAGCAATGCTTGGTCAGCTGTTCAAGCATAGTTTATGGACAGATGGAATATGTATGATATGATTATTTGATAAGGACACACTGGTGAATTGTTCTGTATCAGTAATGTGCTCACACTGATAACGTGCAGCTCACGTGTTTTCTCCTGCAGGAGAGTAAAGAAATGTTCTCACAGTAATGTTCTCATCAATGGAGTGTTTGAAAAATGCTACACAAAAATAATAGGCTAGTCAAGTTTGTAAACATTTTTTGTTTAACATGTGAGGATGACAAGCTGTGGGGTTTATTGGTTTTTTTTGTTGTTGTTGTTTTTTTTTTTTTGTCGTAACTTTGGGAAAGAAAAATGGAAGCTGGTGAGGGAACGACTATTTACAAGTGAGAACAGGAACTAACTTGTTTAGCACTGTACAGCCTTGTATATAATAAGATTTGCTGTAATTCCTACATCTGATTTGGATGTAAGTACCCTCAAATTAAAGCTGAAGTCTGCTGAGCTCATGTTCATTTTTTAAGTTAAACTCCAATATACTGTGGCAGACAGCTAAAAAGAAAATAACCTTGTCCAAATATTTATGGACCCAGGCATAGACACAGACATCTGTGAAGCTCAGCTTGTACCAGAATGAAGGGAAGGGAAGCGAAGAGTATAGAGAAGGAAATGCTGATGATCTGAAGTATACCACCTCCTGTAATGGCGTGGACGTGTATGGCCGCTAATGGAACTGGCTCCTTTGTATTTATTGATGATGTGACTGCTGATTAAAGCAGCAGGATGAATTTTGATGTGTATAGGGCTATATTATCTGCTCAGATTCAGCCAAATGCATCAAAACCCACTGGAGGTTGTGTCACAATGTGCATGGACAATGACCTGTGGAATACTTTGAAAGCAACCCAAGACTTTTTAAAGGTAAACAAGTGGAATATTCTGTAATGACCAAGTCAGTCATCTGACCTGAATCTGAGCTGCATTTAACTTGCTGAAAGCAAAACTGAAGACAAAATGTCCCATAAACAAGCAGGAAGTGAATAGCACCGCTGCAGTAAAGGCCTGGCAGAGTATGAGCAGGGAAGAAACCCAGCTTCCGGAGATGTCTATGGGTTCCAGACTTCAGGCAGTCATTGATTACAAAGGATTTGCAACCAAGTATAAAAATATATGATTATGTTAATTTGTACAATTACTTTGGTCCCTTAAGGGGGGGGTCACACAGAAAATGTAATTCCTACACCCTTTACCTGCTTCTCACTAAGCTGAACAACTGCACTTTGAGTTCATATTTATTATTTGATTTCATCTATCTATCTGTCTATCTATCCATCTATCTATCTGGCTGGCTGGCTATCTACAAAATGACATCACCTTATGGTGAATCACATCATGCTTCTCTCTCTTGTCCCCCCCCCCCCCAAACATTTCTTTCTTCCTTTGTCACAGGCAGCTACTTTTTATGTGAGTGTGTTTTCTATAATGAGGAGCAGAATTTCCTTTAGAAGGCACATTATGAGTTTATATTACAGATCAGATTGTATGGAAAAAAACTTGTCCATAAAACCAGAGAAAGCCTTTTATTCATTAACGTTCATTATTATTTGCTTTTCCATGGGTCAGATGTTTTAATTGCTCTCCCTGTGGTTTACCCATCTCAGTGTTTATTCATATTTAGTAAGAGGCCATATCTATAATGGTCCTGCAGCACTGAGGCTAATAAACTAATTTTTTCCATTATGAGCTGCTGCTGTTTTCTGCAAAGTTTCAGAGAAAATCTATTTCAGGAAGATGCAATCTAGCAAACAGTCTCATTTTTATGTTCAAATATAAAAGATTAAATTCAATGCATTAATCCTAAATGTGATAATTGTTTTATTTTCTTGTTTCTATTCATCTAGCTAGCAGTTTAAAAAAAACAAAACAAAAAACACATAATCAATAGGAAAAAAACTGGTGAGTAATAAATAAATGAATCTGAAAAATTACAATAGAGTAAATGTTTAAAGAAAAGAGAATAAAAAATTTTCACTTTCATTTGGCTCTTGTAAATGTCTCAGATTTAAAAGACACAATTTTGACCTTCTATGGTTTCGGTGATATAAACACACAGTGTAGCTAATGCTAATGTTCACTTTGTCACTGTAATGTTATGTAACATTAATATTCAAATACATTCATATAAAGTTGATAAGTAATTTATTAGTGCAGTTATTAAAGGAACATGACTGTCTGAGTGTAACAGTACACTGGAGTAAGAGCAACGCTGTGAGTATGACCACAGAACATTCCTCTCTGTCTATATCTCTGTCTGTCTATTATCTGTCTGTGTCTCTGTTTGTTTATTTTTTTATTTAAAGTGTATATAAAAGTGTCCTTTACCATTTAAATTGGTCAATGGTCGCTCTATGGTTAAGGCATTAGACAACTGATTAGAAGGTCCTGAGTTCAAATCCCAGCTCTGTTTAGCGCTCCTGCTTAACCCTCAACTACTCGGTTGTATCAATGTAATATCCTTTCACTTCCCTAAGTCACTCTGGATGAGGGTGTCTGCCATAAATATACTTTTTAAAAAGGATTTCATTTGCTTGTTTGTTTAATTATCGAAGGCGGAAAAAGCAGAGAGGCAAGCACATTATCATATTTTAAATTTATCGTCATGTATCTTTATTAAAATGACACTTATTTATTTTTACTAAAAGCAAAAGCAGTGAGGTGCAGATAGTATATGTTTAATTTATAGTCTTTTTCTTTGTTAGTTTATTCATTTAAATAAAAATGTATTCGTTCATTTATTTATGTTTGTTTATTTTTTAACGAACGAAAAAAAGCAGAGAGGCACGAATATTATTACATTATGCATTTATTGGCATGATTTCTTTTTTTCTTTTTTTCTTTTTTTTTTAAAACAATGAAAAGCACTCTCAAGCATTGAATTTGAATCATTCCAGGAATCCTCAGCTGATCATCTGAGGGCCAATCCTCGAGGCATGCTGCACCCTGTCTACTCCATTATTAATCCAGATGTCACTTCTCTTTTGACGTCTTTTCACCCGAGTCGCTCTAATTAATGTCAAACCCAACACACCCAGACTGTTTCATTAATGTGAATTCTGCCTTCACTTTACTTCCTTTCAGCACTGTGATGTGTTCCTCATTCCTTCCTCGTGCTGACAGCTCCTACTCACCCTCACAGAAATGCAGTCGTTATGCGGAATAGGAAGGGAATGTTTTGTGTGCATTGTGTTTTCAGAGATGCAAATCTCATGTGGAATGTGTGAGAGTAAGATCACTGGCATGTGACTATGTGGAATGAACATTTTTTCCATTACTCTCAGGGGAAAACAATCCACTGCCTACAACAGCATCTCCATCATTTATCCTTGAATAATGAGGTTTAGCATAACATTAGGGAGTCAGGGGACGTGGAACAAAAACACACACACTGTATATGGTGGTCAAATTATGAAATCTATAGGTAGATTTGCAGTAAACATATTATTTTGACTATTTTTCTTTGTGCAAACAAACATCAAAACCACAAAAGGACCAGGAGATATCCAGGTTTAGTAAACAAGAGGTATTTGTTTGTAATGGATTTGTTTTATGCTTTATCCCTTTTTGCAGAATAATGTTATCTATGAAGAATCAGATTTCAGGCCCCAACACAGCACAGAGACTGCACTTGTCAAAATTATAAATGACTTACTTATAGCATCTGACCAAGGCTTTATTTCACTGCTTGTTCTACTTGACCTTAGTGCTGCGTTTGGCACCATAGATCACGACATACTCTTAGATAGATTACAAAACTACATTGGTATTCAGAGACAGACATTAAAATGGTTTAGATCCTACCTGTCTGACCGCTACCAAATTGTTTGTTTAAATGATGAACTTTCTAAAGTAACGGCAGTAAAGTACGGTGTGCAGTCTGGATCGGTGTTAGGCCCCCTGTTGTTTTATTTATACATGCTGCCCCTTGCAAATATTATTAGAAAACAATGGATTAATTTCCACTGTTATGATGAGGATACGCAGCTAGATATTTCTACAAGACCAGATGAAATTTCTAAATCTTCCACGTTATCAGAATGTGTTAAAGGCATTAAAGACTGGATAACCGGTAATTTTCTTTTACCAAGTTCTGATAAAACAGAAATATTGCTAATTGGACCAAAAATCTGTACACAAAAGCCCTTAGAATACAATCTATATTTAGAAGGATGTACCATTACTTCATCCACTACAGTTAAAGACCTGAGTATTATATTAGACAACAGCCTGTCATTTGAAAATCATATTTCCTAGGTAACTGCCTTCTTCCACCTTTAGAAATATTGCCAAGCTATAACATCTTATCTGTTTTTGATGCAGAAAAACTAGTTCATGTGTTCATGACCTCAAGACTAGATTATTGTAATGCACTGCTAGGTAGTTGTCCTGCATCCTCAATAAATAAGCTACAGTTAGTCCAAAATGCAGCTGCTAGAGTTCTTACCAGATCACGAAAATATGAACACATTGCCCCAATTTTATCATCTCACTGGTTACCAGTTAAGTTCTGTATCGATTATAAAATACTGCTGCTCACCACTAAAGCTCTAAACTGCCAAGCTTCTTTATATTTAACCAATCTTTTATCACGTTACAATCCTTCATGCTCTTTAAGGTTGAAAAACTCTGGACTTTTGGTCATACTGAGGATATCAAAGTCTACTAAAGGAGGTAGAGCTTTTTCACATTTAACTCCTAGACTCTGGAATAGCCTTTCTGATAATGTTTGGGGTTCAGACACACTCTCTCAGTTAAAATCTAGATTAAAAACACATTGCTTTAACCTAGCATTCACATAACCCCTCTCATAACCTTGTTATGCAGTCATCTCTGATAAAATGATGGTTATCTCTGTCTGAAATTCAAAGAACAGCAGCCACACTAATCCTTCTCCGTTTGTTTCCTGTTTACTGGGATGGGCATCCTGAGGTAATCAGTGAATGTGCCAGCTCCAGCTCAGAACCACCCTCTATGAAGATTCCAGATGACGCCAACGCCTGCGAAGACTTTGGATGATGCTCCACACATGTTGCCGTGGAGATGGCATTGGACTGCAACTGATGCGGGCAGTTTTGGTGCAGTGTCTTTTTGCACCTGAGTCTCCATCAGTAGACCGTGCGTGAGTTCAGCAGAATAGACTTACACAGCTGCACTTTTGTTTTATCATGTAACACAGTTATAGAAGGGATTTATTTATAATCACACTATCCGGTGTTACCCAGATGAGGATGGGTCTGGTTTTGAGTCTGGCTCCTCTCAAGGTTTCTTCCTCATATCATCTCAAGGAGTTTTTCCTTGGGACCGTCGCTGTTGCCTCTGGCTTGCTCTTTAGGGACATTTATCAATTTAAAATTTGGATTGGAAATTTATATATTTCTATAAAGCTGGTTTGTGGCAATGTCAATTGTAAAACATGCTATACAAATAAAACTGAATTGAATAGAATTATGCTGCATTCAACTTACCTCAGAACTCTGTATTACCTCAATTTTTCTCAGTTCTTTTCAAGAATTTTGCATGAGCCAAAAAGTTGTGGAGAAAAAAACAAAAAACTATGGACCCCTTCATGTTCATCAAGCTAGCTAGCTGGCTGTGGCGAGTGATGTACTCAGTGTTATAGATTTAACAAGCAAATATGTGTGTATGCTGATAAATCGAAACCAAAGGCAAACATTTACAGTACCATTCATTAAAAATAATAGTGCTACTTTGTTTAATGTTGAAGCCATAAGTAACCATGTTGGTTTGAGGTCACTTGCTGAACCGTCTCGAGTTTACGAATAATAATTCCAAGATGAGGGGTGATCTGTTTGGTTGTTTTCATTCTAAACTCCTCCTTTCAGAAAGCATACTCTGCTCTGATTGGTCAGATGTCCCAGTCTGTTGTGACTGGTCTACAGCTGTCAGCGTGTGTCGAAAAGTTAAAAAAAAAAATGAAGACCAGAGGCGGGGCTTTTTGTTACAAACCTATGTAGGTTAGTACAGGAAGTAAGTCTGGAATTACTAATGACTCATTTCAGCTGTTCATAATCGGTTCCTTTTTTTGGGAGTCAATAACTTCATTTGTCGTGCACTTTGATTTTTGAAACTTTGCAGACTTTTTACATTCACCAACAGCTACATAACACACTACATGAAAGGTGATATTTGAAAAACCATAATAGATGCACTTTAATATACCACAATGCTGAATTCTAATTTCTAATCTCTATTATGTTATCCTTGCTTTCTTCTGCCCCATTTAGACTTTAATTTTACTGAGATATATACTTTATAAATACTTTACTCTACCCTAGTAAAGTTAATTGCTGATTTCTGAATTCTTAATATTTAGAATTTCTGAATATTAAATAGTTGTTGTTTTCTTATAGCTGACTTAAGAAGTTTGTTTGTTGTAGCCTTACCTGATCAGCTAACGTTACTAGATCTAGCAAGCTGATCTGGTTAGCAACAGTCAACATTTTAACAAAATAAACTGAAGTTTGCATTTTATAAACCACCAATTTCTCGTCGTGTGTTCTTAGGGGGCGAAAAGCTGTGGCTCATCCATTTTACTTTCAAATGAACACACTGAAGCACTTTGTTATTAATTACTGTACATAACATCTTTTTTCCCCTAGAATAGAATGTTCATTGTACTTGTTCAGAGAGAATTTTTTATGTGAATATATAAAATAATGAACATCTCAGTTGCATAATTTACAATAACTAATTTATAACAACCTCCTCAGCTCCTCTGAGGTAATCAGAGACGTAATCAGAGACTGCTGATTTGTAGTGTTGTAATGGAAAGTTTTTCCTTGCAGCATAGACGACATAAACTACGTTCTGTTGCCACATTATCAGTACATTTCGCTTTTTCAATGTAGAATTAAAAACAATGAAAAAACACCATACGAAACTAGCGAGATCCAGACGTCCGTGTCCTCATATCTAATTACGGTCATGTCCCCAGACACCGCAGGTTCACCTTAGATATCTAAAAGCATATGAGTCGTCAGGGCCATCTGTGGTCACAGAGAAACGCCCTGTGTGACAAAACAGTGGCTCTTTTTTCCCCCGGATCTTTCCAGACACGTTAATTGTCTTGTTTGGGAAACCACTGTGTGTAAATCAGCTCCTGTGTATGCATTCTTCAGGTGGAACCACACACTTCTATACACACACAACTAGACAAGATGGAGGCGGCTAATGTGGTGAGTATTTAGGACAGAATGTCCTTATTTTTCTTTTGTGAAACAGATGTGCAGCTATTGGAGTATGTCTCGGTTCGGGACAATGTCATGTGTGATAGAATATATTCTGCTTCAGGACAGTGTGAAAAGACACAAACATAAAGAAGAGTCACTTGGGAAAAAAATGTACAAGAGGAACAAAACATTTCAGAATGTGCTGTTATAGAAAAATAGAAAACCTTCGTTGTGGAAACAGTACCTCTGCTTTATCACATCACCCTGTCATTGATTATTTTCCTAGAACAGCACAACACAGTGTTTTATTAGCTACTTACTGTACATGTTGCACAAAACAAGTTTTTGTGGCTGACTCAGCAGCTGCTTCTATATTTTGTTTACTTCTCATTAATTCTCAGTACTCAGTACATTTTACCCATCATGCCTATCTAGCTGATAATAACATTTTTGGCTACAGACACAAACTAAATGGGCATTAAGCTTCACTTGCACACACGAATTAAAACATACAACAAGTGCAAGATCACATGGACAGCAGTAATGTAATCACTGACCTTATTCTGAATAAGACAATATTGTGATTAAGGTGTTTACATGAGTTGCTTTTAGAATACTCCTTTCATGTTCCTGTTTTACATGTTATAGAACATAGATCGATTAACGGCACACGTCATTACGTCCCCACGCCACGCCGTCCGACGTTCCCTCCACAATTTCACGTATCAACATACAGTTCATCTTTGTTATGGTACTGTATACAGGTTTGGGTGTTTTTATTTTTACTTTTATGAAAGCTTCAAGTGCAGTTAATTATTTGTCATGCTATATGTGCAAATAGACGACTGCTTGAAGCCGTGCGCAGCGTCCAAAACCGCATACTTACATACTATACAGTAGCTGAGATACATGCATTTCTACTACTATACAGCAGTTAAATACGCGGTTTCGGACGCAGCCGTACTCTCTTGTTTGCCGTTAAACGGTTGAGCACTGCCGTGTGTGTTCTGTCGCAAAATGTAGTGAAAACTCCCACACGACATTAATAGTGTGATTAAGGTGTGTACATGTCTGTAATACACATCGATAATGCGACTAAAACAGGAATACTCCACATGTCTTAATTCCATTTGTGTTTACTTCGAGTATGACTTTAGTCGGATTAAGGTCATCAATAATCTCTGTTTACATGGTAGTTTCTTAATCAGAGTATTGTCTTAAGCGGGATAATATCGGATTATTGTTGTCCATGTAAATGTACTGATTGACACTCATTACACAGAAAATAAAACCACCCAATAGGCATGTGCTGATAATTATTTAGACTATATTTTGTGATTTTTAACATGCGCAATAGTGTTATAGTTCTGTTATAGGCGGCATGAGGGCAAGTGCCTTTTTATTCTTTTTAGGCTAATTTAAAGCTGAAGGAAATCCCACAATTCTTAGGGATCCTCAAACTCTTTGTTTAAAATGCTTCTGGACTGCTTAAAATGGTCATCTTCAGAATATATTACCCCTCTGCACTGTTGAATTCTGGATTCTAATTGCTCAGAAGTTGTTGGTCAATTTCCTATAAGTTCTTACAGAAGTGCTGAAAATCAGAGGTTTATATCAATGCACTCGTTCTAATACATTATTCTTTCTATAGCAACAGCTCATGCACAGCGACTTGTACGGCGGACACTCCACATAAACTAATTAAAATGACGTGTGTAATCAATAAATGTTATAGTGAAGTTTTGGTTAAGGAAATGTTTATTTCATTATTTATTTATTGTTTATTTCATGTTTATTATTATTATTAACATTTATGAAAGGAGTCTCCAGTGTCAGCACACACTAGCTGCAACTTTATTTATTTATTTTCTCCCCCTGACAGCTTTAGGACAGAGGAGTTTATCCTTTGCAGTTTCTTGCTAACATGACAAGCTGTTACCAGAAAGGCTGGTGAGGGAATGACTGTTTATATCTGCTATATAAGCAGATAAAAGTATGATGTGTCATCCTTTAATATTGTCCGTATTTGCAATTTCCTGTGGTATAAGTGGAATAAAACACTCCAAGATGTGCTGTTAGAGAAGAATAATCACCTTTGTGGTGGGAACAGTAATTCAGCTTCATCATACCGACCCGTGGTTGATTATTTTCCTACAGCAGTATGATATAGTGTTATGAAATGACTCAAAACATACAGAATAGATAAATCCATAGATCTGACTTCACAGTGCTGAGCTACTATTTTCTTTCTTTCTTTCTTTACATCCTTGACAGGGAAGAAAGGAAAAGAGGTTAATCTGTTCTAATTTAGGACTTTGTGTTGTGTTGCAGAAGCAGTGGACCGCTTTCCACCTCACTGCCCCTTTTCTGCAACCAGATGCAAACTACCACCTCCTCCTCATCCTCCTCCTCCTGTCTTTTTGTCTCTTTGCTGCTTTTTGCCAGGCTTCAAACAACTATTTGTGCGTGCCGCTGTAATTGTGTCACAGGCAGAATCTGCTTGATTTCTTTTCCGTTTTTCTTTTTGCATGACAATGGAGCTTTTCAGCAGCCGCCTCTTTTATACCAACACACACACACATTAGGAACCCTTTGAGAGGAAGATGTTTCATCTCGTGCCTGTTTGGATACTGTGTATATGTGTGTGTGTGTGTGTGTGTGTGTGTGTGTGTGTGTGCGCGTGCGTGTGTGTAGAGACTCTCCATTTGTAAAGTTTTGACCCAAAATGAATGAAGTCATACACATCCAAACCTCAAGGCTTATAGAAAATATATATATATATTTATTATATAATGAATTTCAGAATCTTTTCACTCACAGTACAGTTACAATAAACCCCGCAAAAATAATGAAATATTTTTAAATGACATTTCTTTCAGTTCTCGCTACAACGGTCAGCGTTGTTTGTCCCATGAGAGAGCACCCAGCTGTTTTTGGGCGGGTTTTCCATCTGGCATCTCTCCTAAGTGGTCTGGACACACACACACACACACACACACACATATGCACACACGCACTCACACACACTTCTCATGGGATTTGTGCTGGGCATGAGGCCAACCACTCTGTTGCTGTGGCTCTGAAGAGTATGTAATGTTTATAAAACTGCTCCTTTTCAATCTGTACACTCTCTTGGATTTAATTTCATGTGGAGTAAATCTAAGTGGCATTTATTTTTTAATCCCGGACACCTCCTGGGTTTTTTTTACAACCTGCTCATCATCTCACTGAGTGATTTGAAAAGCATGCAGCACACCTTCAGCCCTGAAGCGATGAATGTGTCAACCACACAGCACCTGGCAGGAGTATTCACCTCTCCAGTAGGCACATGACCAGCAGTGTTGCGCTATGGACTGATTGACAAGCTTTATACCACAGTGCTGTTGAGTTCTGCATTCTGATTGGTCAGAAGGTGTTGATTAATTTTCTATAACAGTAGTGCAGCTGTCATATTCTTGTCATATGTCATATCCGTATACGGTATTCTTTCTAAAGTAACAACTTGGTGCATTGTAAGGCAGCTGCTCCATATAAATGATTTTTTTTTAATGTGTGAGAAGACATTTATTTAACATTTATAGAAGGAGTCTCTGGTGTCAGCGATTGTAACAGTCTTCATTTTAAGCTTTCGGATATCTCCAAGACAGAGGAGTTTACGACTTTTTTTGGCAACACGAGAAGCTGTGTTCTTAATCATTTCAAGAGAGAGAAAAGAGTGGCTGGTGAAGGAATAAATGTTTAATGCTGCTATAACATAAGCGAGAACAGGAATTAACTTGTTTCGCAGACATTCCATAACATTCGATTTAATTATAAACAGATAACACAAGGTTTCATCCTTTAATAAATAAAAATTGTAATCATTGGCAAATTGCAGGAATAAAACTGTCTTGTTAACTATCTTGTAACCCCGCTTCATCATGCCACCCAGTCACTGATTACTGTTCGTTTATTAGCATCCTTTCATAATACATACCACTGACAACAGGTAGCGTTGCCACCCCACTGCTCCAAATGCTATGGCTAAACTGTAAATATTGGCACCTCTGCACAAACTTTAACCCTGGCCATTTTCCTTTATAAACAGAAACACATTTACAGTTCAGTCATTGAATACACCTTTGCGTATGATCGTTTAAATCAGCTCTGGTTATAGCATTTTCCAGCAAGAACACGAACTAGACGTGACTTGAGCATTTAGCTCGGAGTTATTCTTTTTTAAAAGAACAAATTGCACTCCTGAAGGGCTTGTTGAGTCAGATGTGGTAAATTAGGGAGTGTTAAACCCCACAGTCAGTGAGTCACCACAGGATATGATGGACACCTAAAGAATCCGACAGCTTAAATGATGTCACACACAGGACAGAAACGAAGACAGTTTGTTTTTTTTATATTGCCAGCAATGTCTCTTTACTGAGGAACAATTTAAGCCAGTAACATTTATGAACATTAGAGTAAAAAACATCTTAAGATAGCAGAAGTTCACAAAAGGATGATTTATAGCACAGTGCAGATTAGGGCTAGGTGACATGCCACAAATATCACATCACGATACTTAATACGGATCACGATGATTCGTTTTGGTAACAGCATTTCTTGCGAAACAGCAGAAAAACATAAATAATTTTTTTGACATTATATAAATTTGTCTTTTTAGTTTTATTGGTATAAAAATAGAGTAGCCTTAATTTATTAAATGTTTTTTTTAAACCTGAAATCAGCCAAAATATTCAGTAGCTTATGTCTGCGTTAGTTATGGGATGCTTTAGCGTCAATTTTAGCATCATGAAACCTGCTAAACTGGTGGCTCTACCTAATATCGATATTATATAATCATATCACCCAGCTCTAGTGTAGATTTTATCTGAAACGACAGATGGGAGAAAATCATTCATTCTATCTGACAGTGTTAAACCATTAACATAAAAATAACATAAAAAGCTACATTAACATATACAAAATCTATATTAATTGTAGGCTACATTATATATAGTACAATAATGGACAAACAATGCTACAACAATAGGCAAGTGACAAAAAAAATGACAATAAAGTAGTACATTTTTCCTATGGTCAGCTTATCAAACACAAAAGTTAAATATTTAGTTTTAAAAGTAGTCTGAAAGTCGTTTGATCCACACAAGACGGTGCGAAGAGGAGCCTTCATATGATTCATCGAGCTCCCTGAACACACAATATTTAGCAATATGTTAAATATACAACAGCCAGGATAATTAAACGTGTATGTGTTGTGTATCCAGGCATTTATATCTCCTTTCTCAACAACAAAAAAGATCCGCACAGGGCGCGACAGTTTTAATACATCACTCATTAACTCAGCCAGCTGACAGCGAGTTGTGTTTTAAACACGGAGCTGAGCCGCAGCTTCCTCGTCCTGATAACCAGTGTGTTGTTTCAGGCTAAATCCCGAACCTTCGAGGTTAAACCAACATCTAACACAGTGTTTCTCCATTTCGTTTTAGCGTCAAATTCTCAGTGAAAACCAAAACCCTCCTTGAAAATCAAAGGAGGTGAAAAAAGAGGGAATAACAGGGCAGGGTTTGATGTGTGTGTGTGCAGAGCTTACAGTCTTTCAGATTTAATTTAGAGTTGAAGAAAAAGTCCACTCTTGATTTATCGCTTACATGCCGAACTCTCTACTTTTTCCTTTGCGAATTGGCAAGTGCTCCTTTCTTGTACCTTTCTTTTATTCCTCAGCAGGCTTCTGTCTGTCTTTCTTCCTTCCTTTCATTCGTTCTTTCTTTTTCTGTGTTTTCTTTCCCCCCACCCCCTGCATTCCTCAGCCAACGAGAGGACACATTCCCCTGCATTCCTCACGACACTGGACATCTACAACGACAAAAAGAGAGGGAGAGAGAGGGAGACATGTGGGTTAGGTAAGTCATGAACTCTGAAAAGCTGTTGCATTCCTATAAAAATCCAGCACATGTGACAAAACCAGATCAGGTCATAATACCTTTAAACTCCTTAAACACATTTCTGTATAATTTATATCACAGCGCTGTTGAATTCTGGATTCTGATCGGTCACGAGGTGTTGATTAATCACAGGTTTATAATAATAATAATAATAATATAATAATAATAATAATAATCATACATGGCCATTTCTATAGTAACATCTCATTCACAGGGACTTCACAGCAGATGCTCCACATAAACAGATAAAAAAATGTGTGTAATCTCTAATATGGGGAAGTTTTTTTTAATGTAAGGACACATTTATTAAAATATAACATGTATGTCCAGTGTCAGTGATTTGTAGAGGTAAAGCTGTAACTTTAAGTTTTCTAACATCTTCAGGACAGAGGAATTTACACTTTGTGGTTTCTTTTCTGAAGATGACAAGTTGTGTTTTATTTGTATTATTAATTTAAAGATAGAGAAAAAAACAGGCTGGTGAGGGAACGACTGTTTATAGCTGCTATAACGTAAGTGAATTAACTTGGTTCGTGGACATTAAATCTAACTATAAACGGATAAAAAGTAACAGATACATTGTATTCGTCTGCAAGTTGCTGTGGTGTAAAAGGAATAAAATATGTAGGGACATGCTGTTATAGGAAAATAATCAACTTTGGGGTGGTAACTCTACTTCATCACACCACCCCAGTGTTGATTATTTTCCTATAACAGCACAACACGGAGTGTTTTATTCCTTAGATAAATCACTTTCAGCTATATTTAATGAGAATGTATTGTTATTACAGTATGTTTAGGGCTAATATTAAGAGGTTTTTTACAGCTCTTGTTTCAGACAAGATTATACTGCATTTTCTGTATAAAATGATGCTTACTAATTATACTGCATGTATGCTAAATTGATTTCTAAGCATTTTAGCGTTTGATACTCTTATACTCGAGGTGCTATTAAAGAATGGCGTTAATCAATTCAGTCATGTTCAGTCTGCATATTCAGCAGTCGTGCAGCCCAGACAGCCATAACTCCAGCAGCTTCACGTGGCACCAGCGGGAAACACTTAACTGCTCAAATGAGGCTTCATTAGCTGAGCTGTCAGGACCAGAGGCTATAATAAACCTCCAGAAGATTCTAGAAGCCTGATCCCACTGCTAATGCCGCACTGTGTCATTATCTATCTGCTTGTAAACAAGGGTTCAGACACAGCGTTTTTGCAAAAGCCACAAAAATCTTTGTTGTGCATGGGCCTAAACAGGATAGAATTTCACACACAGACACACAAATCTGAGATGGATATCTGTGAATGTGGAAAAATAAAACCGAGTTAGTTAATTTAAAAAAAAAAAACAACATTCTACTATGACAACATTTCATCATAGAGACATGGTTAATAAAGCAACAGCATTAAAGACAACAATGTCCAACATTTAGGAGTGTGTCCCCTTCTGGGACAAAAACCCTGAACTGATCTGATTAAAGAATTAAAGCTACCAGCAATTCAATACAATATGATTTTGAGATATTTTTGATGAAAGATGATGCAACCTAATATGATTCAGTGCAAACCATGTTGACTTTGATCCTGAAACCCCTGAAAGTCTCACAATGTCCAATACCAATATAATACTATGGTTAAAGAAAGAAAGAAAGAAAGAAAGAAAGGTCAACATCTGATTGCCATCACTCTGTTTGTATAAGAGAAGTAGCATAAGCAAAGATATAAACATATAAATATATAAAAATAGAAAACATAGAAAACTCTTCAGCTGCATGGTTTAAATCTACTAATGGCCCATCTGCTACACTGATGACCATAAATCCTTTCCCCGACAGCGATACATTTAATGCCATTAATTCATAATATTATGTTTTAGGCTTAGGAGTAAATCTCTCACCAAATTATTATTAATGTTTACAGCTAATTTGGATTTGTCCTAATCTTAGCCTTTTGATGAAATGACATAATAGTAATTTGATTATTATATATGGATATTCACCTCCTTCCAGCTGACTGTTACAGAAAATGGCATTACATAATATCAAAGATTTTGAATACAACGTTGGATTTTTTTTTTTAAAAAAGTTAAAAGAAAAAGTTTTTGTTCTTTTGTGTTTTTCGTCAGTTTAATTACCACAACAATTTTCTAATTGCTGAAAGCTAATGTATTGAATTCTATTCACTGAGACTGACACACACACACACACAGGCCACACCTCCTCATTGAGACTGACATACAGGCCACACCTCCTTCACTGAGACTGATACACACACAGGCCACACCTTCTTCACTGAGACTGACACACAGGCCACACCTCCTTCACTGAGACTGACACACACACAGGCCACACCTTCTTCACTGAGACTGACACACACACAGGCCACACCTTCTTCACTGAGACTGACACACACACAGAGGATACGCTTCTTTCACGGAGACTAACACACACAGGCCACACCTCCTCACTGAGACTGACACACATACAGGCCACACCTCCTTCATTGAGACTGACACACCGGCCATGCCTCCTCACTGAGACTGACACACAGTCCACAACTCCTTCACAGAGACTGACACACACAGGCCATGCCTCTTCAACTGGAACATACAAACCGACTCAAGTTCCTTTATTATTATTTTTAAAGTTAATTTTTTAGTAAAACAGTATGACTTGTGCACAGCACTTGATGAGCTGTGCTAAATTCCTCACACACAAGAGCTGCGAGTGCTATTAAAGTATCCATGAGCTTCTTTATTCCACATGTGCAGATTATTTTAAACAGTTGGACTCCTTCCACACATGCCAAGCGTCTTAATATAAGAAGCAGTGTGGAATGAAACAGCCGCTGTGGCAGTGAGCCAGTGTGTGTGTGTTGCAGAAGGTCAGTTGTGTGTGTGTGTGTGTGTGTGTGTGTGTGTGTGCACGTTTTAACTCCTGCAGCTCGATGTACAACCTTTGGCCTGATTTCAGGCCTAAAACCAGAGATTCTGGTTCTTCAGGTCATGGCTGGGAGGCTTCCTGTGACTGAGTGTGTGTGGAGCACCAGCATCATGAGTTAGCTCAGGTTTTAGCATTTACTCATAAAACGCACAACAATGTAAAGCTTTAGTTTCACTGAAATTAGCAGGATGTATTTCCTCACCAAATTTCACTAGAATTTAGACACTTACTATTTATACAACAAAAACTCAACTGAGTGACAAGTTAAACTCGGACAGCCAGTCGCTAACTTGGTCACTAGCCTTTCTTTTCATTTTCTTTTCGCTAGATGTAGTGATTAGTATAAAACATGGATTGTAATTATACAAAATAATAATTCACCTAATACTGGCTAGCTTGCTATCCAACGTCAGTCAGCGAAATTAGCTTGACAGTAAACATGGCTAGTGGTTTAAATAAATTTTAACATTAGCTAAATAAAAGTTAAATATTTAGCTATCTAAGGTTAGCTTACACTAGGTAAACTGTTTTGTTAACTAGACAGCTAGCAAACTTGGCTACTGTTGTAATTAACAATAAAATTGTTTCAGGCATTAGTTAGCTTGTTTGGCTATGTTAGCTATGTAACATAGCTAATGTAACATGGCTTTGATTAGCTAATCATGGTAATAAATATGGTCATATAAAACACTAGCCTTGACACAGTTAGCATAGATATGTTTTTTTTATTATTATTTAATTACTGTGTTTATAATATTAAATACACAGCAAGGTAACTCAATCTCTGTGGTTTTATAATGTCTTATGGTGATTAGCTAATCAAGTTCATGCTAACAGTAGTTGTTGGTTCTCTTGCCATTTGTAATAAAACCATTCTAGCAGACATAGTAGTACATTTTTCCACTATTATCATGATAATCGCCTAATATTTTAACACGTTTGACAGAGAGACAGTTTTAACTACCGTATATTTTAAACTTTATTATGGTTTATTATGCTGCCTTCCAGATGGGACCATGTTTACGTTGGAAGCTCAAATTCTGCCTAAAAATGCAGCTACATAGACACTCTACTCCCATTTTATTAAATGATTTATTGGTGATATATTGGATAATCAATTATCAGCACATGTCTATATACTAAAATGACATATGATGTAAGAGAAATATGAGATTTCGTTTGTTGTGAGCAGAGTTTTGCCCCGTCACACCTCAGGTCTCAGGGGACACAGGGGGTGCGGAGTGTGGACGCCAGCGTCAATAAACTCAATAAACGTCACGTAACGGTTGTCAGGCTGCTCATTTGAGCCACGCTGATCACATCTGCTCCCCAACACACACACAAGCCGTGCTGCTTCATAATGAAGCAGGTGTAATTACAGCATGCAAGCGGCTCGCATCCATCCATCACTGTCACAGAGCTGCTTCATGAATTTGCATTAGCTTGGACAATCCTGTTTAAAGTACTGTGTGTCAGGAGGTCTGAGCTGTCCTTACTGAGCTAAAACAATGGTTCTGAAAAGCCATTTGTAGACAAAAGATCCTGTTTAGGTTGAATCGTGAGCTATTTTAATGTATAAATTTAGTTATTCACCTAAAGTTGTAATGATTAGTTATATAAAATTCCTCATTCACAAAAGGTCTGGATGAGTGACTAACATAAGTGAACGGCGGCGAGAGTTACCTTTTAATGTTTAACTGTTAATGATTAGCTTATGGCTATAAGTTAAAGCAATAAGCCATGAGCGTGCGTGCATTACCGTGATTTGATCACCAGTAAGAGTGTTCTTAGGTATGACAGAAAGCAATAAACAATTCGCAGTAAACAATTCTTTCACCACACAATGTAGTCTGTTAACAGGAAGCTTTGGTTGCTAAGCAACATAATAGATAAAGATTTGGTTATTCTATGTACAGAACTAGAGGTGTAACGATACACTCTTTTCACGTTTTGGATTTTACAATGGCTTCGAACAGCAAGTATTTCTAAAGGATTTTTTTTTCTCTGGCCTCCTGTCCAAAAGAAAATGGCAGTTTGGGACATTGAAAATAAAGCTTTACAAAAAATGCAGTCCAAGGTGGAGAAATGAATTTATGTTAATGGAAAATCCATGGTGTGTGAATTCTGGCTCTGACAGTTCCTCAACTAGAGATATAATTTTTGTTTGTACCTGCTTGCTATATTATATATACACACATATATATACACATACACATACATACATACACTATAGATAGATAGATAGATAGATAGATAGATAGATAGATAGATAGATAGATAGATATAGTTCCCAAAATATAAACAAACTAGTAGCCTAATTTAAACCACAGTGACCCTGACCAGGCAGTTACTAAGGATGAATGAATGCTTCATACCACACTGTCTTTATTTATCCAGCAAGCTTCTTATCTGACTGCTTGCTTCCTTGTGCCCACATAAAAATAAAGTAAAAAAGTAAAAACCTTCCTCTCGCATGGCTTTTTGTTCCGCAGGATGCAAGTCTGGATGCACACTTCTAATCTTAACCAGATGAACCTTCCATTGTTGGTTATATCCCTAATGTAAATGTATGGATAATGTGTAATTATGATTAATTATGGCCAGTGAAAATTTATGACGGGTAGCCAAATGGGCCACTTTGTCACTTTTTCTGGCTGAAGCGCAACGGGAGTAAAATCTTTATGCAAATCTATTTGTGCTTTAGCCTCAGGCTCAGGACACTGTGTGTGTGTGTGTGTGTGTGTGTGTGTGCGCCCGCGCACAGTATGTGCACAGATGTGAGAATAAAAGCCCTCTTTCAGTTGTCTTTCTCGGGTGGCTTTAAAAAAAAAAAAAAAAAAAAGTGCATTAATAAAACATAAGTACTGAGTAAGTGCTCCGTGCAGGACAGCAGCTGAAATGAGCCACGTGACCTTTGACTCGGTTCAGGTGTGTCACAGAACAAACAGACGGCTTCTTTTAACGCTGTTTTCCCTGGTACTGCTTTCCATTCCAGTGTACTGGTTAAAGGACGCATTCTGGGGCTTTGTATTAAAAACGAACTATTAAATATTGACTCCGAATAGAAAATGTAAAGTAATTAGCATTAAAATGTGTTTGTTTATATCACCATATTGTACAACAGATGCTAGTCACATTTCCCCTCAGTGTAAAAAGAAAGTATAATTTTAGCAAAGTTATTTAACTCCATTTGAGAAATATTAGCAAATGTTAGCATCTAAAGTAAAACACAACTAGCAGGTTATTTGATGGTTAGCATTGCTTAGCAGGTTAGCAGTAGCCTATCAGTACAGAATTGAGTGTCTAAATGACTCCCATATGTGCGAAGATAAATTTTTAAATACATGTTTTTTGTTTTAAACCTGGATAAACTCTAATAAAAGCTAGGAATGTGTCACACTTCACAGAAAATTCACTGGGCATTGGGCAGTTTTTACATTTTCGGTGACTGACGCATGTGTGAACATACACTTCTGAGAATTTTATTTGTGTACACTTTCATGAAACAGGTATGACATTTCCAGCCAACATGAATAGACCTGTTTACTCTCGTAGAAGAGTATTTTCGTATTTTCCCCTTAAGCTTCGAGAGCAGCAGGTATTTTTAGTTTGGAGCTTCTGGCCGGAGTAAAATATAGTTTCTTCCTCCCTCAGCCTGCGTGCCTTTCTCCTCTGGCGTTACAGAATAAGTATGATGTGCAAAAAATCAACACCAAATTAGCAGGCTTTAAAGCAACAGCACAATAACAATGCGATCTGCATGCTTGAGGATTCAAGGCCCTTCAGCACGTCTCCACCCTGTCCATCTGTTTACAGCTGAGGGACAAAAGACAGCGTGAGGGCTCGCTATAAAGTGTGTGAGCATACACTTTAGGAAAGCTGAAAAAGTGGACAATTTTGTAGACTTCCTGTTAGAACTAGATTATTGAGGGTTTTCTATAATGAGAAGACCTGTTTTGCCAGTGTGGCATTTCTGAATGTTAGCTTGAATCCTTTTCCCCCCCAGCATTAACTCTCAAAAAAATACATTCTTATTCCAGGAAAAGACAAGCATCCATTCTCTGACTGGCAGGTTTCTGACTTTGAATGATGTACAAGCTCCTGTTTTTTGTCATACTACTTCGCAAAGTATGTTCACATTTGGTGCTGAGTGCAAGTAAAATTCAAAGTAAAGACCATTTCTGGCAATATGGCCAAAGTTTTTGGACATTCTCTTGAACCCTCTTTTCCAGGACATGTCTTCTAAATGTCAGGAAAAAAAAACAAAAGAAAACGAAACTATTTTTGTTTATTCTAGGGAAACAATCAGCTGTCTTCTCAGCCATGTTTGTGAGGTTTTAACAGTGAACAAACAGCTGTTTTTGGTCGTGTTACAGTTTTGACGCCTTCTTGTTAACCGGCCATGGTTTACAGGGTCTTAAACAGAAACAGTAAGTAGTACTTTTGGTCAGGACTATTTACATGTAAAAAATAAAACCCTTATTTAGATAGAGCAAAGAAGAAACAGTTTTAGCAATATGGCTGAAGTATTCTGAAGTTCTCCTGAATCTTCTTTCCCAGTACAATCCCACCAGGAGAGCTTGCTAATACTAGGAAATGATAACCGGCCACCTTCTCTAACAAGTTTCTGTGTACAATTCATTAAAGGCTTTTTTTTATTTATTTGTGCTATAATTTTGTAAAATGATACATTTCCTGTTAACAATCAGTTATTTACTGCTTCTTGTTTAGAGAACTCCAAATGAACACCAGATGTGTCTTCATCATCCATTCAAACCACACTGCATGTGCTACTGGAAAAACAACAGGCTTCATTTTTATCAAGAACAACAATGCCTAACTTACAACTGTGTCAATGAGTCAGGCCAGCTGTAGTTAACACACAATAGAAACAACAGCCTATAATCCTTGGTTTAGTGGTTAACATGTTTGCCTTGCACCTCCAGGGTTGGGGGCTCAACCCCTGCCTGTGTGAGTGGAGTTTGCATGTTCTCCCCATGCTTCGGGGGTTTCCTCCGGGTACTCCGGCTTCCTCCCCCAGTTCAAAGACGTGCGCTGTAAGCTGATTGTCATTTCCAAATTAGGTGTGTGAATGAGTGTGTGGTTGTCCCCTGTGATGGGTTGGCACCCCATCCAGTGTGTCCCCTGCCTTGTGTCAGGAGTTTCCTGGGATAAGCTACCACCCCGGACCCTGTGTGGTATAAGTATAAGCAGTAAGGAAAATGGAGGTATGGATGAATTTTCAACAAAGCACTAGCAAGTGACAAGTCACTTGTGTCGCTTGTAGTTTATCCTCATGTAGCAACCGCTACTGTGGATGTGGCCTGTCCAGTGTGCTTTTTTTAATGTTCTTATATGTTTTAAAGTCTTTTAGTTAACAAATATTAAATAACAAATTAATTAGTGTGACAATTGTTTTTGTTTAGTGCCAAGCGTGACACACATCTCACTTTTATCAAAAAAATGCTTCAGAAGCACATCCAGTGTGAACTGGTCTTTACACAAAAGCTCTAGGTTTGTTTACACATGCAAGTAAGATTTTTATCTATACTCTGACAGAATAAAGGCTGGGACTGAAACTTGTTCTGCCAATGTAGCTGATGTATTCCAACATCCTCTTTCCCAAAACAACCCCACCTTTAAACTTAATACTAATACCAGGAAAAGACAACTAGCCTCTTTTCCTGGTATGGAAATAAATGACCTAGAGACCTTTTTAGTGAAAATAAAATTCACATTGAGACACAGAAGCATGTGTTTTCACTCTGGCAACACAGCTGATGATTTCGGACACTCTCTTGAATCCTCTTCCAAGTAAACATGCTAATTCTAGCTGCTCCAGTTTACAAGTTTGAATTTCAAAGACAAACCGGCCGCTGTTTTCGGTCGTACTGTGATTTCCATGTCTTCCTGTTATAACATAACCTTATTTGGAGCTTCTTGCATAGGAGCAAAGTTTGTTTATGTTTGTTTACACTTTCAAACAAGTGAGCAAATTTGTTCAGGATGTTTCTAAGTGTAAATAAAATACTTATTTTAGAGAGATCCCTGACTGAAAAACTCGTTTTGGCAATATGGCTTTTGTTTTCTTCTCCTTCACAGTAGCATCTCACCTCACGCAAAACACAATGTGATGTGTATATTAAAAATGTCTTTCTCCATTTAAACTGTAATATAAAATTATACAAGAAAATGTCCTCTGGGAATGAATGCAGAGTGGTTAGAAGACTCGTGATGGAAAGGACAGCAAGCGTGGACTTGAGCTTTACTCTGCTTTAACTGATTGAAGTCTCTGCTCTGTAATTAGCCCCTGTTTCATTCTTTTAGATGCTATTAACTGAGTTCTCCTTTTTATTTGACAGCAAACAGCACTCATTAGGGCTAGAAATCATTCACTAACCAGCATTTATTATTATTATTTTTTTTTACACATCATATTTTTGATCAAGCCACATCTGATGAAAAAAACACCAACTAATAGACCAGGTGAGGAACTTGTATCTCTGCATTTTTTTTAGCTTTAATTTATTATTGTATATTTCTATGAGCTCCTACTTACCAAACAGGTTGTCACGTTCAGGATGGCAGGTATCTCCAGGTACTAACAAATGCAGTGGGAATGAGGGAATACGGGACGCTAGTCACACTGTCCCAAGAGTCAGTCGAGGGGTCGTAACAGTCCAGAGTTTTACACCTCTGAGCGCCGCAATACCCCCCCACCACATAGAGTCGGTTCCCTGAGGCTACAGCATGGCAGCTGATCCTTTTGGCTGTGACATCAATGAATTTAGTCCACTGATATGTTTCGCTGTTGAACCGATATGCCGAGCCTGCCGAGAACTCTGTATCTCCGCCGATGACCACGATGTGATTGCCAACGGCTGCTGCCGCCGTGTAACGCCAAAGCTGAGGACAAGCGGCTGGCACTGTCCACCTGTTCTCGCAGGGGTCAAAACATTGCACCTTGGGGTACTTGTCCCTGTTGACACTGGTTCCACCAAAAGCAAAGAGCTTGTTTTTGGCTCCTACGACTGCAGCATTGCTCACACCTTCCCGAAGAGGTGCAACTAGAGTCCACTTATTAGATTGTGGGTTGTACTGTTCTACCTGTTTGAGCGAGACTGATGGAGAGGCAGGAAATGAGCCTGACAGAGAAGTGTGGCCTCCTACAACATACAGGACATGGTCCAGTTCGGCCGAGCCATGTCCAAATCTGGCTACAAGCATCGGCGCAGCCTTGGACCACTCGTCATGTAAAGTATCGTAGACCCAGACATCTTTAGAAGCACCATTTTCAGAGCCTCTGCCTCCTGTGACGTAAACTTTACATCCAATAGCGCAGGCGCTGCACTCTTTTCGAGGACTGGGAAGGTCAGTTTTGAGCATGATCTCCTTTGTTTTGTTGTCTATCATGTACACTTTATCACACATAAAAGTCTGGCCTCCCAGAAGAAGTAGAGCTTGGCTGACTTTCCTGGGTCGAGCACAGAAACCAGTGACCACACCGTCATTCTGGAGGATCTTCATCTTGCATCTTACGGCATCTTCGACAATCTCTCGACACACTTTATCTCCCATGATGAGTTCTTCAGTGACAACGCTTTTGAGCAGGTAGGTCTCTGGAAGAAGCGCTAAACGGACACAGCGCAATAGCTCAGGCAAGTGGGAGATTCTCCTTCCAATATCAGCTTTCACCCAGTCTATAACTGCCTCATACACTACGCTCTCATCCTCCACCTCGAGCTCCTCACTGAAGATCAGCTCCTGTACTTGAAATTTCGGGAGATTCAGAAAGTCCTCGGTACGGTAAAGGGTAGCAAAATTCGCCAGGCACATGCGCCAGGAGAGCTCGTAAAGCCTTTGGCATTGATGTGCATCAGAGAGGAGCATCATCCCGAGGCAGTTCGACGGGTGCAAGTTCTTCTCGAGGAACTCTGCCGAGGCATCTCGGATGTCGTGGAACTGCAGCATGTCTCCGGCCTCAAGCAATGACTCAGCATTCTCCTCATTGATGATGATGCGGGCAGAGTATGCGTAGTCCAAGAGGAGCTCCAGGACCTCCGGGTGCAACGAGTCGTGGAAGTTGACTTCCGCGTCTCGGGACTCTTTGAGTCCGCCGTTAAACATGGCTTCAAAGTAGCGGCTACAGGAAGCTAGGACGGCCCGATGACACGGGAAAGCTCGATTTCCGGCCCGGAGCACAACATCCGTGAAGACACAGCGTTTGCGCAGAAGATTCAATTGAGTAAGCAGGCTGTCAGCATGTGATGTTTTGTGGAACAGGTGGATGTTCATGGAGCCGGAGCTCGACCTGGACTTGCGGTTTTCGTGGCTACTCACAGACATCTCTGAATAAATTCTAAAACAAACAAACAAACAAGTAAATAGAACAGCAATACTTTCAATATACTATCAGAGAATCTGGTTGTAGAGTATTGATCAGTGTGAGCTGTTAATAGGTTATACTAATGGTTCTCAAACTGGAGGCCATGAAGCAAAGTCAAAAGGGTTATTATTTGCAATATTTTATTAATTATTAAAGCTGCTATATTTTTATTGGATTCTTATAGTTATTAGTTATACAACTCTAACTTCACCATAATGTGTTCTGTGGGTGGAAAGTTCAGCTCTACATTATTGTATAAGTTTAAATAATGAGCCTAATATTTGAATACAGGCACAGTATTACATATTTTCTTAGACAATTCAAAACATTTGTTCCATTTAAAAAGAGATGTCATTTTAAGGCAGAATTTATGATCGCTAGATTGTATGTGTGGAAGACAGCATGAGGACAGCTAGCCTCTACAGTTCTTTAGTTTGGATAAATTTGAAGGCAGGATCGTGTGTCTCTCTCTTGGCTTGGCTTTTCACTGTTGTGAAATGAATACACTTATCTCAGGTGGGAAAATTTTAAGACGGAAGCCTTTGGTGCAAATGTAACAAAAATGAAACCAAACTGGGGTGTGATTTGTTCTGTGGAAAACATTTAGCATACTTTTGCATAAACGTCAAATAGCAGAGTAATTGGGTGGGTGCACCTGCAATTACACACAAACACACGCACGCACACGCGCACGCGTTTGTCTTCCTATCCTTGTGAGGACCTTACATTGACATAATTATCACTGCAGCTAATTAATACTATGCATGCATCGAAATCTAACCTTAAACTTAATCTCAGTAATGAAAATGAAACTTTTTGGCTCTTAAAAAAAAAATTTTTTTTTTTAAATTATATATTTAAAAAAAAATAAATAAAAACATTCCTTATAGGGACCACCTAAATGTCCCCACAAGGTTAAAATGATCAGATATTCCTACACTTGTGGGGATATTTGGACTCCATCAAGATATAAACTCTCTCTCTCTCTCGCTCTCACACACACTCACACACACCTCTCTTATCCACCAGTTCAGGTTTATGATTCCAGAATCATGATTCATTCCTCCTTTTAGGACATTTCTTATCACCTGTCTGCAGTGAAATTGCAGTTTGTAAAGTGTATATAATTGGTGAATAATAATAATAATAATATAATATAATAATATAATTTTTTTTAACACTAAGAAATAACATTACGCTTCATACATTTAAATAAATCAGCTAATATGAATAACACAAGGGGCTATAACTCTGTCCTTAATGAACACACACACACAAGCGCGCCGAGCTTTCCCATTTCTCACCGTTATATCTTACCTTGTTTCTTCTCGTCGCAGTCAAACTTTTACTGTCGCAGTAAAAATGTTTACAGGTTTAGCGTCGTGTTTTCCGCGAACATGACTCTTCCTGGTGTGGAAGGAGAAGGACACAGTTCCTGTCTCGGCTGCAGAAGAGTGAGAGTTACTCTGCGCGCACAGCTGTGTTCCTCCAAGAGCGCCTCCTTTAGCTCCTCCCCTTTTATGAATATGCAAAACTACAGCCAATCACAACAAAGAAGCAGTGGACTCGATCACCCTGCCCACAGACTTAAAAGGATTATTATTGATTTATTGTGTATTGTAT
>JANDJT010000002.1:13642384-13659469 GCA_024331685.1 Stegophilus panzeri
ATTCTAATTTTATGGATTTGAAGGTGTGATAAATGTAGGGGTGTACTTATTTTTCCATGTGACTGATCTGTTTTTTAGTTTATTTAAATTGTGAAAATTACTGCAGTGTGTGTGTGTGTGTGTGTGTGTGTGTGTGTGTTTTAGCAATGTGAAATCAGTCTCCTTGCAACTGAACTCAAAAAGAGATGAGATTCACACTGTAATATTCATTTCAATTCAATGTAATTAAGTTTTATTTGTATAGCATTTTTCCAGTTGACATTGTCACAAAGCAGTTTTACAGAAATATATACATTTCCAATCTAAATTTTAAACTGATAAATTTGTCCCTAATGAATTAGGGACTGTGAAAGAGTGATCATATTTCCACCAAAGACAACCATCACTCCACAGCCACTTCTGAACATTGTTAGATCTTACTCAGCTTTCAGCTTTCAGAGGGAGAGAGAGAGAAAGGGAGACAGACAGACAGACAGACGGGGTAGAGAGAGAGACAGGTAGACATGACTCACTATTTGGCTCACGGAAGCAAGTCTTTTATCATGATCTGGCATTTTGCTTATTTGGTATACATTACACAGACCACAAACGAGGAGTTAATCAGTGAAATAGAGAATGGTATTGGGTTCTGGAGGATTATGATTCACAAAGAAAAATTAGTGTGACTAATCAGTCACGAGTGTTATTGTGTAAATGATTTTTACCTTCAGTTCCCCAAAACTCATGAACTGTACATTTTAATCATTAAAAAAATCTTCTATAATCTCTCCAGATTCTTTGTAATATAATTTTATGTTTATGTAATTAAGGCCATAATGGAAGTTAATATTATATGACAGACTGAGTAACAAACAGAAAATTACTGCCTCAGGACATGTATGAGACCCCACAGCAGCTGTAACGTGCGTCTGCATGTCTCACTAATGAGATTATCAAGACTACTGAACAAAGCCGTTATGGTTATCCATCATTTATATAAAACAGTAATCCAATGGTGTAGGTTGCTTTGGTTTGGTTTTCAGATTTTTCTGCTTTTTTAAAAAATTAATACACACAGATTTTATATGTGTATGGGGGCTTGTGCTGGAAAATTTCCCAATCTGAGTGAGACTGCTTCTAGCTTTACCTTTCTGGCTTCTTTGCTTTTGCTCACTTGTCATTGCTCCAATATTACAGCAATTCGCCAATTATTACACTTTTTTTATTTATTTATTAAAGAATGACATGTATTTTTATTTTTTTTAAACTTACATTTACATATATTTACATTTAATGTTGTGGAATGTCTGCAAAACAAGTTAGTTCCTGTTCTGACTTATGTTATAGTAGCTATAAAAAAAAAAAAAAAAATTAAAAAGTTGACCAGCCTCTCTTATGTCTCTCTCTTGAAGATAATAAGAATGAAAACTTATCATTTTACAGAAAAATGTAGCAAAATGTAAACTCGTCTGTCCTGAACAAAACGTAAGGTTACAGCTTTACTGCTGATTGTTACAAAGCACTGACACTGGAGACTCCTTCCATACATGCTAATAAAAATAAATGTCTCCTTAGAAAAGTTCACCATACCAGTTATTCTTTAAATATGTTTATGTGGAGTCACTGTGAATGAGCTGTTACTATATAAACAATAACATTTTAGAACGAGTGCATTAATATAAATCAGTGATTTGCAGCTGCACTACTGTCAGAGCTGCTGTAATAGAAAATTAATTAACACCTTCTGAACAATCAGAATCCAGCAGGTATAATATGTGATATAATAATACATTAATACACCAGAAGTATGCAAATACCTTCAGGATACCTTCACAACTTTCCATGTTTTCAAAAAAAATAAAAATCTGAGACAAAAATATAAAAATTCACATTTAGATTAAAAACTTTAACAGAGTCCATCTGATGATTGAATCACACTGTGAATAACCGGCAAAAAACAAATGATATTTAAACATATATCTATAGTTGTTAGATGCCCATTATTTAACTGCTTTTCTCCTTTCTTCCATGGTTCAAATTAGTTGTAGGCCTAAAATGTGTGGTACTATACCTCCCCCTGCTGTTTCGAGCCTAAAACATAAACAAAATATATTGTTACTCCATCCATCCATCCATCCATTCATTTTCTGTACCGCTTATCCTTACTGTGTCGCGGGGAACCTGGAGCCTATCCCAGGGGGCATGGGGCACTAAGCGGGGTACACCCTGGATGGGGTGCCAATCCATCCCAGGGCACAATCACACACACATTCACAAACTATGGACACTTTGTGGACATGCCAATCAGCCTACAGTGCATGTATTTGGACTAGGGGGAGGAAACCTGAGCACACTGAGGAAACCCCCAAAGCAGGGGAGAACATACAAACAAGCAAACAAATCATCATCATCATTATTATTATTATATATTTTTTAAACCATTTCCCTCAAATGATTTGCTAATGGCTATCATTAGTTTATTTTGTTGTTGTTTTTAAATAACTGTTTCTATAGTTGGTTGTGTTACTGGTGCTAATATCACTGCTGAGATAAAGTTTTTCAGAAGTTCACTGAAAAAGATAGTTTAATGATGTTTGATTCACAGTATGAACACGAATAATATTTAGCTCTCTCTGCGGTCTGTGATAAATAGCCAGAGAGTCCTTCACTTGTACATCGACTACTGTTACAGCCTAGTTGTTACAACTGTTGTTATTATTAACGTAGTATAATTATCGGTCTAACAGATAGGCCTCTTCAATTAAGTAGAACTTTATTTAATGCTCAGTAACCTAAAACATGTATAAACAATGCCACGGTGATTTGAACTGAATAGAACAAGGAAAAAATAGTTTTATATGACTGATACAGGTTAATTGGTTTGGATTCTGTGAATAGAAGGCTCAGGAATAAAAAAATAAAAATAAAAAAAAAAAAAGCTTATTTAATAGGCTTAATATTTGAATATTTGGACTGTGGTCATTTAAAAAAAAAAAAACGTGCTTGTTTTTCTTACTGGAAAAAACGTTCCTGATATTAAGGTCATGTAGCACCTAATGACTTCATTTCCCATCATCCATAGCAACTAGGAAATAGTGTCAGTAGTACTTCCCGTGCACCTCAAGGTCATTGAGGAAACGTTCACATGTGTGAAGTCTGTAGACCACCGGCTAAAGAGTAGCTATAGCTTCGTATATTACACGTTATTTATTTATATAAATTTAATTGAAAAAGATGGATAGTTTTGGGTCAGATTTTTCCTCCGGATCAGGATCTGGGAAGATGGACACGGGCGCCATTATGGAGCAGGTGAAGGTGCAGATAGCGGTGGCTAACGCTCAGGAGCTGCTGCAGGTCGGTATAACATAACTGCTAGCTTAGCTGCCTAATTACCTAGCTAAACATCCTGGGGGTAAAAAAAAAATGTACATAATTAATTTTATACATGCTTCAAATGTTTTAGATGTTTTTAGCACGTCAGTAATGAATGAATGAACTTGTGTGTATTAGTATGTTTATAGCTGCATGCTGAAAGCATTTGTCAGGATCAAACCATCAACACACAAATAATAAAAACCTTAATAAAATACGAGAGAATGACGACATTAAATCATTTTTATTATATAACTGAAAGTCCTATTCCAGTTTTAAAATGATTCCCCACAGTTTGAAGTTGTATTAATGTTTATTAGGCGTGTATTTATTTTGAAAATACATAAGAAAATTATATTATAGAAGCGTATTATGTTTTCTTTTTGTGCTTATATAATATGATAATAAAATAAAATCTCTCTATTATTTATATATAATCAGTTCTTTGGTGATTTTAACTCATTTTAACTTTAATTTTTATATACATTTTCAGGGTGAAAACATTGATTGCTGTTTTTAAAAATATATATATATATATTTTTCAGAGGATGACCGATAAATGCTTTAAGAAGTGCATTGGCAAACCGGGCAACACACTGGACAATTCAGAACAGGTACCACCCGTAGTTTTAACTTTACTTGCTAAGCATACATGCTTAAAACATCTACACTGGCACTTTTACACATACTCTGTATGAAAGTCTGTGAACACCTGACCATCACACCCATACAGTCCCCTCTGAAAGTGTTGGAACAGCAAGGCCAATTCTATTTTTGTTATACATTGAAGACATTTAGGTTTGAGATCAAAAGATGAATGTGAGACGATAGATCGTCATTTCAGCGTTCATTTCCTGCTATTTACATCGAGATGGGTTAAAAAACTTAGCACATGGCACTTTTTGTTCGAACCCGCCCATTTTTCAACTATCAAAAATATTGGAATCTTATAGACCAATTTCATTAATCTCCAAACTAAACTCTCTAGAGACTAAACAATTGTATAGCAAAAACAAAAGAATTGGACTTGCCTTTCCAGTAGTTTCAGAGCCAAATGGTGTACATTGTAACATAACATATTCTAGTATGTATATACGTACATGTTAGAATGTACACTATATGGCCAAAAGTATGTTTTGACATCACACTCATATGTGGTTCTTCCAAAACTGTTGCCGTAAAGTTGGAAGCACACAAGTGTATAGAATGTCTTGTATGCTGTAACATTACATTTTCCCTTCACTGGAACTGAGGGGCAATATTCTTAATGTATTTAAGAATGTTAGTTTGTATGTATATAGTCATGTGAAAAAACAAGTGCACCCCATAGAATTTTTTATTTTAAATATTTGGACAAGCAAACATTTGATCAGTCACATGGAAAGAAATAAGTACACCTCTACATTTATCACATCTTCAAATCTATAAAATTAGAATCAGGTGTTGAAGATTGTGTGCCAGTGATTAGAACCTGCTTAGTGAGTGCAGGTGGAACACATCTTATTTATACCACTCTCATATCTAGTGTCTGGTGTTCCCTTTGTTATTGAGGTATGTGGTGTCATCATGCCAAGATCTAATGAGTTCTGTAAGGCCTTCAGAAAAAAGGTTGTGGATGCCTATGAGCCTGGCAAGGGATTTAAAAAGATCTCTAAATTAGAGCTTCAACAACTAATCGATAAAATCAATCCTAATCGATTATGAAAATCGTTATCAACAAATCTCATTATCGATTAGTTGGTCTGCGCGCAGCACATTTACTCATAGCATTACTTCTCTTCCGAAAACACGCTTCAGAGAGTACAGACCAAAGTTTGCTCCCAAATGACATATTATACATTTATACTATGCGCTTTGCCGTCTAGTGTATGAATTTTAGAAGGGTGGTATCGTCTCAAATGGAACACGAGCGGTTTATTACTAACTTAGTATAAGAAAGTCGATGGCACGTGATGTCAAATACATGTAACGTAAAACTTCACAGTGGACTTCAAGCAACTTGGATTCTGTGTCTCTCCACTCTTCCTCCAGACTCTGGAACCTTGATTTCCAAATGAAATGCAAAATTTACTTTCATCTTCACCATGATTGTGGTTGTGTGTACTAAAGCAGACTGAGAGATTAAAGGCTCAGGAAACCTTTGCAGGTGTTTATTAGCTGATTAGAGATTTTCTCAGGTCGACATTTCTGTATTATAAATTCTTTATTCCAATATTTTGAGATACTAATATTTTGAGATGGATTTTTGATTTGCATGAGCTGTAAGCCGTAATCATCGAGATTAAAACACAAAAAGGTTTGAAATATTTCACTTTGTGTAATAAATCCAGAATATATGAAACTTCCACTTTTTGAATTAAATTACAAAAAAAAAGAGCTTTTCCACGATATTCTAATTTTTTGAGAAGCACGTGTGTGTGTGTGTATTTGTTGTGTTAATCTAAAGTTTTAGTCTGAAGTTTATATTTGTAACAGTCTGTGGATTTTATTTTAAATAAATGCAAAAATGGTATTGAAAGTTGTTTTTTTTATCCGGTTAGGATAATCGAAGGAAAAATAATCGGCTGATTGATCGATTTATAAAAAATAATCATTAGTTGCAGCCCTACTCAAATTATTTGAAATACGTCATTCCGCTGTAAGGAAATCTACAAATGGTGCAGTTAGGATTTATAAATGTTAGTATGTATATAGTATGTACGTAATAACAATCATACTGACATACATACATTTGCTCAAACAAATATGTTTGTTAGTATGTAAATTTGTATGTATTCATGCTAACTTTACTTTGTATGTATGCATGTTAATTTATTCATTTATTAATTAATTCAATTACTGATTGATTGATTAATTGCAGAAATGCATTGCCATGTGCATGGACCGGTATATGGACGCCTGGAACACAGTTTCTCGTGCCTACAACTCGAGACTTCAGCGGGAACGAGCGCGTATGTGATGTATGCGTTCCAGCTTGTTCTGCCTCACCGTGACTCGAATCCCTGGGTAAAGAGTCTTTGGGCTGAAAACACAATAAGCTGACGGCTGAAAGCTATCAGAGGAACGAGTAGGCCATGAGTTTTAGACTTGGAACATCTTTCAGGACATTGTTCTTCATTCTGTTAATGATTGGTGGACATTTTGCTTGATTTTATAGAATCACTATAATAAGCTTCAAACCATAAAATGTTGTAAGTCTAGAAATGGAATGAATCGAGTTTGATCAGTGTTTAAAATCCTGTTGTAAGCGTGTGATCATGTTTAGACCGTGCTGTTTTTTGATTGGTCGTGACTGTGTGGATTGTTAGTCAGATCAAGCCTGTGTGCACAGTGGCACTTCTTTAGTTGGACTTGTCCTCGTGTGGACACTACACCCTCCCGCCGGGATCAGAGTCGTCTCGTCTTCCCGTCCGCCGCTCCACAAACCTACTTCCTTTCACCACGGACAATTCAGGACCGTCTCTCTTTTCATAACTATAGCCTCTTCGCGAGGACGTGCCACGCAGCCCTACTTTCTTACCTGCGCTGAAACAAAATGCAATTGTCACAGGCAGATTCTGGTTTGTCACACAATCTCCTGACTACAAAAGTGGGTTTGTTTAAACACTGATCACTTCACCATGGATCCTGCAATAAAAGCAGCTTACATTGTGTACGAAGCATGTCAGATTTCTGGGAACAGTCTTGTTTTGCCTCATTTAACCTTTCAAATGACAGCACAGACTGCCTCGGGATTTACAGTCTGGGTAATTATTAGTCATTCACTTTTAAAAACTTTCAGTGGTTTATACAAGTGCTTAATGTTACTTTATTTAACATTATTAGCCTACTTTCATATGTCAATAACTTTGTCAACATTCACCAGATGGTAAGCTTTGTACAGCAAATCAATGTACACACTTCTGTTATCCTAATTGTAATTTGTCCATTTATTAGAGTTTTTACGATAGCACTTCTATTCCAAATGTTACAATACAAACTTTAAGATAAAATTCCCCCATGTATGAATTTCATTTGCACAAATGAAGTATATATTTTTTTAAGTAGACAAAATTTAGTGATGTCCAGGTAATAGTAAACATCAAATCTAAAGCTGACTACAAAATTATTGGCATTCTTTGTTTAAAAAAAAGAAAAAAAGAAAAGAAAAAAGCTTAAACATAGGGAGTTGATGTATAGTTTTATTTTAGCACATTACTTTTAAATCATGTTTTCAATAGGGACATCACAAAACTGATTTTGTGTCCTGATTTCACTGTGTTTTTGGGGTCATTATCTGGAAAGTTGAAACCTCCTTGTTCTTTTCATGTGTTTAAATCTGTGCAGTGTAAAACCAAATCAGACTAAACAAATCTACTATTCATTTCATGCTTAGTTGGACTTGGCTAATGGGCTCATTGTTAAAATAAGAGAAATACAACTCACCACATGAGGTCAATGTTTAATGTTCTCAAGCTCCAGTAGAATCAAAAGTTAAAATTTTGGCATAAACAATAATAAATACACAAAATAAATATGCAACTTTTCAAGTAAGTATGCACAAGTAATAGTCTGTATGAAGACAAGCATCTTTAAAACGGGAGGTATGTTGATATCCATTCCCTGATGGCAGTGACACGCGTGTAAACCCCAGGGAATCTGTTTCGAGCACAGCCTCGACCCCAACTGGTCACCCCAGCTATGAACCACCGGCCCCGGGGTTCACGGCATGCTAACGGTCCTCCAGAATCTCCCTGCAGATAAAAGAGCAGACCTGCAGTCATCCATGTGTTTATCAGTGTATGGCATTTAGACACTATTAGACATGCAGTTTCATCAAACTCCAAATGTTTGACCATTTTAGGTCATGTGAAAGATGAAAATGAGAACTAATGGTTAATCAGTCGCGTCTCACCAGACAGGTATCAATGCCACCTTCCATGGATCCAGCACACATCATGTTGGCAGTCAGTTTTCTGCCGTAAGACTGCTGACACTCAGATTGGTCTATTATACCAACCTGAGCTCTTTGCAACTGATTAGTTAACTTTCCTGCATGATAAAGAGAAATACAATGATTAAATTGCAACAAAAAAAAAGTAATTTTGCACCAAGCAATCAGTAGATTTGTTGATAGGTGCACCAACATCCGATTCTGTGTGACGTAAACCTAGTGTATGTTGTTACGTTACAGAACAGATGACACGGAATGAAAGCGATCTGGACGTATTTCAGGATTAATGATGGCAATCACAGCAAAGCAGACTGCAAACTGTGCTCTCTGAATTTATCAAGAGATCTTCCTACATCTTGAACATAAACCTCAGAACAAGGAGTTCATTGCTAGCAGCAAACACTAGCTAGGCGACAAAAATATCTACCGGTGATGCTAGGTGAATAAAAATAACATCTCTTACTCTGTACAGGATTTTGCAGAGTTTTTTGTGATTGTTGTGGCCAAAAATGCTTGATTTTGCTGCGCTTTTTTTGCAGAGCACAACTTGAACTTGTGAAATTGCGACTGCACGAAATAGTTTTGCACGGTCTTTCACAGTGTTCTTTGTTGGTAAATGAGGCCTTTTAGCTGTACTCATGTTCGATGCAAGTGAATCGAAGAAGGCTTTGGCTGAATGCACGTTGTGATGACGTCATGTGAATTCTTGGCCCAAATCTGTGGTAATTTTGAAAAATTGCAAGCTCCTCTAAATATTGTGGAGTTTGCTTTATTTTTGCATTGATTTATTATTTTTAGATCATGTTTTCAATAGGGATATCACAAAACTGATTGTGTCCTGATTTCACTGTATTTTTGGGGCAGTGGTGGCTTGACGGTTAAGGCTCTGGGTTACTAATCGGAAGGTCGGGGTTTCACTGCCAAGCTGCCACTGTTGGGCCCTTGAGCAAGGCCCTTAACCCTCTCTGCTCCAGGGGCGCTGTATCATGGCTGACCCTGCACTCATCTGTTAATAAAACCTCTTCAAGGTTATACCTACAGTACAGTCACCTTCAGTAAAACTGCAGAAAATTTCTTACCATCCTCCCTCATTGAGCCCCACCCGGTGATGTAACACTCTGTGCCCTTGAAGAAGCTGTGTGTCGGGGAAGGCAAACACAGCGTCTGGATGGTGTAGGAGCTCGGTGCTGGGATCGAGAGCTGCACCAGAGCCACATCAAAATCCATATTGCTGCTGTTGAAGGCAGGATGCTGGATGATCCTTTGCACTGGGATGACCAACGCTCCCAATCCAGACCGGAGCACCGAGCCTAAACTCACCGTCCAGCCACTGGGGTTTGACTCCTTTCTGATAAACAACACAATGTGTTTAACAAACAGCTATAATAATGTAGAGAAAACAAAATTGACCAAGAACATAACCTTGAGTAACATAAAGACTAAGCACATGTTTTACCAAACAAAACGATTTTGTATTCAGACTTCACACGTCTACCAGAATGTACTGTAGTATCTTAAGCATAACTATGACAATGTATAATATATGACAATGTATTCATTTATAGTATAATCTCATCAATTAAAGACAAATCTAAACCAAAAAAAACTGGATTAAGAATTGTCAAGACACAATAGAGAATATTAAAGGCATGTTTATTAAAATATATTATATATTAATAATCTAACCCGAGGTTTTCCAACCTGGGCTTCATGAACCCCTAGAGGTTCATGGTGGCATTGCAGGGGATCACAGAACTGCGAATTCACATTAAATTATATTTTTTAAAAATACAAAAAGTAACCCGAAGTGAGAAGTTTACTGTGAACACTGTTCCCTCTCTGACCCCTTGTTAATACTTTGTGCTTTTGTTAACACTTTTTTCCTCTTTGTTCCTTTCCTCTTTGATTAATTCTTCCACCACTGCACAAAACCAGTTTTGGACAGATAAAGCCCCTCACCATTTCCACGCATTCCTTTGTCTCCCCAAATACCATTTGCATGCATGTACATACCTTCCCGAATACCATTTGCTCTTATTCCTATGATTTCCTGAATAACATATATGGAGTTGTTCGTCTATTACATTGATATGCTTCCTGTTTTATGCAAATATACCCTTCCGCCTAGCCAATCAATAGTTAACACATTGTCTTTGTTGTTTGTCGAATACAATACATATACCGAGCTCGGAATCAAACCAGGGACCCTGGAGCCATGAGGCAGCGATGCTCACAGTTTTACATTTAATATTGTGGAAAGTCTGGGAAACCATTTTCTTTGCTCCCTCATCAGCCTCTCTTTTTTTCTCTCTCTCTTGAAATTAATAAGACAAAAAAAATTCAGCTTCTCGTGTTACCGAGAAAGTCTTGATGTCGGGGGAAAAAAACAAAGTTACAGCTTTACCTCTGATTGTTACAAAGTGTTGACACTGGAGACTCCTTCCATAAATGTTACAAAAAAAAAGTTTCCTTACAGAGCACTTCACCATATTAATGATTACACATTTTTAAAAATCTGTTTATGTTGAGGGTTCGCCATACATCCCTGTGAAAGAGCTGTTACTATAGAAAGCTGCCATATTAGACCTAGCACATTAAAATAAACCTGTGATTTGCAGCTGCACTACTGTCAGAGCTGCTGTAACAGAAAATTAGTCAACACCTTCTGACCAATCAGAATCCAGAATTCACCAGCGATGGGGTGTAAGTCTTTTTAGCGCACGATTTCTAAACCCTAGAAACAGTTTGTTATCTCTGACGAGCCCATTAATACTAAACCCATATTAGAGAAATTACACCTTTTTGGTGGAAGAACAAAGTACTGCAGTTTCTAAGAAGAAAAACCTGACCATCAGTGACGAATGTATCCTCAAAATCCTAAAGACTTTAACTTATAGATCAGTGCAGTTTAGGTAAGTCATATGAAATGAGTGTTGTACGAAGTGTTTCTTTAATCCTCGTTGTGTACCTGCTGAAGCAGTGAGCAGCCGTAATGAGCCATTTGCAGTGTATAAGGGTGGCACCACAGCGATGTAAACGCTGGAACTGCAGACTCGCCACCCATGGCCACTCCCCTCGACGGGCACTCACACCTCCCACAATTCTCTGGCTGAATTCAGGTCGCTGGCCACAGTCTGGAGAGAGGAATCTCACATGTTTATGAACATGTGTTGAACAACTGATTTTCAATGGGTCTCACTGTGTACTTTTGACTCATTATTTTATATAAATGTATATAAGAAGTGTTTTTCTTGTCCATAATATAAAACTGACCGCAGTTCTTCTCATCAGCTTCGTTAGAGCAGTCAGTCACTCGGTCACACTCGGGGTTGATCTTGCTGATACACAATCCTGCGCCACAGTTAAAGTTTCCACTGCAGTTTACAGCTCCTAAAAAAGGATAATTGTTTAGCCTTAAATTCACTCATTCACTCTGAGTAAGTGCTTTATCCTGGTCAGGGTTGCAGTGGATCCATAGACTATCCTGGAATACACACACATTCATTCCACAATTTATCTTAGCCAATCCACTTACTGGCATGTTTTGTTTTGTTTTTGGTGGTGGTGGGAGGAAAACGGAAAACATGCACAAAAACTGCACAGGCAGTAACCCAAGCTCAGGATCGAGCCAGGGACCCTGAAGCTGTGAGGCTGGAACACTGCCTGCAGTAACACCATGCCATCACTCAGCCTTAAATTGTTTGTTAAAACTGTGTAGAAATACAGTGGCAACAAAAAGTTTGTTAATTCTTCATAATTGTCTGGATTTCTGCAATAATTACTTGGTCATAATAATAGCCAAACACATTTTGCTGAAAGTAATAACATGCAAACAGTTGAACTTTATATGTACCGTATATTATCATCTCAGGGAGGTTTTCCTAACCACCGTCGTCTCTGGCTTGTTCATTAGGGATACATTTATACATTTTTAAATGTAAAAATTTTAGGGATAAATTATTTAAAGATGTATATCCTGAATTTATATATTTTCGGTAAAGTTGCTTTGTGATCCAATGTCCACTGTTAAAAGTGCTACACAAATAAAATTTAATTGAAATTGAATATCTTTTTTTTATTTTAAAGAATTGTTGCAACCTCACAACCAGCACCTTTGCCACCCAAAAGTTAATTATTTTCCTATAATAATTAGCAAGAGGTTATACTGTATTTCATATCTTTTCCTGTTTATATTTAAGGTTGTGGAACATTCACAAAGCAAGTTTGCTACTGTTCTCACTTACATTATAGTATAAACAGTCGTTCCCTCACCAGCCTCTCTTTATTGTTAAGACATTAAAAAAAAACAACAACATGCATCTTGTCATAGAAAAGTGTAAACTTTACAGTTACAGTTTTACCTCTGACTGTTACAAAGCACAGACACTGGAGACTCCTTCCATAAAAGTTAAATAAACATCTCCATACACTTAAATACATGTCGCCATACCAGTGATTATACACATTACAAGTATAAGTCCCTTGTTACTATAAGTTGTTACTGCAGAAACTAAAATTTCATATAAATAATGTACAGAAAATGAATCAACACCTTCTGACCAATCAGAATCCAGAATTTATCTGCACTGTCACACGTTTTTAATGCAATGATATGTAGTATAACGTAATGATGTAACTAGTTTATCAACAAATTCCTACCAGTACTGGTATTGCTACCAGTCGCCACAGGGGTTGATGTGACGGCCTTAGCACGAAGTACTGCAGTGTTTGTTGCGCTGCGAATCGTGGGTCTGTCCTGACTGTTACTGGGCTCAGCATGGCTCAGGATCCAGTTGCGGAGCACAGTGACCTGAGAATACACTCCAGGTTTATTGATCTGTGCACAGCCCATTCCCCAGCTCACTATACCCGCCAGGAAGAAGCGGCCAGGGCTGCTTTCACACACCAAAGGACCTCCGGAGTCTCCCTGTGGGGATAAATTGATGCTGTTTCAAACAAAACAGTGTGAATATAACTTCAGAAGGACCTATAAATAATGTAGTGAAATATAGTAAAATAAAAACAATAGGTATAACTTGAATAAAAGACATTCAGTATGATCTAGAGCAGAGGTCATCAACTGAGAAATTGGTAGAAAAACAAATGCTGTTGCAAATTGGGGGGGGGGAGAATGTGCCTGTAGTTCAGTGACTATTTATCAGGTCCTCTATTACAGCCAATCACATGCGTTTATGTCACTTATTTAGCTGAAGGCAGCTCATCAGATCAGAGAGTATCTATAAGCCAAAGACATTACTTCAGAAAGCAAAGCGTTTTCACAGACGGAAAAGTCACTGAATCAGAATGTTTAAAGATGATCAGACATAGTAGTATGCGTTTATACTCCGAATCAATTTCAGAACTGATGTCTCATCTGTTCAGAGTCTGTGCCACTAGTCAAAAGTGCTACTGTGATGCACCACTACGGAACAAAACAATCACTTTGAATTTCTTATTTATAGCCATGAACTAATCACTAATGGTTATACATTGCAATGTAAATCATCATTCCGGACCTTTTTAATCAACAAAATATAAGTAACTGGAGCTTTACAAATATATATTTTTACCCCTGAACTAGACCATAAATATGGACAATAATAAAGAGAAACCTGGCAGGAATCGACTTTTCCCTGCAGGAAGCCAGCGCACATCATGTTGTTGGTGATGGTTCCTCTGTATACGGTCGAACTGTTACACACTTTCGAATCAATTATCTTCACCGAGGCTTTTTGGAGTGTAGGAGGCACCTTGCCTGCTTACAAACACACAGCCACAATGAAGGTTAAAATACAGTGACTACAACATAGAAAGCAAGTTATAATATAAATTTCAATGCAATGTTATCTCTTAGTTAACATCAATTTTACCTCACCAAGTAACCAGGTTAAAGAGCTAGCTAGTTAGATGATTATTGAGCTGTGAAGAGTTTAAGTTAAGTTTAAGATACGTTTTTTGAGTTCAGGGAAGAATTATGTAACAAATGGAATACATAATACTCCTGCAGAGTTTAACTTCAGTGATATTCTAACGGATTATCACCTTTTGATTTAGCTAATTGGTTCAATAAGAGTGCAGCTTTGGTTAAATCTGATCAGCCAACGGCAAACCTGAACCTGTGGCATCACTACAACTGTTTAGCTAACATGAGCTGGCTTGCAAAATTGATGGCACAAATGGCCATCATAACTATATGAATTCTGAGCCTAAGATTACAGATCTTTCTAGCAAACTCTGGGCCTTTTATGCTAATAGTTAGCCTAACATTAATTAGTTTACTACTGAATAACTAACTAGCTAGGTCTTTAATCTGGCTACTTGTGAAGTAAATTTGATGTTAGCTAAGATAATCAGTTAGCTAGCTATCTTAGGTATGTTCCTAAGCAGTACACTGAGACAAAGAAGTTAAAAGAAAGGCTACATATTGATTTTGCTCAGTTATACGCATCCTTGGCTTAACAAGGCTGGTGTTTAACTTAAACTCACCTCATTTGCCAAATTATTCCATTCCATTGCCTTGATGTATTTGTATTATATTTAAGTAGTTAGCCCATTATTTACTAATTTGCTAGCTGTTTAACATTAAACATTAGGACATAACGTAACATAACATGTAACATTAGAATATGGAAATCTGTAATATTTATACAATTCGAGACATGGTATATTGGCGTAAATAACAACAAAAACATTATTTATAGCTGCAGCCTGTAATATATGTTCAAATACTTGTTTAAAAAAAACAACAACAGGATTTCTACCTTGTTTTGTCTATAAGCAGGCTAAACCCTGCTAGAAACTATATTTTTGCACGTTTCCTAACCAAATTACAGAACCCTCACACCATCACTGTTATATTGTGCTTAATCTCATCAGCTTTATATTTTTGATGTTGGTTTACCAAAAGCTATGATAATGGATGACATGGTTATGTCATATACATTGTGCACATGGTTCCACCGTGAATCCACTCTAACAGGTAGTGGACCTTCTGTTAGCAGGTTATATTTATTACCCCTCATCTCCACTCACTGCTGTCCTGTTTGATGGCTCCCCAGCCAGAGATGATGCAGTCTTGTCCAGGACTGAAGACGTGAGACGAGGATGGGATGCAGATGGGCTGGACGAAAGGAGTGAAAATCAGCGGCTTCTCCAGCTCCAGCACGGTCACGTCACTGTCCGAATTCATGGGGTTATAATGTGGAGAGACAATCAGAGACTTGATGTTCACTGTGACTGCTCCTTTCTCCACACCACTCACTAAGTTCGCTCCGACCAGCACCGTCCAGTCCCTCGGGTTTTTACTGCTGCAGGGAATAGGAGAGACTCATTTAATATGACTTTTAAAGAATAAAAAAATAAGGAATGTGTGTTTTAGTGGTTTAGGGTTTGATTGTTTAACTGGTTTAATCAAACACAAACCTAACATATCTAAATCTATAACAAATCTATTAGCTTTTACTGAATTAAATCTGCTTTGTTGTGTTTATATAGTTCCAATAAATAATGTATGTAAGTCTGTCTACAGTCATTATCCTGGGTTTAGTGATTGAGAGGTTGAGTGGTTTCAGTGTTTGAGGAGTTAGTGTTTCAACAGTTTAGTGGTTTAGGGGATAAGTAGTTTCGTGGTTGAAGAGTCTAGTGGTTGAGGGCTTCAATAGTTTAATGGTTCAGTGGTTGAGTGGTTTAGTAATTTAAAGAATGAGTGGTTTAGTGGTTGAGGGGTTTCGTAGTTCACTGATTTACTTTTTGAAAGGTGAGTGGTTTAATGGCACATTGGCTTAGTGGATAAGTGATTTAGTGGTTTTATGGTTTGTTGGTTAAGGGGGGTTAGTAATTTGATGATTTAGTAGTTGAGAGTGTAGCAGTTGAGTGGTTTACGGGTTTAGTATTTCAGTGGTTTAGCCCTTGAGGGGTTTAGTAGTTGAGGAGCTTGTTAATAGTTTAGTGGTTGAATGGTTCACTGGTTGAGTGGTTCAGTAATTGTGGGATTCAATGGTTGAGGGGTTTGCTGGTTAAGGTGTTAGCAGTGTAGTTGTTGAGTGGTTTACTGTTTAAGAGGTTTATTAGTTAATGGGTTAAAGAATTTAGCTATTAAGAAGTTTAGCTGTTGATCGGTTGAGTACTCACCTCTCAAAGCAGTGTGCAGCGCTGACCAACCAGCGGTGGTTGACGATGGAGGCTCCGCAGGTGTGACGGCCGTGGAGTCTCAGACTCACCTGCCAGGGCAAATCACCACGACCGGCATTTTGACCCCCAACAACCCGACTGTCCACCACCAGCTTCCTGCCACACGCTACTCAACACAGATTCATATGGATTCCCATAAAAATTATTTAGGACTGATTAAATATTTCTCAAAGTATGATTTTATGTATGAAACAGACACAGTCAAGTGAAAAAAACAGCCCTTTTTCTTCAATAACATTTTTGGAATATCCTGTATTTTTTGTTTTTGTGAAAATGACCATGTAGGTGAATTCTGCAATAAGACAACACAAAAATAAAACAAACTCATATGAATGAAGATGATATGAAAGCAGTTGAAAAGGCAGAGGATGGGTCTACAAGTTATAACAAAAATTTTTATCACATTCGGAAAGAAAGTTGCAAACTTTGGAACAAATAAAATATAGATTTTCTTCTTGATATCATAACGTACACAATTTGACATCATAAAAATTTTGACGTCATAAAACTTAAACATATCTGAAACAGAACACACTAAATGTCTGGTTGCTATAAATCAAACTTCCTGTCTCCTTCATTTTGTACTTTGGGTATGAAAACTTTTTCACATG
>JANDJT010000002.1:13659537-13676115 GCA_024331685.1 Stegophilus panzeri
ATATATAATTTTAATGAACTGAGTAGGGATTGTCTGTGACTAAGTTGAATGGCCTATTTGTTTATACACTTACCTAAGTAGATTAATATTACAAATATAATCAATATTATCATAATGACAGGAAATGTGAATACTTGGTGAATAAACAAAGGTACGGTGATGAATACAGACAAACTCATGATCATTATGAAGAAATGCGGTTCACTTGAAGCAGTTCATCTGACCTGATAAAGTGATAATATGTTGGTGTTATAGAGGGAGAAAACGCTCACAGCAGTATGCCTCATCTGATTCATCAGCACAATCCGACACGGAGTCACACTCGGGATTAGGTTTAGTCACACACTCCCCACTGGCACAGGTGAATGTGGCATCAGGACATCTACCTGGTATTAATAAAATTGTCATGCTGTACATATAGTTCTTATAAGACATGGTATAACATTGCCACTTTAAAATTATACCTTTGTCATTAACCTTAAAGGAGAAGTTTGCAATTTTAGCACCCTCTGCTGCATGTGAGGTGAACTCCAGAGTAAACACTGACTAGCCTTTACAAATTAGCTCCACCTCCTCTGTTTAAAGTATATATTATTTGAGAGATGGTTTTTTTTAGGGCACCTCTGTTCTAGCTGGGGGTGGAGCTAATTTCCAGGCCAGAAAAATGCAAACAGAAGGCTGTTATGAAGAAATTAGCCAGAAGAGCAAATCATTGTTTTTTAAATGTGTGTTGGACCAGCACTGCAAAGCGAATAAGAATCATTCATTTGTGATGAGAGTTATCATTTTACAGCAATCAGGTGACATGACCTTTAGAACTGTGAAGTGGGCGGGGCAACTGATGTGAAAACTTTTAACAGAGTTTACCTTCATTCAAATGAGAAGGAAAGTGATTTAGCCAATAGGATTAAGAAATATTTGCACAATGTTTGTGTTCCTGATGTGAAACTTTATGTTAAGTTCCAGATATTGGTTCAGTTTCTGAACTAGCCACAGTTCCTGACGTGCTACTGTGGCGCTACAAGATTAAAGTATTGTTGATGACCCCAGATAGAACAACAATTTTTGCTTTCTCAAATAGACAGCAGCGATCGCAAAGAGTACATTCTTATTTGGCTCATTTTCACGCTATAAAATTAATTAAATTTTAGTGTAAAAGCTTCCAGGTTTAGAAACACATAAAAAAAATTACAAACTGCCTTTAGAAGAAAGTTGAGAAACAATATAATGAAATCCATTCTTACTTGCATTAGCGTTGATTACATAGAAAGACTTTTTGCTAGCACCTGAGAACAGAAAAGCAGAAAATAATAAAATATATGAGAAATAAATATATATGGTCTCACCTCCTGTGTCATCATAAATTCTATGCCTTACTTATACCACTGTTGAATTCTCAAATTTGTTCAGAAGGGGTTGATTAATTGTCTGTAATAGCTGCTCTGACATTAGTTCTGCCTATAACAAGATTCAGGTTTATATTAATGCGCTCGTTCTTTTCGGTTCTAACAGCTCACTGGGACTTGTATGGTCTACACTCCAAATAAACGGTTTAAAAATGTGTTCGGTGAAGTTTCCTGGAAAGAGACATTAATTTACTAATTATGGAAGGAGTCTCCAGAGTCAGCGCTTTGTACCAGTCAGAGGTAAAGCTGTAACTTTCAATTTTCCTACATCTTCAGGAGAGAGGAGTTTACCGTTGTGGTTTCTCTGTAATATGACAAGCTGCGTTTTTTGAAGAGAGAGGGGGAAAAAGAGCAGGAATGACTGTTTATAGCTGTTATAACGTAAGTGAGAACAGGAAGTAACCTATCTACATTAAATGTAACTATAAATGCATAAAACGTACAATGTTAATAAATAAAGGAATGTAATCATTTGCAAATCGCTGTAGTATAAGAGAAACTAAACACATATGTATAAAGGTTAATTGTCTCTGAAGTTGCCTTTACCAAGAAGGACAATGCTCTGAATTTCTCCAAACTCAGGAACGGTCAGCGGGTTCGGACTGACTAAAGCCTGAAAGCCATACTGAATCTGCTCCTGGAGGAAACGGTCTGTGTACTCTGTAAATTGTACTTGAAATTTGGCCACTCTGAACACCAGATGAAGTGTCGCCATCACGTTATTACTGATGTTCCTGAAACACACAGTAGCATGCAAGATAAAATAAAGGACGCTTCTCAAATGTCAGTTATATAAAGTTCTGGAAATAGATTTTGTGTATCATGCCTACCCGTACGCAACGATACGGCAGGAGACAAAATGGGGTGCAATCGATGATGCAAGGAAAATATTTTGCATCTGTAGAAAAAGTGGAAAAGGTTTCAGAATGTATTTTATAATAAAATTGCATATTATGCATGAACAACACTTTACTCTGAATATCTAGCAGTAGTAAATGAAGGTGCAAATATCTGTGCCCCCTTAGTTTTTGTGATAAAGCATTTTATCTCCAAATCTACTCATTATTTCATGGTGTTTTCTGATTAAACCAAGATTACAATATACTTAATATTATAGCAAATAATTCTCTGATGAGCAGTTCTCTTTATTAAAAAGCTTTAAAAAAAAAAAGAAAAAAAGAGAAGTGAACCCCTGCTGTAGTTAATTTATTTGTGTCTAGAGTCAGTCAGAAGTCAGCGTTTTTGCGGGGGGGTTAAATGAAAATGAAATTGCAGGAGGCACAAACAATCCTGAGTGGAATAAACATCTCTATTTGTATTCTGAATACATCACATTCAGAAATATTTCGATTATTTTGCTAATAATATTTGAACCTATACTTTTGGATACATTTGTGTTAGGCCTACTCGAGATTCAGGAAGACTGAGAAAATAATATTTTGTTGGTTTTTAAGGGTATTAAGGGTATGCAAACTTTTGCACTAAAGAAATGATTTTAATGATGTTATTGAATGGTGATAGCAAATGTTCCAGTATTTAAACTGTGTATATAATAGAAAACCAGAAAAGTCATTATACACACAACACTGATTCATAAGGCATCTCGTTTTTCAATGCAGCTACTTTAAATGCTGCATTCTGATTGGTCAGAAGGTGTTGCTTAATTTTTCAGATGTTCAACAAAATTAATTTACCATTTTCAATCTTCAGGACAGAGGAGTTTACGCTTTGCGGTTTCTAGGCAAGTCATAACTTGTTTCAAAGATGTTCCACAACATTAAATGTATATAAACAGATAAAAAGTATGGTCATTTTTTAATAATTAAAAAATGTTTAGTGTTGGTCTTTTGCTGTGGTATAAAAGGAACAGTTTGAGGTGATAAGAGTAACGTCATTATTTTCCTTTACCAGCATGTCCCTGTGTGTTTTATTCCTCAAGTGTTTTATTCCTTACATAGCCTTGTCATTTTCACATCAATAAAACCCCTCAGAAACGTGGTGGAACATCTTTAAGGTTAAAACTAAAGTCCAGTTGACCAGACTTTCTACTGTAAGACATTCAAAATAACCAGATTAAATAAGAACCTTTACGTTTTCAGCCGTTTTTCTTTGTCCTGCTCCTACCTTTGTTTCCAAAGTGGCTGTCAGGATTAAAAAAAATGCAGACATTTTATCCTTGAGGTCAGCTTTGTACTGCAGGCCTTTTAACTCCACCGTGTCCATGAAGTAATGCTCCTTCTGTACCGTGTACGCTTAATGTGATAAACAGAACAATTAATCACCTACTAACATTTGCATTACTCATCACTTAAAGGAATAATCCAGCCAAAAATGAAATGTAGATTTTTTTTTCTCTTTAATCCAAATGTTTTGCACTGGAGCTAGAAGGTTAATTTTGCTAACCATTAATAGAAGAATAAAACAAGAAGTTTAGCATTGTGCACTAATTGTGTATGTGTAAATAATCACACAGTGACCCGTTGATGTTGTTTCTGACACAATATTACTTAAAAAAACATGGACAACAGGATGTCAAAGAAATAAAAACAGTAGCATAACAATGGTTTCTTCCTCAGAACATAATTAATTTGGTGTCAACCTTATTTTCAAGGGAAAATCGCTAAAAGTCAGCAGTTGATGTCATAGACTAATTTGCATATTCATTGAATCATCATGATCATTTGTATATTAAACCACAAAGAAGGAAGATTTTATGACGACACCAAGAAGTCATACTTCTGTATTTCTATCAAGAACACGGTTACAGAGAAAATGGTTACAGATGGAATAACTCACTTTTATTCATGTAAATATGGAAAAGAAGAGACTTTAAAACTAAGAACAAAGAAGTGTGCATCAGTGGTTATTAGTCATTGGGAACAACAGTGATCCGCGATTGATCATTGGGAACGACGGTGATCAGTGATTGGTCGTTGGGAACGATGGTGATCAGTGATTGGACATTGGGAACGATGGTGATCAGTGATTGGTCGTTGGGAACGATGTTGATCAGTGATTGGTTTTTGGGAACAGTGGCAATCAGTGATTGGTCGATGGAAATATCGGCTTGCACAAGCACATCTCAGTCAGGCTTTACACACTGATGGTGAGGGGAGTGAACCTGATCTCTCAATTTGATTTGTATAGACAGCAGCAGTGATAAAAAAATTTTTTAAAAAAGGCCAAATCTAGCAACACTATATTAGCAACACTGGTCAGACTTAGTTAGTTTGGCGTGGCCTAAACTCTGAAGGAGGAGTAGAACATTAAAAGTAATTCAGATAACATTAAGGTTCTAATTCCTATGTGTCATTTTTGTAGCTCTAGTACAAAACTAAAGAAACAAATTTCATAACGCAAACATGTAGCTGATCGACTATCTCTGAGTTAAAAAGAGGTGCATTCTGTACATTTCATTTTTGGCTAAACTGTTCATATGAGATGCCAACTGAAATTTCCAGAACATCTACATACAGGTCAATAGCAAACTTGTATGCACTGCATCACTCACCCATCACAACCCCCACAAACGTACAGATGATGAGAAACGCCAAGATGGTGCAGAGTATAATGTATCTGCACACAGAGGAGGATGGAGCGGGAGGAGGATCACCCTCAGGCCACTTACTCTGCTGCTGCTTCATTTCTTTATTAGTCTACAGAAATCTGAACCTCTGAGACCTGGAACACAAATAAGGTTCAGTGTGCTTCAGTTTCATCCTGATCTTTACTGCATTGTTATGCTGCCTGCTCACACACCCTAGAAATCACTGATACTATCAGCTCCATGTCACTGTAGCAACCTCCAAATATTCATCCTGAAGGAGTGATTCAGTATAAAATTAAATGTACACAGTGTTCTCCTTATTCAAAATGTAGTTAATCAGGCAAGACACATTTCCTTAGTGAAGAATAAAACGACAACAGCATGGTGCGATGAAGCAGAGTTATTGTTAATTTGTTATTTATTAAAGAATGACACATCATATTTTTTTATCCTTTGTTACATTTAATATTGTGAAACAAGTTCCTGTTCTCACTTACGTTACAGCAGCTATAAACAGTCATTCTCAACCTCTTTTTTTAAATCTCTTTTGAAGTTAGTAAGACAAAAAAAAATCGCAGCTTGTCATGTTACCGAGAAAACCGCAAAGTGTAAACTCCTCTGTCCTGAAGATGTCGGAAAACTTTTTTTTTTTTTTTTTTTTTTTTTAAAGAAAGAAAAGAAAAAGTTACAGTTTTACCTCTGACTGTTACAAAGCGCCTGGAGACTGGAGACTCCTTCCATAAATGTAAAAAAACACCCAAACCTTTATATAATCACATCAAACAAAATCCTTCATTAAAAAAAAAATATTATTAGCAGTGAGCATCAATATTTCGAAGTTAAAGTTTTCATCTTCATCATTTCCAACTTTCTGCTACAATTCCACCTTCAGTCTTGTAGGGAGTGAAACGATATGAAATAGCGCTAAGAAAAAAAGTGATTTGGTTGTTCAAGATGGCTGCAAATAAACAATCCAGCGTTTAGCTACACTGTGAAGTTTAGCTTATAGTGTGTCCTAAATCACATCATTAAGCCTGTTTGTCATCACTGAACACCTGGATGTGGGTCTCAGGTGGATATTTACACAAAAGATTTTTGGATGCTATTATTCATTAGCATTTCTCATTAGCATTCCGTTCCAGTAGCCTCTTAAACTACAGCAGGAAACATCAGACAGCAAACATCTCATTTCACTGACTACATTTGGAGTAAGCAGAAAAACATACAAGTCTGTGATGGCACCTGCTCCATGACGTTTCATGTCTCACATAATGTTGAATAATTTAGGAATTATTGGGTGGAGAGAATGACTTTAAAATGCATCTAGTTGTAGTGATCTGTGTATTAACAGGAAAAAACAACTGCAAATGTATGCAGAGCCTCACAGTTTAGCAGAAAAAAATTGTAAGATTTTCTACAAAGGCCATATGTATAATAACCTGATATAATGCATTCATAAGGCATTTGACATTATTATAATTATTTATGGAAAGACATTACAGTTTATAGAAGTGTTTATAATGCACTGTTAGGCTTAGATTACATGAATAATCTCTCTGGTATTATTAATTTGTGAAACGAATAAACAAGACAGGTCTTGTGGTGTTCTGTACAAAGGTGCTTGGTTTCTTAGTTATTGGTGTTATAATGTGTTATGAACACTACTTATATCATGTTTACATTCCATAATGCACAGTAAAGATAAACAATGCCTTGTGATTGCATTATGATGTGATATGAATGTATTCATAGCTCATTATAACTACAACCTTCATAGAAAATGTGACCTTTTTTTGTTATTTTGTTTTGATTATAAATTTAGTATTTTTGTTTATTCACTGTTAACTGTACCAATAACTTTTTGTATTCAGGCTCTACACCAATCATATTTTGGATTGTTATGCATCATCAAAAGCGATATAATACTTGAAATTGTGCCATTTGTATTAACTTTTAATTATAAGCATTAAAAATAGAAAATAAATACCCATATGTTTAAAATCTTAGCTTATTATTCCATTATTCCTCTTAAAGTATGTTATCTATTAACTACAGTGCAACTAATATGTAAATGTTTGTTGTTAGAAGAGTGAGGAATGTGTTTAAGTAGTTAAATTTAGTTTGTTTATTGTGTGGGACATGTGAATTGTTGTCCCCTGAAACAGTGTTCTTGTTCTAAGCAGGATACAGGATATCTGTGTCATCAAACGAGCGTGACATTTTGGAGAAATGAGTACACTGCGTGAAAATATCTTGAATAGTCAAATGCAGCTAGTATTTTCTATTATAAGATTACACAGTTAACCATATATAAGAGGATTAAAAATATTCAACCTATTTCTTGAAATTTTTACTAACTTAAAGTTTGACTCTAATTTAAGTACTTATTTCCAGAAATTAAGTTTGTAATAGCAATAATCTCATAAAAGGAAATACTGTACCAGATAAATTCGACAGTATTCAAAATGGTTTCATGTGCTAAGATGTCATATTTTGCAGTGTAGAAACACCATGGGATGAGTGGAGAAATGTTCCTAACAATAAAACAGTCATAAAATCACTCTTATGAGATTTAACACAGCTGAAATCTGTTGCACACTATCTACAGAAATCTAAAAGAAACCTTCAGAGATTAGATAATTAGAGACCTTCAGAGAAATTGTCATTACTCACCATTGGCTCATGCGTGAGAGTGATGTTGGCACCTCTTGCTTTAAAAAAAAAAAAAAAAAAAAAAAAAAAAAAAAAAAAAAAAAAAAAAGTGGTAAAACTCTAAAACCACTCCTTTAAGTTCAGCCCCTCTTTTGGGTGTGTAACTAAGTGAGACAATCAAGAATATCAGATATCCAGCATCCTCCTCCCTGCAGCCCGAGCGCCTACAGAAACCTGTTCAACTCATCTGAAGCTCAACTAAAGCAACAGAGGCATCTTACTGCTTTAACCTAGATACACCCACTAATCTTAGTACTTTGTGAGGACCTTCCATTAACATAACAATTACTGTAGTTCATTAATGCTATGCCTAACAATGAAACTTAAGCTTAACTTCAGTAACCAAAAAGAAATATTCCCATGATTTTGTTTTTCAAAAAAAAAAAAAAAAAAGCTGCATCCCCCCCCATACATAGTCTCCATACATAGGTGGAAATTAACACTTTTTAGCAATATGTTTCATACTTAGTTTATATTATATTATATATATATTTCTTCAGACTTTAAGAATGCCTTTGACAAAAGAAGAACGTATTGAAATCATTCTCATGTCTGGATCTGGAAGCTGTCACAAGGATATGATGGACTTTAACAAGAAACATGGCAAACACATCACACAAACGACACTGCTGCCAAACTTATTAACCAAGTCAAAAACACTGGAAGTGTTGCGGACCGACCGAGAAACGGACGTCCACGAACATCGACTGAGGAAGACACAACGACGTGGTGCTGGCAAACATAGTCCATTATGTATGGAGACATTTTGGACAACGTGTACAGTATATCTCACTCACTCACTGTATCCTGATCACTGTATATCGGGAGAACATGTAAAACTCCATGCAGACAGTAACTGGAGCGCAGGGTCAAACCTGGGAACCTGGAACTGTGAAGCAGCAACACTAACTCGCAGTATCTGTTTATTGCTCCAAATATCCGTATTCAGATTTACGCTACAATCCATTTTACTCACTACTTGGAAAATCCCGACCCCCGGCATGGAAGAGCCAACGGAACAGTCATTCAACTCGGAATTCCAAGTCGAGAACTTGGCTAACATCCGTTGTCCCCGAGTTCTCTGACTCACTCTGATCTTACAACAGTAAGGCGGTGCACAGATAACAGCAAACAGAATTCTTTTTGATGTATTTTCTACATGATGAAACTTGATTTTATATATGTAGCTTTTGGGTCATAAAAACATGTTTCAACAACTTTGTATGTTTAGATTTATAATGTAATTCCATTGATTTCAATAAACCAAACATGAACAAGATTAGTTGACCTGTCGAACTTTGTTTCTGATAGCTAGTCATGGAGAAATAATTCATGTAAATATTGTTAATATGTGTATAAAATTCAGAGATTAGCCATACAAACATGCTCTTGCTCTGGACTTATATCTTCTTCTGAGCCGACGTACTGGAACATGTTTAGATCAGAACTGGGGAAAATGGACTTGGAACATTCCGAGTACAAATCAATTGCAGTACTAATACCCAAGTGGCCTAAAATATCCTTTCTTTTTTTCTTTTAAGTTAAGCATCCATTAAATACGAACACTGACACTTCTGTGTTCATTCCAAAATAATGTATTCACACTCGATTACATCCCAATTGAGGACTGTGATTGTGAGGACACTTGATCACACAGTCCTCTTTGTAGTAGGACACTTTACTACACTAACATTACGAGTACGTTTAATCCTTTCTGGTCCTCACAAAGGGATACATACATGTGTGTACACACACAAGGGTGGAGTGGATTTAACAAGTGCTCAAAAAGTTTACTTTATTAATACCTCAGTTATTTTTTTGTAAAGCTTTTAAGAGCTTAAGACTCATGTCTTTTAACCAGCTAAATGACAGGCTGCATCTCAAACTGCTTCCTTATGAGTATCATAAAAGAGGTTGGATTTTATTCTCCAAATATTTGGAACACACTTCTTAATTTGATACACACTGTCTACCCCCTCGTGCATGAAAAAAATAAAAATAAATCACACCCCTTTCATGTGTGAGATCTGTGTAATGTGTGAACACGTGAAATAACATGAAGGTGCTATGATTACACCTGGTTATGTTCTTGCAAAACACTTTATAGTAGTTTTATTTCATCTGGCAAAAAGATGGTGAGCAAAATGAGAAAGCACGAACTCCAGAAATCTTATGAACGTCCAATTTAATTATAATATTAAAATAATGAGTAAAAATTAAAGTTAGCACAATGTGCAGTCATACATAACGAGATCACATGACTCCATACAGTTTAATTCAAACCCATATCTAGAAAACAAACTAAAAGATCTCCTGAGCAAAGTTACAACCAGGGGGGAAAAAAACCATGTTACACCTGACATCCGACATCCACAAATTTGGACGCAACACAAACATTTGCTCAACTGAATCTTCTTGTAGAAAACAGACACAATCCAATCTGTGTGTGTGTGTTAGAGACAGAGAGGGTGAGTGTGTTAGCCGTCCTGCTGCTGTATGAAGGGGTTGGGAATGGCCTCCATGCCGTCTTGAGGACAGATGAGGACAACAGCCGTCCCTCGACACACGACAAGGCCGAGCTGCCTGGTGTCCTCCGTCAGTTTATACTGATCATCTGGGTCTGCACGGGAGGGGAACACACACACACACACCCCCATACTGAGCCCTAATGATGCTAACTAATTTGTTTTATTGTTTTTTCTCTCTCTAATCTTTCTAAAACACTCCATGAAGAGGTAAAAATCTTTCTAAATTATTCTATGAATGCAGTTCAAAGTCGGTTTCCACAATGAGTGATATTGTACATCAACAATATTATATATTATTTTATATTATCCCAAAAACCTGCCCTACAACCGCTATTATAAGTTTATGGAGGAGTCATTTGTAGTGGATGACTTTTCTGCGGTGGCCCGTAAGCACTAAACACATTATCAAAACCAAAAACTCAACAAACCAAAAAACAACAAACTCAAACCACAATGTTTTCATGAAGTTAGCCAAATAGTCAGTACAACATTTCAGAGTTTTTTTGTGATTGTTGTGACCAAAAATTGCTTGATTTTGCTGCAGCTTTTTTTTTTCTCCAAAATTTGCGATGCAACTTGCAAAGTTTGTGCTTTTTTTCGTGGAAAATCACTTGAATTGGGGAAATTGCAAAAGCATGTACATGTTTTACACGGTCTTTCGCAGTGATGTTTGTTGGTAAACTAGGCCGTTTAGCTGTGCTCGTTCGACGCACGTTAATTGAAGAGAGCTTTGGCTGAATGTGTGTTGTGATGATGTCACATGACATGTCTTGGAAGAAAATTGCAAGCTCCTCCGAATATTGCAGAGTTTCCTTGATTTTGCATTAATTTCTGCAATCGCAAAATCCTGGGGGGACTGTAACAGACCGACAAGGTGAAATTTATTCCCTTGTGTCAGCAATACGAGCATGTGATTTTCATTAAGGATCACTCTTTCTGTTTAGAGAAATTGTTGATGCGTTTCTGAATTTCCTTTTGGGTTTATGGTTTGTTAATATATTGTGAACGTACAGGCCACCATAGTTTTCAGTTTAAAAAAAAAACAAAAAAAAAAACAAAAAAAAAACAAAACCCCAACAACAACTTTGTCTTGCTGGCTTTGTTTACTAGAAATGTCAAATTTGTTTTTATCAATATATTTCTTTAAGCTAATAGAGGAACATTATCTGAGAGCCTGGATGCTTGTAAGTACTTACCACGCATGTACTCAATTGTACCGTCTAACACCAGGTTCAGCAGAGGATCGAACCCTTTCAGGACGCCACTCGCTGTGCAGCGGAAGAAGATTTGAATTTAAAGGTTTGCTATTAAGCAGTAAAACAACTGTAAACTGAGTGTGTAACACTTGTCACACTGGTCCCTTTAAGCCGTTAAGGTTTTAGGAAAAGTGGCCGCAAATAGTCTTGTGCATATGTGAAATAAATGAAATGCTGATGGTAAATTAATAAATAACATTTGGACTGGTTATTCACATAAGAAATCATGATCAAAAAGAAAGAAGATGTAATAGCTAACATTAGTCACGTACCTTCACGTCCACCTTGGAATTTAACTCTGATGGTTTTGTCGATGTACTTTGACAAGTCAAATATACTCTCCTTCTTCTTCTTCTCTTTATCCTGTAACAGCACCGAAGCAGAAGTCTCATCAAATCAACAAAATGTTATCGTAATCTTAGGGTCACATTGATACAATAGTCGTACCTCGGTGCCACTTATTTTCTCTTACTCAAAAAAGATACTGACATATGATACTATGTGATGTAATCGCAGTGTAGCTGTCACAGTACTGACAGTCAACACGACATGACAGCGATCTGGACATAGTTCATGAATTAATGACTGCAACCTGTGCTCTGTGAAGCGTGAAATGAAGTCGCTGCTGCATCAGCAACACCAAAGCTGACACAACTGTCACTGATGAACCTACAGTCTGCGTTAAAAAGAAATCAGCCCTAGCCAGTGGTAATGCTGAGGTCAGTTCCATAAGAGTCCAAAACAATCCGCTTTAAGATATTTAACAGAAAATAATCTGATGTGGAGCCCAAACATAAACCTTATACCAATTTCTTCTTATCTTTAAAAGCCCTGCTGGCACATTTACACCAGCCACCCATGCTCAGAGCTCTGAGAACTTATTATTATTATTATTATTATTATTATTATTATTATTATTATTATTATTATCATCATCATCATCAACTTGTAAGAAACGTCACAAATAATAATAAAACCCCTGATACTTATCGTGAATCGTTTAAAAATCGTGACTGACTGGCTTATTATGTGGATTTGAATTTTTTTTAAATACAGCATTTTCACGTAACATTCTCAAAACTTACAAGCATTTAAATACCAAACAAATTCATGTTCTAGGAAGAAGCACAATACAAAAAAGTGATTAAAAAGTAACATTACAGTTACACACAATACATTGTTAGCTAATTTGCTAACATACTACATTGGCTTAACGTGGTTAAATTTACGAAACAATCAGCGTAACATTACATTTAAAACTTTAGATTAAACATATGCATTTTTTTAACACAGTCTTGGTTTATAAATGCAGAGCGGTTACACAGTTAAACGCAACTTGAACAAAAATAGAAAGCGAACATGCTACTCACCGCCATGTTCAAACTTCTTCCTACGCCGCCTCTATGTGCTTCACCTTTGACCCCTGACGTTCCACCAATCACAATCTGGTTTGTTTAACCCCTTCTTCTGGGATTTTATTTATTTATTTATTTATTATTACTACTTTTTAAAAAACCAACAACAATTAATGAATTATGAAATTACTAGTGCCTGTATGTGTAGATAAACGATTTCGGGATTTTTTTAATTATCGAGCTCTTATAGATTCGTACACAGAACTCAAGTTATATTTCAATTATACTGGAGTTATGTTCCCTAGTGCACTCGGGAAAATCTAGTACATTTTAGAACACTGGCGTGCGTGCGTGCGTGTGTGTGTAATTATATATATATATAATTTATCCTTTTAGCCGTCAGTTCACAAAGCTGCCTCACTACAACCTCACTGTTGAATGTATAGCATGTATAGCTACTAGTCAGGATAGCCTGGTTAATTTAAAAAGTACCAATAACATATTTTCCTCGTCACAACGTCCATCCAACATTTTCCAACACATATAACACCAGTATTTCAGTATAACACTAGTCAGAATATGTGGCTCAAATCGCATACTCTGCTTTATAATACGAATCAGCAGAGCGAAGTGCTCTAGGACAATAGAAAGCGGATTGGAACACCTCCATGTGCATATTGACGGCATCATCACTTCCGGCTTTATCGGCCATTAGCGGGAGGCGAAGCGCCAAACTCGAAATCTGCCGTTGACGCATAAAATCTGTTGCTTAAAGTTGAACCAGAAACACATTGGTAAATATTTTATTGTTTTTATTTTATTTTAATTTTTTTTTTGATGTAAAACAGAAATGACGGAATTGCTTTTTAACAAGACGTTGCAAGTGCACGTGAAGTGTAAAGACTGCGATGAAAGGTAAACAAATGTTTTTTTCTTGCTGCCATCTTCATGCTCATGCTCATGCTAATGCCATGTTGATGCTAATGCCATGTTGATGCTAATGCTAACTGTCGCTAACAACGAGCTAAACAATTAGCGCAGCTGTTCGCGGGCGGTCCTGATTAAAATAAAGAGTATTAACTGTTTATTATTTTAAGGCCACACCTTTTAAACGATGACTTAATTTTTTTGTACCACAAGTGTTTTAAAAACGTTACATATGCAAATGAAGTCTTTAACTATTTGCATATTAACACTAAATTTTTAATATTTAGCTAAAATGTAATACTTATTTCATGTTTAACGTAACATTTAATTTTGCAGAAATTCTGTTCAATATTTATATAATTTTTAGATTACAAAAACAAGATCACTCAATGATTAAAATGATATAACACATTTGGTTGTCTGACTTTTACGTACATATTTCAACATTTAGGTAGTTCACATGTCTGATGCATAATTTTAAATAAATATGACACCATGTTATAGTGAGTATATTTGAGACCAATTATAATTGAATAAATGAATTATTTTACATTTCAGAAATCGTTAAATATGGTCAACATAACGTCATTAAACCAACAAAATCCCGGAAACAAATCATTACGTCATCTATGGAAAGACATGGATAACATTGTGGTTTAGGAAATAAGATTTCTGGTGCTATATCTCTCTCTCTCTCATTCATATAAAAGGATGTATATTTTTATGTTTAAATTGTGATCAAGGTATTACAATATTTGTTTTAATTATATTATTATTTATAATTAAAATGCATAAATAAGTGTTTAAAAAAAATCTGTTCTAAAAAGTAAACTCTATAATTTATTTGTATGGAAGTTGTAAATGGAAACTGTCCTAAAATCAGTAGGATTTACTGCTTATAGTGTGCAGCCATCTGGAATTTCTGTCCCCTTTTTGTTCTTTATGAAACTCTGGCATTTGTGGTGTTAATCGTTTGAATTATTTCTTGTAGGCGAGCAGTTATCAGAGTCAGTATTGAACTGCAGCTCGTTTCAAACCCCATCCACAGACGGGTAAGTGTTTCTCAATCAAATTACATAATGTTAGGACCATGTCTGTTGTATGTAAGGAATAAAACACTTGCTGTCATGCTGTTATAGAAAATGAATCACTCACGTGGTGGTGCGATGAAGCAGACTTACTTCTACCACACTGAAATTGACTCTTTTCTTGTAACACAATGTCCTGAAGTGTTTTATTCATCTTATACCACAGCAATTTTCCTATGAAAATTGAAAATCCTATGAAACAATTTAGTTCCTGTTCTCACTTACGTTATAGCAGCTAAAAACCTTTTTTCCTTTCTCTTGAAGTTAATACAAAAATCCTGACTTTAAAAAAAAATAATAATAAAAAAAAATTGTATTTTTATTTTTTAGGATTTGGTTGTGAGGCTGACTGATGATGCTGATCTCTACTTCCTGTATAACCTCGTCATATCAGAGGAGGATTTTCAAAGGTACAGTGATTTTGTTCAGTAAATGTTTTGCACTGTTTTGGCTTTAACGCTTTGTGAATTTGTAGAATAATAGTCAGAAAATTGCAGCTGTACAACTTTCGTATTGACCCTGTGTGATGAGAATATCTCAAATAGGCCTTCTTTTCTTTTTATAATTAAAACAGCCTAAAAGTCCAGCAGGGTCTCCTGATAGACTTCACCGCTTTCCCTCAGAAGTTCATAGACTTGTTGGAGCAGTGCATCTCCGAGCAGAGCAAAGAAAATCCGAGGTGACCGGACATTTCTCAAAATGATGCCTCGATTCTGTATGGTCCACATTTTAGCATTTGAGTACACTGCTACTACATCGTAACTAAAACAGACAAGCAGCAGCTTTTTTTTCTTCCAAACACCTGGTGGTTGCCATAAAACCTTGTGTGTATATACACATACTCAAGTTTCTACCTTAGGCAAAAGATTAGTAATAAATGTATTGTGTTTTTTTTTTTTTTTCTTGTAGGTTCTTACTGCAGCTTTCCTCCCCGTCGTCTGCACTAAACCACGGCATCGCTAATCTGAACATTGTGGAGACCAACGCCTTTAAGCACCTCACACACCTGTCTCTCAAACTACTCCCTGGCTCAGATGTGGAAATAAAGAAATACCTGGCTACCTGTTTGGCAGCGATGAAGGTACAGGAGATGAGGAGAAGCATTAATATCTTCTTTCATTGTGTTCTGAACTGTTGTCCCACATGTAGGCAAATATTTATTTATAATTCTTCGAATACAAATGTATTACTCTTTTTTAAAAAAAAAAAAAAAAAAAAAAAAAAAAAAAAAAAAACCCCAAGTGAACACCAAGTTTGTTGTGCCAGTATGAAGCGAAGGCTGTAAAATAAGTTGAAGAGAACAGACACCAGAGTTGTTGTTTTGATGTCACTCTATTAAAGAATAAAGGAAAAGAAGCTGCTGGAGAATTAGCATCAGAGTGAGTAATGGCAAAATAATAACTGAAAATGTTTTAAAGTATTTTCCTTATCCCTAGTAAAACAAAAGGAAAAATACAAGGTCTTCCCTTTCTCCTCATCAAAACAAAAACATGATTCCTAAAATAAATGGCGCCCCATACAGTGTCCAGGCATATATACAGGTGCATCTAAAAAAATTAGAATATCATGGAAAAGTTCATTTAATTAAAAAAGTGGAAGTTTCATATATTCTAGATTCATTACACCATAAAGTTAAATATTTCAAGCATCAATGCGGTGTGGCATGGAGGCAATCAGCCTGCGGCACTGTTGAGGTGTTCTGGAAGCCCAGGTTGCTTTGATAGCGGCCTTCAGCTCGTCTGTATTGTTGGGTCTGGTG
>JANDJT010000002.1:13682580-13706165 GCA_024331685.1 Stegophilus panzeri
ATTTCACTCACTACTTTCTTTTTTTTGTCCTGGTTAGACCTCCGTTGATGAAACTGTTGAGAGTAAACAGCTACAGATCGGGAAGTTGGAGTCAACAGTGAAATCTTTATCTGAGGAGCTCATAAAGGTTTGTCAGAGATTTATAAAGTGGTACCAGGCTTATTTTCTGCAGGATTTAACTGAACAGCAAGTGATAGTGTCTCAATTTATTAATGGTAGTTACATAACTTTATTAGCGTGGTTCGATTTGACAAAGTATATTAATTGAGCAGATATTTATTCATAAACATACTAATACATAAATGTTATGGGTCTGAGTAAAGATATGTACGTCTATGTGAATTGGCCGTGGTTTGGATTGTATGATAAATACACACTCTGATATGAGAGTTAACCTACTTTCCTTTATCAGAACCATTTAGATGAGCAGTTAATAGCTGATTTTGAAAGAAATCTTTTAACGCCCTCTGCAGGTATCTGAATTAGTCCGGTTGGAATGATCATTTTTATTTATTAGTAAATCTGACGAGCTGATTGTTCAACTTGATATTAATATTAATGGAAATGCTTGAAGTACTGACCTGAGCCGTGGGTGTGTGCTTCAGGCGAACGGCATCATTAAAAAGCTGCAGGGCGATCTGAAGGCTCTGGTGGGGAAGATTAAGGTGAAGAACACGGTGACTGTGTCTCAGGAGAAAGTGCTGCAGGAGACGACGGAAAGACTGCAGAGGGAGCAGAGGGAGCTGCAGGACACGCAGCACAGACTGCGGCTCAAAGAGGACGAGGTGAACAATTTTCTATCGATAATCTGAATTTGTTGTTTAGGGAAAATAGAGCAGACTTTCCGCATTTTATGCAGGAGGCCTGCATCCTAACACCGGAGTACGCTGCGAAGAATGATCACTCAGAAAATTGACATGAAAATAAAAACAGCAGATGAGCCAAAGGTTGCACGGGTGTTTTGAACTCTGCAGTATTAACTGACCCCATGGAAGCCCCTTCCCTCCCCCATATCACGTTAGTAATGTTTTAGCCAGTGCTTTTGTCTTTACTTGATTTTCAGTGAATGGCAAATGTTTTGACATCATTCCCGTGAATTAAAACTCTACCAAGGTATGTTTAACGTTTTATACAAGTCCTGACAAAAATGATGGAATCACCATACTTGGAGGATACTCACCCGGCTTTTTTACTTCGTAGCAAATAAACAAATCACAGATATGACGCAAAACAATTTTTGTTTAATAACTGAACATTCTGGCTTTGTGAAACATACCTCAAACAAATTAAATTAAATTGTTTTAATTAATGGCATATTTTTTTCCCAGATCAAGTAGAGGATTATAGAGAATTATCACCTTGTAATTTGCAGTTCTAATTTGCACTTTTTGAAGGGAAACATGGCCCCAACAAGAGACTTGTCAGCTGAAACAATTGAAAGGATTATAAAACTCCTTCAAGAAGGAAATCCGACACGGTGTATGGTAAAAGATGTTGGTTGTTCCCAGTCAGCTGTGTCTAAAATTTGGTGCAAGTATAAACAAAATGGGAAGGTTATAAAAGGGAAACATATGTGTAGACCAAGAAAGACGTAAAATGTCAGGATAGAAAACTCCGTGATATGCCTTGAAAATAGAAAATGCAGAACAAAACAAATGAGTGTAAACAAGAGTCATTGTTTGTGACAGAACTGTAAGAAATAGGCTGAATGAAATGGGATTTACGTATAGAAAAGCCAAACGAAAACCAGCACAAATCCCTAAATAGAAGAAAACATGGTTACAGTGGACTAAAGAGAAGCAATCATGGAGTGTGGATGATTGGATGAAAGTGATATTCAGTGTGAATCACGAATCTGCATTGGCCAAGGAGATGATGCTGGAACTTTTGTCTGGTGCTGTTCTAATGAAACACATTAAGATGACTGCCTGAAGAAAACAAATTTCCACACTCATTTATGATATGGGGTTGCATATCAGGTAAAGGATCAGGAGAGACCTCAACAGTTAATACACAAGTGTACATTGAAATTCTAGACACTTTTCTCATTCCATTGATAGAAAATAGGTTTGGTAGTGATGGTCATTTTTCAGGATGACAATGTCGCATCTTGCGACAGAGCAAAGTGTGTTAAAGCTTTTCTTCAGGAAAGGCAGATCAACCCCATGACATGGCTAGCAGACAGTCCAGATCGCAATCTGATTGAAAATTTATGTTGGAAATAAAAAACATTCTGATCTGTCAACCGCTATTCGAGAAAGTTGGAACCAGCTTGATGGAGAATATTGTTTTTCATTAGTGAAGTCCATGCTTCAGAATTCAGGCTGAGCAACAAAATACTAGGATTAGGTTTAGTGTGTGGTTTTTTTTTTTTTTGTTTTTTGTGTTTTTAAAAACATGATTTTATGATTCCATAATTTTGTCCTCTACTTGATCTGGAAAAAAATATGCCATTAATTGAAACAATTTAATTTGACTTGTTTGAGGTGTTTGTGATTTGTTTATTTGCTAGAATCACCTATTGCAGTGCATTGTGGGATTTCATTAGCATGTTTGATTTTGCAACTACAAATCTGATTGCTTTAGTCTCTCTGTTCTTACAGGTATCGAAGTTAAAGGAGCAGTTGGAGGCCACAGTTAAAAAACTGGACGAGAGCAGAGAGGTGCTGAAAACTAACGAAAATGGTATGCATCTGTGTGCATGATGGTTTTTCTCTTTGCGTTATAGTTATTTTTTTTTTTTTGGTAGTCAATTAATCTAACGATTTTTTTTCAATAAATCAATTAATTACTTACATTTTTCCCCCAGCATTTCAGTCAGCTAACACTACTACACAACTTTGCAATATGTTCCTAAATGAAACACTTGGATGCTAAATTCAATTCGTTTCAGTGTTTGCACGATGCAAATAGTTTTCAGAATGTAGTCGACTTCAAATCTTTAGTTTTCAGTGCCTGATCGACTCCCAGCACTTGAAATTGAAAGCAGGATTGATACAGAACATATATTTAAAATATTTGTGTACATCAAGAAAATGATTCGCCTTTTGCAAACACTTTCATTCAAGCAGAATGAATGTATGAATCACATTTATAGGTTATTAGAGGTTATTGGCCTTTATTTTGAATTTGACTCGCTAGAATTAGACGAATCAGTGCTTGAAATCCACGCAAGACTTTAACTGATTCAAATAGGTTCACTAATTGTGGTGTGAAGTGTCAATGTGTACCATCACGTGCTTCATTTGACCTGTTGAACTAACTATCAAGTGTTTTTTTTTTTTTTTTGTTTTTTTTTTTTTTCTTCTTCTGTTGAACTGCAGTGATAACGTGGCTGAATAAGCAGCTGAATGAAAACCAGCTGTCCAGAAAGCAGGACACTGTTGGTGTGTTCGAGACACCACAGCCTGGTGCTGGACTGAGACATGCACCTGCTTCTCACAACATGGTAACACACACTCACACACTCTCTCTCTCTCTCTCTGTGTCTGATTTCTGTTCATCTCATTAATCAGTTTATCATGAATAAAGTCGATTGTGGCTGTGACTTTATTGGATTTGTGTGTGTGCGCTACATGATATATCCTTTTCTTCTTTCTCTAGCTTGATAGTAAGACTTTCTCTTCTCTGGGTCAGCCATATCCTGTGACCTCCACGTTAAACTCCAAGCACTCGTTCCCTCTGTCATGTGTGAGCGCCGGGCCGCGTTCCGTCCTCACTTTACACAATCCCAACCCAGGACCAAAGGCAGGCTCCTTTTTTCTTTTCCATCCTTTTATCTGTTTTCACAATCTTTCTTTCATCCACCAACGATTGGCACGCACATTCTTTGTAGTTTGCATGCACTTGAGTCAGTAGTTCACCATGAAATAAATAAACATTGCGTGTCACGCTTTTATTGAAAAATAATCAGTCACAGGGTGGTATGAAGTTTATAAAGATTATTTTCCTATAACATCCTGAAGTGTTTTATCCCTCTTACATCACAGTGATTACAATTTTCAATTTATTAAAGAATGACTTTCATACATTTGGAATCCTTTTATAGTTACATTTACTGCTGTGAAACATCTGTGAGACAAGTTAGATCCTGAAGAGAGAGGCCGGTGAGGGAATGACTGTTTTATACCTGCTATAGCATACAAGAGGTCTGCAGGTATAAACAGACATTTCCTCACTCCCTCTTTTTAAGTTAATGACAAAAACAGCTTGTTGTGTTCCAGAGAAAACAGTGTAAACGCCTCCCCATGTCATTGATTCACCAAGTCAACGATTACACAGGTCTTTTTAATCTGTTTATGTGGAGCATCTGCCTGACAAATCCCTCTGTTACTATAGTAACGATAACGTATTAGAACAAGCACATTAAAATAAACATGTAATTAATTAATCAACACCATCAGTGTTGTGGTATAAACTGATGCATTTGTGTTCGGTACTCACTCACAGGTCCAGTTTAACCCAATGAGTGCCAAAGCCAGCATGTCTCCAGTAGAAGGGACTGGAAACCCAACCGCACCACAGTCATCCTCCAATAAGGAGAAGTGAGTCATCTGTTAGTTTCTCACATGTTTAAGAAAAAGCAGGGTTTTTTTTGGTAGTAATCACTTATCCATGTTGAGTTAAACCCGATTAACCAGAATCTGAACCTGGGATCAGTGACTCAACATAATTCTGGATTGGTCTGTACTTCACAGCTGTAATTCCATAAGCTCAAACCTGCACAGGAGCTGTTTATGCAACATAAACCTGACTCAATTGTGTGTACGTCTATATTGGATAAAAACAATCTTAATATCCTCTCCAGGTCTTCGTACCATTCGCACTAGCTAATAAGCTAATATCGCTGATCTCAGTTTCAAGCGTCGGTAGGTACGTCACTCAATATAGTTATCTCCGATAACACAATCTGGCTAAATTAATCAAGTTCTTAGAAGCAGTTGTTAGCCTGCATGGAATTTGGTTTACGTTATCTCTGATTTATTAAGTGACGTAAGGATGGGGGACCTCTGTGGCATGATGAATATAAACTACGCAGTGCACAGAGGTGACGTGATTGGCTGAGCATACAGTATGTCTATATCCCTTTTAATACCTCAGATGTGATTTTAGTTTGGTCCAGCATACCAGGTTGTTTTCTGTGTGTGTTTACGTTGATGATTTTTTTTTTTTTTTTAACAACCCTGTACATATAGTAAGATTTTGTAGCAACTAGAGATGGCACCGAGCCGATACCCAGGATAGGTATCACTCTGACAGCGGCTTGGATATCGGACAAAAAAAAAAAAAAAGGATGAATTCAATCTATTCCTGTTTCTAATTAGAAACAAGCTGAACTCTGTGTTGAAGGATCCTGATCTCAACACACCACATGACCTCGAGCCTGTTTGGCTCGGTTCCAAAATTTGATAGTTCATGTGCTGGTTACAGTGACAATTCCGTATAAATCCTACAAGCATTCAACCACTCGTTCTTGAGACATCGCACTAATTAGAATCTCAGACAGACAGACAGACCTGAAAACACACTGCCTGCATTACTTAGTGTTTTTTTTTTTTTTTTTTTTTTTTTTTTTTTTTTTTTTTATCCCCCCCCCCCAAGTGAAAAAATTCGAAAAACCATTTTAAAGATTTTAAAAAGGAAAAAAAATCATGGCTGGGTTATGGATATTGGCTGATATTGGTATCAGAAAAGAAAAAGAGATTGTGCCATCTTTAGTAGCCAAAAAAAAAAAAAAAAAAAAAAACCTGAATTGGGAGCAGATTTTTAGAAAGGGTAATCCCAGACCTGATCTACTCAGCTGGTGGTGTGTAACAATGTGTTCTTATTCATAATCCACAATTATTCACAGCGTTCAACAAATCCAGTGTTTAGCTTTGTGAGAGGTTCAGAAAACGATTCTCACACCAGGCTGTTGCTGTTTTTGTTTTTTTCGTCAGTTAACACCAGATAGTCCTCTTAATACTTCTTATAGTTTGAAAGCAGTAACATTCTGACCAAAAAAACGTGTAACCAGATCGCACATGCTTTAATACTGTTTTCCATGTCTGATAGCGGGGAGCCACTCGGGTTGGACTCAAAATACTTTGAGAGACGAGATGAGAGCATCCCTCTACGTGGCCTGGTACCCAGCATGCACCTGAACAAAGGTGAAGAAAATATCAGACAAAAACATAACACTGCTTTTTAAGCGAATCAGCAAACTATAAACACCTAACCTGCTCTGTATCTGTTTTCAGAAATCGCTAAACCCTCCTCGAACATGGCCGGTGCAAAACCCACAGCTCTATCAGCGTATTTCCCTGGATGATCTTCGGTTTTTCTCCCACCAGAATAAGGAGCACCAACCCTCAGGAGCTTCTACACATCTCTGGGTCATGTGTTAAGTGTATTATGCTTGTCAGATTATTTATTAAACACTGTTTTGTTTTGTTTTTTACCACTGATTGAGTGGTTGTGCGCACAGGAATTTTTTGTTTGAATAAAAAACTTTTTATAGGTGCTGAATTATCTATGGTGCTAAAAATATGCGAGTAGATAAACGCAACTGACGTGCTGTGAGCAAATGGACTGAAGAAAGACCATCCAGATCGCAATGAAAACTAAACATATTTGGTATAATGCATTTCCAGTAGGCGTGTGCCAATAATCAGATTTTCATTAATCTACACGGGCTGTCTCGAAAGTGGATTTTTTTTTTTTTCTTTTCTTCTTAGTCATTTAAAGCAGCAAATTTGAAGGAACATCTCATGTCATATAGTGCTATAGAATGGAGGAGACATGAACAGTATGAAAGGTTAATATCGGAACATGTCTATTTTCTACTGATGAGTTTTACATCAGCATGAGTGTGCTGTTGTGATTGTATATAAAGTCTACATGAGAATCGCCATAAGTTTGTGTATATACACAGTAAAACAGTAATGTACTTAGATCCTTGATTTAATAAATATTTTTTAAAAACCGTTTTAACAACTGTTTGAGGAATCTGATGTTCAGAGGAAGCATTTAATGCAGCCAATACTGAATTAAATTATCATTTAGAACTGTATTAGGAAAACAGGCCTCGCCTCCTTTACTGACATCACACTTAATTCACTGGGGCTAAAGCAGAGGCTACAGGTGTGTTGGACTTCATGCTGTACCGCCCTGACCGATCGACGTACGTCATCGAAGTACAGCTATAGCTATACGAGAGCAGCCGGCTCCCTCAGCCAGCGCAGCATCACGAGCTCTGATGACGACACAGCTATTTCACGATTGGCCAGACAACAACTAGGACATGTTTTATGTTTATTCCGACACCTTCAGTTCCACTAAGGCTCACAAATCCACATTTTTATAAAAGAGTAAAAACCCTTTTCATGCAATCTTAATGTTATATTGTGTCATGTCTATCAAAATAAAACTGCTAAAAAAAAATAAAATACAGACCCACGTTACTGTTTTTTATAAATAACAGTCTTACGTTCTTGTACATACAGGCAGTGTATTAACCTATTCAGTAAAAAGTGTTTCTGGTTGCTACATGTAAAATTCAGACGTCTGTTTACCTGAGAAATAGTACATCTAATCCACTTCCTCTGCAGTAAAGAAAGCAAACACCGCGCCACCTTCTCTACGAAGCAGAAAGTGTCTGACTCGACGGCTCCTTTTTCAGCTCCTCCCCCGACTGCAAGCGGAAGCTCTCGCCGATCGGTTACATCCAGCCACACCCGAAATCGAACACACGTTATGCCTCCTTTAATTGCAGTGATCGCCAGAAGCTACAGCTCTTTTACTGGAACTGGCAAAGACCACACTAGCTTCAGTAGGAGTATCACCCAGAAGCCATGCATCCTTCACAGGGAGTGACACAGAGGTCACACCTTCACTGGGAACGGAAGCTGCGTTCGCACCATGCTGTAATTACCATAATTAGGAGAATCCATCTTGTACTGACGAGTTCTTACGCTTTTTTTTTTTTTTAACTTGGAAAACTAGGAATTTTCTAAAATGTAGTTAAGTAGTTAGCTCATATTTCTGTGTAATAATTTGTATACAATAAATTGCACAATTATTAATGTCTTAATAATGAAAGATTAATCTGAAAATAAATGAAAAACATACAATACAATGTAATGTAATTTTGCAGTTGTCTACAGCATCTCACACAAATCCATTTAATTCCGAGTGCGAGGGCATGAACAGCTCAGAGTAGAACCGGGTTGTCATCTAGTAATTACGTTAATTCCGACATGGCTTGAACGCAGCCTAACTAAAACATAGGCCATGCATCCTTCGGTGTTACAGACACACAGACCTCCTTCATTAGGAGTGTTGGCCAATAGCCATACTTTCAATATCAGGAGTCTCAACCATATGCCAAGCCTCCCTTACTGGGACTGCTACACAGGCCACACCTCTTTCACTGAGAGACACAGTGGCGATGCCTCCTTCATTGGAATGCCAGAAGCCATGATTCCATCACTGGGACTGACACACAGGCTACACCTGCTTCAATTGGACTGACAGTCAGAAGCCATGTCTCCTTTACTGGGACTTACACACAGGCCATGCCTTCTTCACTGGGACTGAGAGGCAAAAACAAAACAGGCATTAAAAAAAAAAAAAACCAACAACATTAGCAAATTCAACTTTGAATGTCAAAAATACTTTTATTGAAATGTTTAAGTATACGTCATGTCATATTTACACACTTAGCTGTTTACAGTTTTACTGTATGTTAAAATTAATAATAAAAAGGCAGCAAAACATGACGAGAGAACATAGAAAAAAAGCATGCGGAAATCATAAATAACCAGAACATGGCTAATTCACACCTATCATTCAATAAAAACTTGTACTTTATTTGGTCAAAATGGTTGTCTATTAAAAAAAATAATAATAATAAAATAAAAAAAAAAAAAAGACCTGAAAAGTATACAAGGCCACTGAAGTTCCTCTCCTCACCAAACGCCTGCACCTACTAAATGCACACGCTTCCTACATACACACACCGGTCCCGTCCAGAACATTCCTAAAGCTCTGCATGCTAGTATTTCCTGCTCTGATACGCTGAACTGTTCTTATCACTGGGTGAGTTCAATCAAGATTATTACAGGAGAAACAAAACGTGCAGTGTGTGTGGGATTTGGGGGGGGTGTTAGGGGGTAGTGAGTGAAGGCACCAATAACTCTGAAGTGGTATGTCTACTACACATCATCTGTGTAGATAAAGGATCTGTAAAATGAAATTGAAGATGCAGAAGCTTCTGTTTCATACTGAAGCCAAACTGGAAAAGCTGTGTAAGGAAATATATAGGCGTCAAAATGGCTGATCTGTTGACGCCATGCATTAAAGGAAATATTTGTCCCCAAAAAAAAAAACCCCCCAAAATAAATCTAACCTCTAACGTAGTCGATCAGAGAAGACGTGTTTGTTGCTTGAGTTTAAAATGATAATGTAGCCATCATTTAATGAATCACCACTAAAAACCTCGTGTGTAAATATCCACCTCAAACCACACCCAGACATGGTTTAAGACAGTTTGACTTCGTCATTTTCAACCTGCCAACTGTTGTGCGTTCTCTTTTCTTTCTTTCTTTTTTTTTTTTTTTTTTAAATGTGCGGTGCATTTTAAGAGGACAAGTTAGCACTCAAAAATACACAAAAACAGCCTTCTTTTTTCCCAGCCAATAAACAGGACAGATGTGCAAAATGACTAATGAATCTGGAATGATGGAAAGTTCAAAACACCTAAACAACTGACAGATATTTCATATATGCAGCGTTTAGTGTGTTCTCCCCTCAGTGCGGTTCTTTTGGCAGGTGAGAACACGGCGATCGCTCTGTCCGAGCGTCTGAGCGGGGTGTTCAGTCCACTTCCAGCTGAACTCGAGTGAGAAAGCGATTCGATTCTGAATCAAACATGCTGATTTTGGGTTGCAGCTATTTTTTTTTCTTCTATAGATGTGAGCTGCTAGTCTGAGCCAAAGGACAGAACTGTAAGACTGACTAAACAAACAAAAAGAGAAATATATTATATTGGTTATTTTTGCTGTATAATTATCGAATAATTTATTCAGCACTGGCTCCGTGTTGGCCATGCTCAGCCGTTTTTTGTGATTTATACACGGATTTCATAATGGTTTCATTTTCCATCATGGTATTTCCTAAAGGATAAGTGAAAGGGTTTTTATGAGGATGTTCTCAGCCCTACTTACATTTCAGACAGCATTTTTTTGCTATTTGGTTCATTTAATTATGTGCAAACCAAACCAAATAGCAAATGAACCAAAAGAATCAATTACACTCTGATTCAAACTCCATAAACAGACTAAAGGGTGTGAAAGCGCATGGAGAGATACACTGGGTACATGTGACTTTTTTTTTTTTTAACTGAACTATTCCATTAATATGGGGTGAGTATGGGTTAGCATGTTGCGTTCAGAAACGCTCCTGACCGAGCTTCGGGTCCCTGAGTGAGCCCTGTCTTAAATGGGAATGCAACTTTAAGAAGAAGGAAAAAAAGAAACGAAAAAAAAAAAAAAAAAAAAAAAATCAGCAAAAGATAAAGAACTATAAAACGAATAAATACAAGCCACTGCAACGGTGCCACTGGACAGAACCGTCATTAAATATATGTTCCTCTATGTACACAGTTTTTGTTGTTTTTTTTTTAAAGTTTTTTTGGGGGTTTTTTGTTTATATTTTTTAAAAAGCTCTGGGTTTGATATAGATTGGCATTTGTCACGTCTCTGGTTCAGGGTTTTCTTTCACACATTGGTGTCCTGCAGCAGTGGCTCCTTGGCTTCTGGAGGCTGAGCGCTGTGCTGGTGCCCGTGAGCCGAGGCGTGTTTCTTCCAGCTGCCCGCTCGGCTACCCACCTGTGTGTGTTCAGGGATGAACAAAGCCACAAGCAGTGCCAGCAGCACTGAGCACGCTCCGAAAAGAAATGGAGGACCAGGAATTATAGCACTCTGAAAGGAGACGGAGTGAGAAAATCAGCATAGTAATAAATAAATGAATGAATGAATGAATGAATGAATGAATGATTAAAAGATGTAAGTTTAAAAGTGTTCCAGACATGGAATAATCATAACTGTATAATCATAAAATGTGCTTCATATTATATCATGCAATTGATGTAATTGCTCATTAGTTTATTAGACTTTAATGCAGACAGAACAGAGATGAGTTTTAGATGTGAGGGAGTGTGTAAAGTGTGTGAAGTGGCTGACCTGCTGGTGGAGCTGAGTGTGACGCTCAACATCTTCACCTCCATCAGGAACCTCATCCAGCTCCACGTGAAAGATGTAGAAGATGAAGCCGTAGAGAGCTGGACCGAGTCCATTACACAGACCACGGATCCCCGTTATCATTCCCTGACCCACACCTGTACGTAAACACGCACACGTTAAACCTCCAAACATTACCCGTATGACCGCACTGTTGAATTCTGGATTCGGATTGGTCAGAAGGTGTTGATTAATTTTCTAGAGCAGCAGCTCTGACAATACTCCAACTGCAAATCACAGGTTTATATTAACGCGCTCGTTCTAATATGCTATCGTTTCTATAGTAACAGCCGGGGGACTTGTTTGGCGGACGTTCCACATAAACCGATTAAAAATAGTTTGGAATCGTTTTATGTGATGAATTGTTTGTAAGAGTTATAACGTTGAGTTTTCACTCTGCGAAACATGAAAATCTGCATTAAAATGTTTTACTGTTTTATTATGATATTCACAAGCCCTATATAAATGTGCTGTGTGTTTGTTTGTATTAGAGTTTATTGCCATACCAGCTACAATGGCAAATTTCATGGCAAATACAGATATTAATCAAAACATTCAATAAAATTCAGCTTAAAAAGTCAGACATGTCTGTACAACACGAGGACTCTATAAAAGATTCTTAATTTACTTGTGATAATCATTTTGTAATCGTTTTCCTGGGTCTATAAAATGTACTGTCATTTTGCCATACTGATAAATCTAAGAGCAAGAGTCTCACCTTGCTGGTCTGGGTCTGCAGTGCGGGACACTAGTGCACTAACAGCAGGGAAGGTGATGCTGGACATGGCCGCTACGGCACCTGCAGCCCACATCATCCTAACAAGACAAAGAACAACGATGTAAAAAAAATCACTCAAAAGAACATCTCAAAAATCACTTCTGTAAAGTCACATGACCATAAGCCCCGCTCTTTCACTCACCACGGCTCTGAACCAAACCCGTACCATGCCAACTGGAGGATCTGGAACCCCAAACCCAGCAAGATCGTGTTCTTGTTCCCGATGGAACGCATCAGTAAACTTAACACTACAGTCTGAAGGGGAGAAAACACAAACCACAGACAGAGCTTTAATAAATACGATTCTTCAAAAAAATATGTCGAGTATAAAATTGGAATAATTAAAACACAAACCTGTGCAACAATTGAAAGTAATCCTAGTACAGCTATGAATGCAGCAACACTTTCTGATGAAAAGCCCATTATCTGTAGAAAAAATTTTAACAATTAATTCTTTATTCAAACACTAATGCTACAAAACGTTAATTTAAACAGTATTAGTGTGATTACATGACTGCACTGCCATTTAGCCTTTATGACGGTTACAAATTAAACTATTTTTAAACATTTCCCAAAAGTAAACCTCAGAAAAAATGCATTTAGTTTTTAATTGCAAAAAAAAAAAAAAAAAAAAAAAAAAAAAAAAAAAAGCGCATTTAAGAAGGACTACAAAAAATATCTCAATAGTCAAATATATTTATATATTAATTGACAATCAAGCAATTAATCATCTTGAATGTGGCTTATAGAAGAGAAAGGCTGTAATAAATATCATGTGTTTGTTTATAGACAGAAAAATCCAACGATTCTACAAGAGGGGGGGAAAAAAAAAAAAAAAAAAAAAACCACCACAAAGTAGAATGATTTTTAGAAAATGTTTAAAAATGAAATACATGTTTCTGGTTAAATGCATAGGCAGAGTAGACCAGAGAATGTAAAGAATATTATTGGCTGGATTTTGGCAGCAAATACTATATATAATAAATGTAACTATAAATATAATTACGTATAAAAAGTAAGTGATTACTAAATAAACAATAAATTATGATCAAATAGTGTAATATAAGAGGGAAGAAAAAAAAACATCAGGAAAAATAGAAAAAATTATCTCCAGGGTGTTAACAGTAACTCAGTTTCATCACACCGGCCTGTCATTAATTATTTTCCTGTAACAGCATGGCATAGTATGTTTTATTCCTTACTTATGACATACATATTGCAATAACGATTTCATAATCAGACCTGTCGCAGGTAGAGAAAGAAGCTGGAGTATTGGCCAGCCTCGGGGAGGTACGACAGGAATACTGTAATACAGATGAGGAGCACCGTCGAGTCCTGACCCACCTTCTTCAGCGACTAGAGAGAGAGAAAGAGAGAGAAGTATGTACTGGACGTTCTGGTACTTGGAGATTTCTTTTGCACTAAACAGAAAAGACAGATCATTGTGTGGTACCTCTTGCCTATGAGCCCTCTGAACAGCATTCCCAATCCAGAATAATAAATAATCACACTACACTGCATTCACTACACCTTACTGAACTACTTCGCAAACTACTTTGGCTCAAAGACAGGAAATACATCTGAGCTTATAACACAGTTCTCAGATTGGCAGAAGGTGTTAATTAATTTTCTATAACAGCAGCTCTGACAGTTGTGCTGCTGCAAATCACAGGTTTATATTAATGCGCTCATGATACGTTATTGTTTCGATAATAACAGTAACTTTGGGGTGGTAAAAGTTACTCCACTTCATCACATCACTATAACAGCAGCTGTTTCATTCCTTACATTTAATATTTTAATACAGGTCTTCTAAATCTCGTTTCTCCTAGACGTTTTACCGCTTTTCGAGTCTGTCCACATAGAAGTGGCAGCTTTAATAATATTCTGGAGTAGATCGGGGTGTAAGAGTCGAGTCCTGTGATTACCCCTGTTCACACTGTGTTGTGCTGATCTCTCTTTATACAGAGAACAATAACACTAAACACAGCCACTGTGCTGAACATGCTCTACTCTCACAGAGAGCTGAAACCTGCTAATTGTGACTCATGGAGAACAGATGGATGTTCAGTGAGTGTGTGATATTTCAAGATCTTGAATACGCAATACATCACTGTTCCCATTATCCAGTATTACAGCTATTTTAGAATGTGTATAGCACAACAGTGCAGTACAACTCTATAGGCTCAATTGATCACTTATGTTATCAGAGTGTATTTATCATCTATTTTACTACCTTTGTATCTGTACTTCATGCACAAGGATTCGTCCATCCATCTGTCTGTCTGTCTAACTAACCAACCACAATTTATATACATTTCTATCTAGTTATATATTGTCATATGTCATTCTTAGATCTGCATGTTCAACCTAGGCTCTATCCATTATCAGTCCATCCATCCTTCTATCAAACATCCATCCATCCATCCTTTTGTCTCGACCATGTGTCAATCTACCAAGTCCTCCAGCCATCCTAATCATCAATTTATTTATGTATTCATCCTATCCATCCACCCATTTGTCCATCTGTCCTGTCGGTCCCTCCAACCATACATTCATCGGGCTGTCCATCCGACCATCCATTTATTCATCAGTCTGTCCAGCCACCCATTCATCAGTCCATCCATTTGTACAACTACCCATTCATCCAACTATTCAGTCATCTGTCGGTTCAACAATCAATTCAGCCATACATCCAACCAGTCTCATATCTATCCGTTTGTCCATCCAATGATCCACGCATCCGTTGATCCGTCCAACTGTCCATTTATCTGTCTATCCAACAAGCCATTAATCTGTAGATTAATTTGTCCAACCATCCATTCAGCTGTCAGTTCAACCATCCATTCTGCCATCTGTACATTATTGCTTCCGTCAACCATTTATTTAATCATCCGTCCATCCAACCGACCATTCATCCATCCAATCATATGGATGAATCTATATCCAACCATCCACTCAACAATCATCCATCCGTTTGTCCAACCATCCATGCATCGGCCCATCCAAACATCCATTTATCTGTTAGTCTAACTATCCATTCATTTGTCCATCCACTCTACATTTATTAATCAGTCCATCCAACCAAAAATTCATTTATCTGCTGTCCATCTAACCCTTCGTCCGTCCAGCTGTCCACCCAAACATCCATTCATCCGTCTGTAAAGCCATCCACCCATTCATCTAGAAGTGTGTTGTGGTCCTTTGCGCACATATGTTCTTCTTCCAAGCAGTTTCAAATTTTGCTGTGACCACACCAAATCAACTATACCAACAAAATGTCCATTCTACTCTGCTGCAAAATCATCAAAATCCCCGAAACCCTTAAAGCACGACAAATTACTTAAAACTACAACACAGAAAAGCACACTCACTGCAAAGGGGTCAGCCTGTTCCCAGGAGATCGGCGCTCCCCATGATGCCGGTCTCATTTTCTCTGGTAGCGATTCAGGAACGGCCACCAGGATGAAGCAGATGTCCAGCATGGCGATCGCTGATGCTAAAACTACTACCAGACTGTCTCCGTACGCTCGGCTGAGGTAGGCACCAATGGCTGGGCTGGTCACCAGGCTTGCCGCAAATGTGGCTGAAACCTAATGGGAACCATTGGAAGAACAACAGGTGAAAAGACAACATAAAAGTAGGAACTATTACATTAGAAAACAAAGAAAGATAAAAAATAAATGGAAATATAGTAAAAGTGCTGGGAGGCTAACTGAATAAGCAGATATATAGCTTATGTACACTTAATATGGCATACACTGGAGCTGGAATGCTAATTAATTACTAACAGATTTCTGTATAACTGGCTCACTAAAAATATTTTTTTAATTAACATAGTATCAATAAATGCAGTCTGGCATAACAAACAATATAATAACATATTACAGAACAAATTTTATTTCCATTCATCCCCATTGTATATTTAACATGAATATGTGTAATAACGGTACACACCAGGCCGTATGCCATGCTGCGTTCATGCTCCTGTGTGATGTCGGCCACGTATGCAAAAACCACTGAGAACGTCACAGCAAAAACCCCCGACACAGAAATAACCGCAAAATACCACCTGAAACAGAAGCAAGGGTCAGAATTACAGTACAACCAAACATGAATCCATGTCTAATTAAATCAGCATCTTCAAATTAAAATCATCCATTCGCAAAGAAATTTGTTCCCGTACTGATCTTAATGCATGGCTTCTCAACATCACCACAGTGTGCCAGTCACTGATATCAAAGATATCATGTTGCAATACTTAAAATTTTTAATAAAATTTTTTAAATAATTTTTTAAATAATTTTTAATAATACAGAATACAGTATGAGAACTTAACCACTGATGTCCAATGAAGAAAAAGATTAAAAATTAAACAACTGGTACAAAAAAAAACCTGGTAAAAAAAGAAAAAGAACATTAACATCTCATCAGTTACGATGATTAAAAATGAGACACATTAGGGTACCTAGGAAAGTGTAGCCTGTTGTGCGCTTATTGAAAAATAAACAGTGACAGGTGGCGTGATGAAGTGGAGTTACTGTTACCACCCAAAAGGTTTTATTCTTCTTGTCAAATTACTGAGACACTGCAAAGTATAAATTGCCCTGTCCTGGAGATGTGGGAAAACTAAAAGTTACAGCTTTACCTCTGACGGTTACAAAGCACTGATACTGGAGACTCCTTCCATAAATGGTAAATAAACATCACCTTACAGAAAACATGGCCATATCAATGATTACATACATTTTTGTGCTGTATTTGGCTTACCTCGTAAGTGGTAATTTGCAGGCCAGAATGACTTCATTTCTTTTTTACCTCAACGCTTTCAACATACAAAGTGGGGGAAAAATCATGGATGCCTCCATGTTCGTCTTTTATCAGCAACAAATTAGCCAGCTAAGTGTGATGAGTGATGTAGATTTACCTCCTCAAAACAGCTAACTATTTAGTCAGTGTATAGATTTAACAGGTGAATATGTCTGTATGTTGATTAATCTAAAGCAAATATATAAACAGTATATACTTGTATATACACAGTATAACTCATTTAAAGGTAAGAAGTTCTACTTTGTTTACTTCTGATGCTTTGCAGAGTCATGTCGTTTTAAAATCATTCCAAAAACTGGGAAGAGTTCATAGTTCAGAAGACTACCTTAAGTTGAGGGGGAGTTTCTTTGGCTTTTCCTGGTTTGACACTGGGATTTCTAAGTTGAATGCAGCATTAATCATTCGGTTTATGTGGACCATCAGCTGTACAAGTCCCTGTCAATGAGCTGTTACTACAGAAACAATTACATATTACTGTTTCTGTGAAATAAATAAATACCTTCTGACCAATCAGATTTGAGAATTTAACATCTCTGTGGTATAAATAAACATGACTGAAGCATGATCATGATATTCACTCTTTAAAGAGTCAAATAGATTTTTTGAATATCTGGCTTGGTAGCTAATAATACACTAAAGTCATGTCTAAATAACAATAATTAAAAACTTGTAGATACTAAAATCATAATTAGCAGTTGGAGACGCTGAAATCTTTTGGAAGCTCAAAACCATAGTGTGTGATGTCATGTTGTAAACAAATACTCTTAAAAAAAGGACGTTATGCGCATAATAATAGGATTTAACTTAATTGAACCACTGAAAGACCTTAAAATATGGTTTAGCTAACTGCTAGTTACCTTAAGTGTCAATGTTGCCATAGAAATGACGGATTTCCCAGTTTGAAGAGAAACAGCTCTGAGGTTAATGTCCAAGTCGTCACCTTGTAATTACTGTAATTCTGGCTTGTGGAGAACCTTCTAATCCTACCTAAATAATTTGTTGAATGTGTTTGCACTTATACACAGCTTCATCTGCCCATTTTTTCAACTAAATTATATCTAAATACTCTTGAAGTCTATGGTGATGTTAAATAAATGGAAAGGGCCATGAAACAGTACTGGGACTGAAACAGAGTGGAAATAGTAGTGAACACTGCTGACATACCATGGGCTAATCCTCATCAGAGGAATGGGAGCACACGTGAAGAAAACGGTGAGGAGGAGAAACGACTTCCTGCCCCAGACATCAGACAGAGCGCCGATCAGAGGGGCACTCAGAAACGACAGCAAACCCTGTGACCATCAAGAATCAAATGTTTACTACTCCAGTCATGTTTTATTTACAATCCATCAATCAGTCAGTCAACAGATTAAATATTGCACCTTTACTCCCTGTATGAGGCCATTCATCAAAAACGTGTGCTTCGGAAACGTTTCATGAAGAACCTGGACAATCAAAAACAATAATAAGGATCAACACGGATTATGATTTAGCACAGTATCGGGTTTTACAAGAAAATACAGTCGGGTACAAAAACCAAACTAACACCAAGAGCTGTTTGCATTTCAAGAGCACTTTGACACCCTTTAGAACTTTTGCTTAATCTGAATCAGAATAAAATTAATTCTTTTGATTTGTTTGCTATTTGGTTTACTTTTATTTTCTACTGAATTAATGTTGCTCTGTGGCATCGCCTTTGTTTTCTGGAACCAAACTTCAGAAATACCAAAGCAATGGGTGATATAACTGATAATATATCTTTTTATTTATAATATATAATAAATAAAAAGATATAATATTTCTTTTCATTTTTTAAAATAAATATTTACTGTCTAGAAGTAGCTGATGTTAATCTTTATCTTTTAAACTGTAACACACACACAAACAAAAGATAGATTTAATATAAAAAGTAAAAGAAATAATTTTTTGTAGAAATTGCCACCAAACCATTTTTTCATTTAAAAAAAATTTTTTTTCTTTCACAGCAGGTTTTTTGTTTTGGGTGATTAAGTCATTTCCAGAACAAAGTAATTACATTTCACATTTTTAAATAAAGCTGTACGCCCAACTCCACTGAAATGTTTTTAACAGTTTGACTATTTTGCATAATATTTATTTTCATAGCTCACTGAATTTCAGATATATTTTGTAGTCACTATTATCAAAAATATAAGTACCACATCCTGACTTACCACTAGTGTGGGTGCAGTCAACAATCCCCAAGCGAAGAACTCCAAAAATATGACTATGACAGCATGGTAAACACTGGGGGACCCAAAACCCTGCGGCTGTGAGGAGACACACATACAACTGTTAAACACCTGGTAGCAAAAAATAAAACATTTCAGGGTGTGCTGTTATAGGAAAATAATCAACAACTGGGTTAACTGTTACTATTACAAACTTGATTCATTTCAGATAACAGCAGGTTCTCATGTGTTTTATTCCTCTTATACCACAGCAATTTGCCAATGATTATATTTTTATTGATTAAACAATGATACATCATACTATTTATCCATTTATAGTCACATCAATGTTGTGGACTGTCCAGAAACAAGTTCCTCTTCTCAAATATAGCTAAACCAGTCTCTCTTTTTTTTCCTTTCGTAAAGTGAATAACACAAAACACAAAGCGTAAAGCAACTCTGTCCTAAACATGTCAGAAAACTTAAAGTTACCGCTTCACCTCTGACACGCGAGACTCATTCTATCAATCTTAAATGAACATCTTGCAAAAATTCACCATATCGATGATTACACACATTTTAAAATACATTACTGTAGAGTATACTGCATTCTACAAGTAGTTGTCGCTGAGCTGTTAATATAGAAACGATAACGTATTAGAACAAGCGCATTAATATAAACCTGTGATTTGAATTAAAGCTGGAACTACGGTCAGCGATGTCATAGAAAATTAATCAAAACCTTCTGACCAATCAGAATTGAGAATTCAACAGTGGTGTGCGGTTCAATAATAATAAAAGTGCTTGTGAGGGTGCACAAATATTTAAGCAATACATTTCGAGGTCGAAAATTATCCAGTGAATCTAGCTTGAAGGTCCTCTGAAGTTTTATAAATGTGTGTGTGTGTGTGTGTGTGTGTGTATGAGAGAGAGAGAGAGAGCACCCTGACAGAATTAACAGAAGTGAAGATAATCACCACAGAAACTGTATGTAAAAGGAAACAAACTCGAGTTTGCAACAAGTCTGCTTTGTCTACAGAGACCACCACCTCGTTTCTGGCAGGCTGTAAAATAACATGGTTATGGCTGAAAAGGCAATGTGCATTTACTACACCTATACCCTGTTTCTCAGCACAGGGATGAGAATGCACTGAAACCTGTTTGACTGTGTTTAATCTGTTTCTATGCTCCATGTGCTAACCACCCCCAGAAAAACTGAGAGGTGGCTTGATCTTAAACGGAAAGGTTAGCTGGCAACAGGAATGAGCTGCCAATCGACAACCAGTGTTTGGACGAATGTTTATGTGATTGGTGTGCAACTGATGCTCATCGCCAAGTTAATTAAACAGCTGATTGGCTATTTCTCTGTACCGTCAACTCGGGATGGTGGATACAACCATCGACTTGGATAAGCAAGTTACAAGCCACCGATAAGGTAAGCCTCAACAAAGAGGGCTGTTGAAATAATTGTAGAAATAAATCAAGAAATTCACTGTCTTCATCTTGTCCTTTGGCTGCATTTAAAAAAAATAAAAATAAAAATTGCATGTGAATTTCAACATGTTTATTCTTCCTATGTGTAGAAGTTAAGGTAATCCACATATATTTTCATTAAATCTTAAACATGTCTTTTAGTGAAATGAATAGACTTTTGACAATAAATACAATAAGTGTTCCTAGCTTTCTTTCACAAATAGGGTAAGGATAATGGTCAAAAACAACAACAACTTAAAATAACTTAATTTCCTTTGAATAATTTCGAACACCCAACATCCACCACCCCCTGGAACCCAGACAGCACCTAAACCCTCTGAAAACCCCGGGAAAACCCTGTAACTTTATCTTCTATGACGGATATCAAAAACACAAAACACCACAGTATTACTGATACCGATTTCTTGTCAGCACAATCGGCTGATACCGATCCCAATCCCGATCGTTCAAGCTTTATATAAGGGATATGCAAGCTTTCTGTTGACTGTCACTGTTAACCTTCTTTCCCCCAGATAAAGTAATACCACAGATGTTGCCTTGGTTATATTATTTACAGAAATGTTGTAGATTGTTGTTTTAACTGAGAATCAAATAGATAAGCACAACAAATATTAATTTTATAATGAACACTTTAAAAACACACACCATATGGCAAATTTTCCATTGTTTCTTGAGACCTCGTAATAATTCCACACTGCTGATGACATGCAGCACTAAAGTTTAACGTCGTCATGTGTTTTACGTCCTCACGTTTTACGTCATCAAATTGTGATTGGTTCGTGAGATCTGCCAAATTTAGAGACTACTGATTGAGTCATAGAATGTGATTATCGATAGGAGCATCCCTAGTATTACGGACCATAACTAAACCAAACACCAGGCTAGTTTTGGCTAAGCAGCTCTGCACACGGACACACTACCGAGATTTTTCTTTTTTTGGAGCTCATTGGACAACCTTTCCTCAGAGATGTTATGATTAAGAACAACATTTTAAAAGCTGATTCCAATCAGTTTATAATTGAATTTAGTCAAAGGAATAATAATTTTTAAAAAAAAAAGCTCTATCAAAAAAGATATCTCAGAACAGTGTGACGACCATGACGTCCAAAGAAATATTTTAAATACAAAAAACAAAGAATAAATGAATGGTAGGTGAAAAGCTAAACAGTTTTTTTTAAAGTGTGATCCAAGTTGATAATTAATTTTTGTATAAAAGTGAAAAAAGTCTTTAGATAAATAATTGACATTAATGCAGGTGACTGGTTACAATATGGTTACAATAGTGGATCTACTACAGATGATGACCTGGTTCTGGAGTCGCAAAACTACACAGTTTTTTTTTGTATGTTTTGTCAGCTCTTCTACACTATTTCTTCCCAATTACTTGGTCTGCTCTGCTGAAATACTTTGCAACCCACCAGCTGACAACCCCAGTCTATAAAATGTTATGCCGCCTCTGACTAAACATACATTAGCCATAGTTCTATCATGTGTGTGCATAAAGTACAGAGAAAAAGTTCCTGATGTTCTGAAATAAAAGGAAGGAAGGATATCATATCTGAAAGCTCAGGAGGAAATTCAGTACTAGTGACACACTCAGACAGAAACCTGTAGATATCCATGAGACAACAAAACTGAATCAGAGTTACATCATATACACACTGAGGAATACACAGGCATGTATGTGTGTGAAACAAAACAACCATTTCATAAGAACATGAGGTCAAAGTCATCTGATCACGGCACTCACTACACAAAAATAAACAGGTTTGAAAAAGGAGCGGATAAGGCTGGAAATAGGGGGGAAAACATGACCACAAATATTTTATGTACAAAAAAAATAGAGATGTAAATAAAAGAAAGAATAAATGAATGGTAGGTGAAAAGCCAGTCCTTGACGACAGGTTTGGAGTCCTTGAGGAACAAACCACCAAAAATGACCAATGGTGAATTGAATCCAAAATGAATTTGGATCCACGGATTAAGTCAAAATTTTAAACCGTGTAAACGGGTATGCTGAAATAAATCATCTCTGAGACAATCTATCTACTAACATGCCATCGTGAAACATTCACCAGAGTGACTTACATGCCATGGTTTAAACAGTGGCTATTTTCCCACCATTCAGTAACTGGTGAATGTCCTTGGATGATTTGCAAAACGTCTTTATAAGGTTCAAGTCACTAAGGATTGCTTATATGAGAGCTTCTAAACAATCATGCATGAAAATGTGAATTAAAATGTTTTTTTATTTGTTGCTTCCAAATCCACCTTTGGAAACCATCAAAACCAATTAAGCAACACTGAAGTTATTATTACTTTCGCAAAGCAGCCAAATGTTGCCCAAGTAATGCAAGCATTATCCCCTAATATTATTCTCTGTAACACAAGCTGCTGTTGTCTTATTCATTTGAAGAGAGAGAGACTGGTGTGGGAATGACTGTTTATAGCTGCTGTAACATAAGTGATAAGAGGAACTAACTTGCCATAATTGGCAATTTTGCTATGGTTTATTAAGGATAAACACTTCCAGATGTGTAGTTTCTGGGAAATTAATCAACTTCAAGGTGGTAACAGTAACTCCGCTTCATCACTCAACTTGCTTAATCATTTTTTTCTGCATTATTTCATCATAAAAACTATGATTTGTTTTGACAGTTAGCCTAGTATGCAGTCACATTATTTCATGAGCACATCTTTATCACTTTCATTTCCTTTGCAATACTCAAATGAAAAATGTTTCTTTCCGTCCAAGTTCATGGTGCTGAGTTTCACTGATTGCGCTAGTGTCAAAAAGCAGGAACTTAAACAGATGATGTTTAATATCACAATCTCACTAGTGTCATGTATAGGTTTACCAGTGCCTGTAACGAACATTAAGATTTTTTTTGTATATATACACAGTTGCAATCAACATTATTCAACCCCCATTGCAAACCAGGTTTATTGTCAAAATTTACAGACTTTCAGCTGTTTGCAATGAACAAATCAAACAAAAGCAATTAAAATAGTTCA
>JANDJT010000002.1:13706648-13719124 GCA_024331685.1 Stegophilus panzeri
CATGCTGCAGGTTTCCAGTGCCAGAGGATGCAAAGCAGCCTCAGAGCATCACCGAGCCACCACCATGCTTGACTGTGAACAGAGTGTTCTTTCTTCATTCTTCTTTCTCCAGACATACCGCTGAGTCATCGTGCCAAAATGTTCCAGTTTTGTTTCATCAGTCCACAGAACAGAATCCCAAAACTTCTGTGGCTTATTCATATGATTTTGACTCATGCTTTTCTTGTGCTTTTGGGTCAGTAGTGGTGTACGTCTTGGAGTTCTGGTATGGAAACCTTCTGCATTTAATACGCACCTTACTGTGCTCACTGAAACCTCTATGCCTGTTGCTACAAAGTCTTGCTGCAGGTCTTTTGCAGTCACTCAAGGGTTTTTCACAACTTGCCTTCTCAGAAATCTGGTTGCAGCCATTGATAGCTTAGTTTTTCTGCCCCGTCCAGATATTTCATGTATTTCTGCCCCTAGCCAGTTCAGGTGTTTCATGTGTTCCAGCTCAAGCACACCTGGTGCAACTAATGAAGCCCTCAATTAGTTGCATAAGGTGTGCTTGAGACAACAACTGTTCTGCATATCTGTGCTGTTGTAAGGGATTATATTCAGGGGGTTGAATAATTTTGAAACTGGAGAAGTCATTATAAGTTGCATTTTCAGTTGAATTTGAGGAAACCGCTTGAAGGATCTGTTGTGTTGAACTATTTCAATTGCTTTTGTTTGATTTGTTCATTGCAAACAGCTGAAAGTATAAACCTGATTTGCAGGGGGTGGGGGTTATTTTTAATTGTAGATATTTTTATTTTAGAACACATTACTGTTTTGCTTTGTTAGCTGTATATATACACTCACTGGCTACTTTAATAATAACACCTGTGCACCTGTTCATTCATGCAATTATCTAATCAGCAAATCATGTAGCAGCAGCTCAAAGTAGAAAATCAGGCAGATACAGGTCAAGAGCTTCAGTTAATGTTCACATCAAACATCAGAATGGGGGTAAAATGGTTGTTGGTGCCAGACAGTATGGTTAAATATTTATGAAACTGCTCATCTCCTGGGATTGTCATATAGGTGTTCCTATTATAGTGGCCTATTATAGTGGGTAGTAATATGTAGATCCATAGTGTGCATTTGAAAATGTCTTTACGTATAACTGCAGCCTGTTTTATTACTAATACATTTATAATTATCATTGTGTGTGATAATACTAATGGATGTAATGTTAGTACTGATAACCGTTGCCCGTAATAACACCAATATGATTACTATGGACAGTAATATGATGACAGTATTTACAATGTATACAATAAAAATTAGATAATGTCGTTCATTTGAATGAATTAGCAGTACAGGTGAACGATGCTGCTTTGCCAAAACAGAGGAAGTTGCCATTACTAACTTCTTAAGCTGATAACATTCAGAGTGCGACTGGTATGTATCGTTTAACAATTAAATAAATAAGTAGAAAGACGAGACTCTGTGTCGTGAGATATTATATTGAGTTTATTTTTGTATTATTTAGTGAACTCACCGTTCCGCCATCCTTGATGATGATTTTCTTGGCCAGCAGGAGACTGCGATTCACCCGTTTCTTCTTTTTGCTCTGTGTCATGATATAACCATCCTAGTTGATTTCAGTTTTTTTAGCGAGTCTCGACTGGGTTTTAATGAGAATACATTAAAAAGAAGGACCCTGTAAACGTGCAGCGAACATTTTTTTTTACAGTTTTACACCTCGCGTCGCCCATTCAGTTGTACACACCGCCGCCATCTTGGCAAAAAAAAAACACGAGCGATACGCCATGACGTTTTGGCGTCACATCACACGATTCGGGTGGGTGTACGTGATGACGTCAACATCATTCGATGTAGAGGGGTGCGTCCGAATTCGTTACTTTTTTGGGGGAGGTTTAAGTTGTAAAAGATTAACAATGCGCCAGATTTAACAGAAAATGAACACCCTACGTTATTTATTCGAAACATTTTACAATCAACTCCAAAGCAGTATTTTTTTTTTTTTTTATTATTGAAAGTTGAATAGAAAGGTGTCGGCGTTTTCTTCCTGTAAGCGTTGGTGGTATAGTGGTTAGCATAGCTGCCTTCCAAGCAGTTGACCCGGGTTCGATTCCCGGCCAACGCATCACTTATTTTAATTTCTTTTTTATTAAAACTGATCTCTTTTTATTTTCTTGCAGTAAATCTGTGTATCAGCCTGGGCAAACCCTTCAAATGACCACATATAGTTCTATTATATAATAAAATATGCTTCATATTTCATGTTTTTCCAACTGAAGTAAAGTTCTAGCATTTTAAAGAAAGAGGGAAAACTTCATTTACAGGAAATCTCCTCTCTGAAAGACATTAAACATGTTTACATTGAAATATTTCTGATGTGTTTAGCGATTCTAATGTTAATTTCTTGGTTGGTGCTGTATTTTAGATAAGCCGCCGGTCACCACTTCGGTTTAAACTAAAAACCTACTCAGAAATCTATTACAAAGTAAATCTTAGATTGCAATCAAGACAAAGTTAGAAAGTAATCTAAATAAAATAATTTAACATTATTTGGGGGGGGGGGGGCTTTATTTATTTGATTGTTTGTCTGTCTGTCTGTCTATCTCAGTGTTTCCCCCGGTGTGCTGTCTGACGGGAGCAGGGGCGGCGTGTAACAATCCTTCAAACATTTCTAAAAGGCTAAAATGTGTATAAAACATTTAATATATATGATAAATATCTGATGTCTGAAATAATAACACAGACACAGAAATAATAAGACAGACACTCACACGCATAACAATAATAATAAAAAATGATATATAAAATATAATAATAATTCCCTCGTCCTATAAATCGTCCTATAAACCAACAGAAAGTAGCTGAGAGAAGAAGTAGTTCGACGGGACAACCATAGCAACGCTTACAAACAAGGCGTCTCGCGTGGAGATGCTGAATGCTGAGGAGGAATTGTTGTGTTTGTTGTTGTTGATGTTGATGTTTGTTTTCAGTAAACATGAAAACATGGTGCACCCCCAAATAAACTTTCAGCTTTGGCTTTATTCTTTCAGCAGTATGTACAAAGCAAATCAAAATCACTCTGTTTAAAAACCTTTCCATGAATTTTGTGCCATCTGGCTATCTCTTTGGTCCCGCATGGATGGATCATAGAGTTGCCTGTACAATCGCACCTTTCGGCAAGAGTCACCTCAAAGTCATTCATTTCCTGATTGAGCGCCGCGCGTCAAGTTACAAAAAATGGCGTGCTAACCGCCACGCGGAATCAAGCCTCGTGCACTCGTCGCGCTCGACTGCCCACTCCGTGATGACGTCATTTTTGCCGTGCGCTCTCTCGTGTTATTGCAGACGCGTCGAGTATAAACCAGGCTTAACGCTGTCTAGCATCAGTGTTTGTGTAGGGTGCCACAAAGGTTTTTTTTAATTTTCAAAGGGTCCCGTGACTGAAAAAAGGTTGGGAAACGCTAATCTGTCTTTCTATCTATATAACTATTTATCTCAATTTCCAGTTTTTTTTTAAATTATAATTTTTGGCTTATCCTGGAAACACAGAAAGGAATACACAGTGGTTGGGATGTTTAGAACACACACATTCACACACTCACTCACACCTATAGGCAATTTAGCCTCACCAGTTCACCTACAGACATTTTTTGTATATGTGATTTTTAAACTGAAATACACAAAATTAAATATTGCACAGAATAGACCCCAACTATAACATTAGCTATTAGTTAACTAGATAACAGTAATTACTTTGAAGAAGAAAAAAACCCCAGACAAGTGAAAATAAGAAATAAATGGCGTATCAATGCATTGAATTCTGCATTTCTAGTTGGCAACTTTATAATCCACGGCACCGTCCTGGAAGTACAGATCAGCGTACTGCAGGATGTGATCGACAGCTTTGAGCAGTAAGATGTCTGTGCTCTCATCAAGGTCCACCTGGGAGGAGTAGTTTCTCACAGGTATGATATAGGACGTGGCCATTCCAAGAAGTTCTCCGGCCTTCACCATCTACACATTACAGCACAGAGCAGGGACGCTGACACATACATGATGTGAAATCTAGAAATACACACGCACACACACACACACACATACACACACACACTATTGTGTACATACCAGCTGCTGAACATTGCGGCTCCTGTACACCTGGCTGACATCTCGACATGTGTCTGTGCACACTTCATCCACGTGAGTCAGCAGCGCTACCTGGTGCACACCTGCATTAAAGACAGAGTTGTTTATGTTCATGTGTATGCTAATGGGATTTATATTCCCTTTATGGAATGCAATTTCCTACATTTACTGTTGTTGTTTTTTTCAACTCTCTTTTTTTCTCTCTTCCAGTTATTAAGACCAAAAAAACAAAAAACAAAGCTTGTCATGTTACCTAGAAAATGAAGCATAAACTCCTGTCCTGAAGATGGCAGAAAAGCTTGACCTTTCTTAACCTGTTGTTACAGCTTTACTTCTTTACTACAGTTGTTACAGCTTTACTTCTGACTGTTACAAAGTGCTAACACTAGAGACTCCTTCCATAAATGTTAAATAAACACCTCCTTACAGAAAACGTCACCATATCAACCATTACACGCTTTTTTAAAAATACATTTATGTGGTGTGTCTGCTGTATGAGTCCCTGTGAATGAGCTGTTAATATCATAATATCTAATATCATAGCTATTAGAACAACCTGCACTACTGTCAGAGATGCTGTTATAGTAAATGAATCAACACCTTCTTACCAATCAAAATCACTCATTCAGCAGTGCGGTGCTATAAAGCAGGAACATCAAGAATAGGTTTACCAGTGAATCTTTTTATTCTAACACGCATGTCTGGGTTATTACTACATGTTTGTTGAGGTGAGATTTATGAAAAAATGTGTGCTGATGTAGCCGATGAAATCCTCACCCAGTTTGCTGATGTTTTCTCGGAGCTGCTGGAACATGATGCTCAGTCCTTTGGCGTAGGTGTTGATTTTTGACGCATCCACCACAAACACCACACAGTGAATCTTGTCTTTGAGGCTCGGTTTCTTTATGACGCCCATGTCAGATCTGACTGGCTCTTCTGCACTGAACTGCGACGAATAAAAAGATTATAAACACTAGCACTAGATTTACCTTTTTTGTGGGAATGTGGAATTGGTTCAGGAAAATAGGATTCCTGTAATAACACAGGCCAGGCCACAGATGTGACAGTTAGTGTAGTTGATATATATACAAAAGCAAGATATTTGGAAATACAGAGACGTGTGTTTTTTGTTTTGTTGGTTGTCCGTAAAGGTCATTTGTTAATAGAGTTTTATTTCACTTATTTTATTTGTTAAACAGCGATCATTGCCCCATCAGAAAGCACCATACCCTCACTGTTGCAGCACAGTACCAAATGGGCCACAGCCTTCACTGGAACTGACAGACACAAAAGCCACACTTCCTTAATGGGGACTAAGAAAAACAGAAGACACTTCTCATTAAATGAAACTGACACACACACTGAGGTCACACCTCTTTCACTTGAAATGAAACACACAGGCCATTCCTCCTGCAGTAAAACTGACACACACAAGGCCACGCCTCCTTCAATAAAACTGATACACACAGAGGCCATAGGTGCATCCCAAATCGCATACTTATGCACTATTCTACACCATTTTGTAGTATAAATAGTGTGAATGGTGTGTTCACACTGAAAATTCCAACAAGAAGAAGTGCACTTCAAGTACCCAGATGATGCACTTATTTAACCAGAAAAAACGAAGTCTGGACACTTCATGCATTTAATGGTAAGTAGCTATGCTTACATAGTGGATGAAGGGAGGGGCTTCCAGGCGCTGACGGTGGATGAGAAAAAAAATTCAAGATGGCCAACAACCATCTTACAAATAGTAAAAGGTAACACTGACATAAACAATAAAATGAAGAAATTAATTTACATTGACGCTAAAGCTAGCGGTGTCGCCTTACGTGCGTTTGACGTCATTTGCCATCGACTGCTTATACTTCTGTTTAGTAAAAAAAAACATTAGTGTTGAGACAATACTACCCTTCTAAAATTCATATACTTGTCGGCAAAGTATATAATGCACAGTGTAAGTGCATAGAGTATAGTATGTCATTTGGGAGACAACTTATGCTTCCTTCACTAGGACTGATACACACAAAGGCCACACCTCCTTCAATAGAACTGACACACACAAAGGCCAGGCTTCCTTAACTAGGACTGATACACATAAAAGCCATGGCTCCTTAAATGGAACTGACACACACAGAGGCCACACTTCCCTCACTAGGAATGCTGTTGTATGTGCGACATCTTTCTACAATATCTGTACATGTTCCATCATGTTAAAAGTATAACTATTTAAGATTCCATGATCACTGAATACCATTACACTGATATATCATCATACCCCAGTGCGCAATTATTTGATACAGTTTTAACAGTCGTACCTGATATCCCTCTATCACATGCCCTTTAATAACGCACAGCGCATCATAAAGGCTCAGTCCCGTCGAGTCTCCTTCTCCAATCCCCATAATATCACACAGGACCAGAGCTGTGTGGTCTGATTTCTCTCCCCTCCGTCTGATGGGGAATGACTGGAGCTGCGAGATAGGACATTTTATTTGAACAATTTTCATGCAATAAATATACCAGAGAGCTGTTGAATTCTGGGTTCTAATTGGTCAGAAGGTGTTGATTAATTTTCTTTAACAGCAGTTCTGACAGTAGTGCAGCTGCAATTCACAGATTTTTATTAATGTGCTCGTTCTAATGCGTTATTGTTTCTGTAGTAACAGCTTATTCACAGGGATACGCCACATAAACAGATTAAAAAGTATGTCCAATTGTTGATAAGGAGACATTTAACATCTACAAAAGGAGTCTCCAGTGTCAGAGCTTTGTAACAGTCAGAGTTAAAGCTGTAACTTTTCCAACACAGGAAAGTCATCAGGACTTTACACTTTGCAGCTTCTCATTAACACAGCAAGCTTAGCATTTTTTTTTGTCTTATTAACTTCAAGAGAAAAAAAGAGAATATGGTGAGGGAACAACTGTTTATAGGTGCTATAATGTAAAGGAGAACAGGAAATAACTTGTTTTGCAGATATGCCACAACATTAAACATATCTATAAATGGATAAATAAATGGACATGACAAAACCTTTTTTTTTAAATGATCCATTATTCTGCTCTGTTTTTGTCTACCTGTATCGCAACCCCTAGTGTACTGACAATTCTCAGATTAGCTCTAATAAACACACTTCCATGATACAGTTTTCTTGACTTCTATACCTTTTTTGTGAAGCTTGCAGAAGTAGATGAGCCCACCATGGCCCGGTTAAGGACACGTCCAGAAAAGACTGACTGCACAGAGCTAATGAAACTGGACTTTCCCGCACCAACAGGACCCAGAAGCAGGACTCTGGCCTCAGACACAGCCCCGCTGGCCGGTTTGTATGACTCGACCATCTCCATCAGTTCCTTCCTGGATCTAATTGCACAATACAGAAAATCCTTTAAACATTCTGTGTACACACATATTTAACATGAGTATGTAGTAAAGCTACTGGTATACTGACTCAGAGGTCCAGTTCACTGATCTCCATGGAGTCTCGAGTAAATTTAAAGTTGGCCACAAATCTGCAAAGTGAATTAGTAATACAATATGTAAGAAACAAACAAATGACAGGACATATGGTTATAGGAAAATAATCAACAATGGCGCAGTGTGACAAAGTGAAGTTACTGTTACGTTGATTATGTTCCTATAACAGCTTGTTCTGAAGTGTTTTATTTCTCTTATACCACAGTAATTAGCCAACAATTACAATTTTTATTCCAGAATGATAAATTGTACTTTTTTATGTTTATAATTACATTTAAATACACCAACAGAGGCAGAGGTGGCTAAGTGGTTAAGGCTCTGGGCTAGTGATAAGAAGTTTGTGTTCCAGCACAATTCCAGTATAGTCTATGAAACAAGTTAGTTGCTGTTCTCCCTTACATTATAACAGCTATAAACAGTCGTTTCCTCACCAGCCTCTCTTTGTCTCTCTCTTGAAGTTAATAAGACTTTACTGTTTTATAGTAACAACTCGTTTACAGGGACAGGCCACATAACATAACCGAAGTCTAATAATAAACCAATTTTAAAATGTGTTATTTAACACAAAAAAGTTTGGTTGGATGTTTATTTAACATTTATGGAAGGAGTCTCCAGTGTCAGATCTTTGTAACAGATGGAGGTAAAGCTGTAACAATAAGTTTTAAGCTGTCACTTTAAAGTTAACTTCAAGAGAGAGAGAAAAGAGAGAGGCTGGTGAGGGAATATCTGTTTATAGCTGCTATAATGTACATCAGACATGAACTAACATGTTTCTTGGACATTCCACAAAATTGAACGTAACTATAAACTGATAAAAATGTACAGTGCCATTCTTTAATTACTAAAAAGTGTAACTGTTGGCAAATTGCTGTAGTAGAAGTGGAATAAAACACTTCAAGATGTGCTGTTATAGAAAAATAATCAGGATGGTAAAAGTGACTGTGCTTTTTTTCCACATTGTATGCTTTAAGGCAAGTTTCCATCAGATAAATAAACCTTTGGAACAAAACAAGCCTATTTTGTTTCTTACCTCTGGTCTTGACTCTGTCTTTGTTTATGCCTTTGGGAGTGCTGTCTTTATTTTTTTCCTGGGGCTTATCATCTGCTGGTTTTCCGATAGTGAAAAGTCCTGTGTTTGGCTCCACTACAGTGTCGATAAGTAACAGCATACACACAAAACATGTTGAAAGATTAACATGACACACTGGGGTGGACAAAAGAATTAAAATATAAATTATAATTCTTTTATTAAATCTAGATATTTAGACACAAAACAAAATGGAGGCTACCTACAACTGCTCCTGCTATCACTGTAATTTATTCAGTCATATTAAGTAATAACAGTAAATAAAATTATTTATACCACAGTACTGTTAAATTCTGGATTTTGATTGGTCAGAAGGTGTTGATTTATTTTCTATAAAAGCAGCTCTGACAGTAGTGCAGCTGTAAATCACAGTTTTATGTTAATGCACTCATTTCTACAGTATCAGTTCATTCACAGGGACTTGTACAGTACATGCACCACATAAATGTATTGACAAACAAATGTGTAAACATTCATATGGTGAAGTTTTCTGTAAGAAAAGTTTGTTTAATATTTATGGAAGGAGTCAGAGTCAGCACTATGTAACAAGTTATCAACTTCAAAGAGATAAAACAAAAGAGAGGCCGGTGAGGGAATTAATCTTTATAGCTGCTATAACATAAGTGAGAATAGGAACTAACATGAACTTTTATTGTGGACGTTCAACAACCTTAAAAGTATCTATAACTGGATAAAGAGTATGATGTATCATCCTTTTATTAATAAAAGTTGTAATCTTTAGCAAAATAAGAGTAATAAAACACTTTAGGAAGTGCTGTTAGAGGAAAATAATGAACTCTGGGGCAGTAACAATAATTCTGTTTCATCAGTTTATACTTAAAATAATAATAATAAATGTTAAATATCAGTAATTAAATTAAGAAATTATTTCTGTATGCCATGTGTGTGTGAATAGATATTTAGGTGTATTTTGCTGTGCTGTAGATGGTGAGGTTGCAACAAGACTGTAAACAAAAGTATCCATCTGATTATTTTACTTTTATGTATCTTATTTGAGCAATATATCACGAATACAATTGTTATTTTAACTGAATATCAGTAGGAGTGTGATTCGGCCATAGACACAAGGCTGCAGGTAATCACAGCTTCATATTCAGTACATATTCATTATAACATCACGATTGCAAGTGTGATATTGCTTTTATCAGTTTTAACAGTTTTGTCAATAAGAAATTAATACTGAGTAAGTGACATTTCAGACACAGTGTCCAAATAATTTGTTTATTTTTGCTCCACTAGTGGAAATAGACCCCAAAGAAGCCACGCTCACTGACCGCCCTTTGGCTAGATGGTTAGCTAGCTCACAAGGCCTGTTAAAAATGTATTTGGTGAAATTGGCTGTCCTTCTTCCATTTCATCTTTAAATGCTGAGCTTTCATATTTTAAGTCAAAAGTTATATTCATGAAAATGTATCGTTTGCCATACCTGCTCATGATGTCACTAACTATACTGTAGTAACTGTTTCAGTGGGATTGTAGGTAGAATTCAAATTTTACATGGTGAGCACATAGGAGAAGATTGATACAAACAGTGAAGCGTCCCAGTGCGTTTATACTAAATATAAGTACACTTGGAACACCGCTACATTATTATAATTGGTCTGGATGATAAAACAATTGCACCTGGATAGTTTTTTAATCACAGAAAAACAGTGCAGGTATGGGCAGAACTTCTATCACGATTAACTTCTTTTTTTTTCAAACATTGTTGTTGTCCATAAGGGCATCAACAGTGTTGCCATATGTATTTCTGAAAATATGTGTATATATGTAGAAAAAAATTAAATTATTGTGTTATATTTAGTACATACAGTCATTGTTGTTCATTTTTAAGAAGAGTGCCAATAGTTCTGGAGGACACTGGTCCTTAGGGTTTATGTTTAGTTTTTTTATGAAGATGAGTTTTTACTACATTATATTTTTTCATATTGTTTATTATAATAAGAAATAATAAAGCACTGCACATAATAATAAGAAATGTTCAATATACAGTTGTAGGTGATTATTATACCCGGATCTCTTTAAAAGATAAATACAAGTAGCTAAACTTATGAAATATAGTGTACAATAAATAAAAATCATACCTGATAAACTAAAGCTTTGTGTTGGATTCTCGTTTGTTTCTTTTGCTTGATTCAGAAATTGTGCAAAACCTGACCTACTATTCATGATGAGCAAATATGTACATCAACCCTTCTAGAAACTGCAGAAGGAAAAAAAAAACATTAACAACGTTTAAACCATGCAGTAAAGTAAATAAAAACAAATCTATTCAGGAACTTGTTACTCTAGTATTGAGCTGCGATAGTGAGTAAAACTAAATATATCATTAGAAATGTATAATACTCAAACCTCAGTGAAAGTTCAGAACCGAGAGAGATTAAAGACGGAAATAAAGTCTCACAGCTCGAGTGAAGAAACGAAACTGAAACTTTATGTTTGATATTCAGGTCTGTCCTGTGACTTAACCACGCCCCCCATTTCTGTGGAGGCCTGTGATTGGACAATGATCCTCTTTGCCTCTTGAGTGAAATACAGACTAATAAAAGGATAAAATGATGAAATCCCTCTCCAGCACTTTCTTTTTTATTAATCCAGTATTGTCGAAAAAAAAACCCATCTGAGCATTGTTCACCTAATCCTTGGAATATTGTGATGCCATGATGCTACAGTCATCGGTGGCCCGGAGTCCAAGAGAGCAAAACTGATGGTGTTACTCTCTGTCTCTGACCCTAGTCAGCTGAGTCTCTGTGAACTCATGTATGTGGAAGAGATCAGATAGAACTTTTAGTTTATATGAAGAAGAATAACTCAACTCCAGCATTATAATTTAATAGAAATATAATAATAATACTCATTACATAACTGAAGAAACTATAATGGGAAAAAAGGAGATCTTTTTCAATCTAAAACTATCCAGTTCGGGTGAGCCTGTGCATAATGTACCCAGATTGAACCTAGGTTCCTGTTCTCGATGGACAGGACTGGAACTCAGTGTGGTCTTCAGCTGCTGTAGTCCATCTGCATCAATGTCCAACGTGTTGTCCGTTCTGATGCTACATTCAAGGCAAAGTTACAACTTGTAATTCCTCGCTTTAGAAACAAAAAAAAGCCCCCTCAACCTGAAATTTCAACTCATCAACTTCTCAATAATTCCTTCCCTGTTTACAGAGACAACAATATGGCTGTGCACACTGTGAAATGCACCGTGTAAAATGCCCCTTATCTATTTTTAAATTAGTTTGTAGCAGTATTGACTTTAGATTAATTAATATACAGACACAGTACTTGGTTAAATCTGTAACACTGACCATACCATGACCATGTGTCTCTTCCTTTAATGACTAACAAGGACATGGACCCCCCCCTTCAAGCAAAACATTTTCATCTTTTGCAGACATCTTCTTCTATTTAGGCTACAGGTTTTAAAAGAGGTTTCAAATCCTGAGACTGACAATCACTGCAAAACACAATATTTTCTGGATTGATTTCAATGTATGCTTGGGATCATTATCTTTTTCATTATCACACAAACAACATCCCCTACCTCATCCTGCCTGTTATTACATTTTTACATCTTTACATTCACTCACATCGTATTTTGCACTCACTAAAATTTGCACACCTCATTTGTACATGTACAGTTTTTATACCCCATTTAGTATACAGTGCATCCGGAAAGTATTCACAGTGCTTCACTTTTTCCACATTTTGTTATGTTACAGCCTTATTCCAAAA
>JANDJT010000002.1:13719224-13736072 GCA_024331685.1 Stegophilus panzeri
TGTCATTATGGGGTATTGTTTGTAGAATTTTGAGGAAAATAATGAATTTAATCCATTTTGGAATAAGGCTGTAACAAAATGTGGAAAAAGTGAAGCGCTGTGAATACTTTCCGGATGCACTGTATTATAATTGTACATTTTTCTTTTAAGTTTTGTAATTTTACTATATATAATTGTAATTTTTGTATTATATTCTAAATTGTAAAAAAAATGTATTCATATAGTTTTATTCTATATTGTATTATATTATTTCTTTTTTATGATTATAATTTTATCTTTATTATATTTTATTTTATATTTTGTATGGTCTATGTATGGTTATGTATGTGACAAATAAAATTTGATTTGTTTTGATTTTTGAAAGCCCCATCTAAAGCAGAGTATTATCCTCTTGATAGAGGTAACCAGGGTTTGGTTAACATGTCCTGATATGTTACAGAACTCATGATGCTCTTCACAAGAGTTCATGGACCAACAGCTGCAAAATAGACCTAAAGCAGTGATAATCCAGCACCAGATTTGACCGTGGGCTTGGGGATTTTCTTGAATGCAGTCCTCTTTTCACCAAAATTCAAAGCTAGAGGTGCTCAAAAGTTAATTCATATTACTAATATTAACTAAATCGCTTATGAACAGTCATCTATCACGATGCTGGAGTCCCCTTGTCCAGCTCATTAGCTCTAACACTAACAGACACTTCCTGAGTCGTTGAGAGTTTGTGAAAGCAAGGAAATACTGGAATGTGTCGGACAGATGTGTCTCAGACCAGGTGGCTGTGAGCTACTATTCAATCCAAACATCACTTGTGAAGTTATGGGAGTGAGCCTAATATGGAGATGTGGAGTCAACAAAGGAGAGCTAAAGTCTTTGAGGACAAAAAATGCTCCCCTGAACATCTTCTTTCTGTACAGCAGAGGGCTCAAGTGGGCTAAAGAGTGGAGAAAAATGACTTCATAATCCCTCACAGGGCAAAATGTTATCGTGTTAAAGACTATGAAGCGTTTGAATGTTTTCTAAATCACTCAAAATAAATGAAACCATTTCATACCACAGCACTGTTTAATTTTTCAGATCAGAAGGCGTGGATTGTTTTTCTATTACAGCACAGCTCTGACAGTGCTTCTGGCTGAAACAAATCACAGGTGTATATTAATGCACTCCTTCGATCATGTTATGATGTCTATAGTAACAGTTCTTTCGCAGGGACTTGTACGGCAGACGCTCCACATAAGCTAAGGATAAAACATATTTAACAAAGAAAATCTATAACCGTTGATTTGGTGAAATTTTCTGTTAGGAGATTTTTATGTAACATTTATTGAAGGGGTCTGTAGTGTCAGTGCTTTGTAACAGTATGTTGCAGTGTCTCTGTAACATGACAAGCTGTTGTTGTTTTTTTCAAGAGAAAGAAAGAGAAGTTGAGGAAACAACTGTTTATAGCTGCTATAATGTACACTATATGATCAAAAGAATGTAAACACCTGACCAGAACTTTGGGATGAATCGGAATGATGCAATCTATTACCCAAAATATAGACTAAAAGAAAATTTAAAAAGAATTAGCATTAGGGAATTAAGGAAATTAAGGACATTCTAATACCTTAATTCCCTAATGCTAATTCTATGCTAAAAAGCCTCAACCCTGTTAACCTTTTAAGAGCAAAGTGCAGCAAAGAAACCACATAAAAATGTTTTGAAAAAGAAAGTTTAAAAAGGGCTAAATATGACCACAATAATGTAATCACCTTGCATTTTATTTCACATTCCTACCTTATTGGTCACCTTGTAGCTGTTCAGCTGTAGACAAAATCTGTTCCCTGTACAATGTGTGTTAATCATCTTCCAATCTTCATCAGAATGAGTTTCTGACTGGTTTTAAATTTGTTGTTGGTAAACCTATTAGTACCTGATCTACTCAAAAGCTTTGCAAACCTTTACTGATTTATGTATTTAACTCTCTATGTATCTGGAAACATTTTGGAGATGTTACTGTACTGTTATAGCTAGGGCTGTAGGACTTATGTCCGGTCGGAAGACATTTTCTGAGTCGACTTGGAATAAATGGTATTTGTACTTGAATTTGTCTCAATCTTGGCTATTGGTCTCATTAAATATGGTCTTGGTCTCAGCCCCCCAAAGACTGATCACGGCTAGTCCTGGTCTTGGACCAGTCACAGACATTTGACATTTGTACTTGGAACGATCTCAATCTTGGGTATTGGTCTCACCAAATTATTAGTCTAAATTACTGTCTCAGCCGAGAGTCCAAATAACTTACGTGTAGACCAAAATGCCTTGTCCAAAAGCCAAGTAATTGATGTAAAAACTTAGCCTCGAAGAGGATTGGATGGGTTTTGGTCTCAATCTTGACTCACTGACTCGTTCCCCTTAAGATACCGTGTTGACCTAGGCTAATCCTGTTCTTGGAGTTGACAGCTGTAAAGTTTAGTTCCTTCGATTTCCCTTGAACACTTGGCTTTAATACTCTGATACAAATAACTACATCTGATGTGATAATGACAAGATTAGAGTGAAGAAATTGTTTGTGTAAATTATATATATATATATAAATAAAAAAAAGAGAGATACAAGAGCATAAGTTTAAATAGTGCAGACTGCTTTAATGCAAATAGATTTTCACTCACATGACCCAGTTTGCAAATATGCAAATCATCAATCTGAAGCATTTGATTTGTTCAGCCAAATTGGATTTGATAGTGTTTAAGGCTTGTGGACTTGACTAACATCACACGTAAAGAAGAAAAAAATATATAATAATCAAGCTGTCGGATTTGTAAGTGTCTCCTCTAAAAGTGCACTACTTAGGAAGCTCAATGTATTCACATTCCTTAGTCCTCCATTAACCATAATCAGACAGACAGTGATCTTTTACAGTATACCACATTTTCTCCATGGTGCGCCAAATGGTACACTAGCACAAAATAAAACCCCTCTACAGTTAAAAGTAGTTAGTTTAATCTCCAAATTAGTTTTTGTTTAACACCGCAAAACCTGCACCTCAACTATTATGCGGCATTGTATTATTTGTTTTATTTTTTCTGAATTAAAGAGAAAATTCACACCGAACGACATTCATATTAATCTTTATAATTAACACCTGATAAATCTCGGTGTCAAAGGCTTATTTTATAATGAAATTCTGAGTTTTGGTTTAATCCTTGAATTAGACTACATGTTGGTCAATTTCCACATTCACCTGCTGAAAAAGAAAGCTATATAACAGCACTTTAATCCTTTAGTCTGTCCAGTTCTCTTAACTCTTCCTCTGTACACCCTGCTGAAACAGATCAGCTTGTAAAGCTTCAACTTTTATGTTAATACCACCATCAATGCCATCGCACTCATCTCCTAGATTGCAAACTAGCCGAGCTGAGTCGGGTCTTTACCGTAACTCAGCAAAACTGTGACTGCGTTGACAATTTGTTGTTTACATTAGTTTTTTTTTTTATTACATTTTATTTTCGGAGAAAAGAAATCTTTTAAGATGTTGAAAAAACTCCAAGCAACTTTCCCGTACTACATCTGAACCAAAATCTGGAATTTTTAATCCAGGAAACAGTAATGAAAGATTCCTTGGGTTAGTGTTTCGTTACCATGCATCAAAACACACAGAACATGTTTCTGAATTGTAAAAATAAAAAACATGTACATGATGGTTTTATAAAACAATTGGCTCACACTGTACCGTCACTACATCAAATTAATCCTGGACTACACTTATGTTGCGTTCGACTTTTCTCGAAAATGGGAAGACTGAACTCGGAATTGTGTAATATTTAAGCTTGGTGCATTCCGGCTAGAAACTGGGGATAAAACATGGACGTGTGTTTTGTTAACAACAATCTAACCAGTTAACAGAAAATTGCTCATGAGCTTATGATGTATTTACTTCCTCAAAACAGTAAACTGCATGGTCACTAACCAAGTTGTTAACCAAGTTGTCCACCAAGTTGTCCACCAAGTTGTCCATGTTGATTGTAAAGTAGTTTTAAAGAATTATTTTTATTTACTGTTGACGTCATATGTTGAGTTGAGGAGACCTTCCTGACTTTCCAAGTAGGAATTCTGAGTTAAGGGGGCATTTTCTTGGTTTTTCCTGGTGTGAGGTTGCAAATGACAAGTTACAAGCTTTAGTCGAACACAGCATAAATCCACAGCTGCAGACAACAAGTAGTTGCTAAACACTGGTGATTGTGTGTGGTGCATAATTAACATCAACAGCAAATGTGAAAACTAAAAAAAATAAAAGAAATACTGACATCAAATTGTTCAAACATGCAATCGTGATCTCATCTCTACACAGTAAATCAATCGTTACGGTTCAGGAAATGGGTAACATGAAAAAATTACATGCTTGATTATAACAAACAGCCAAAGCAAAACATTTGTCATTTAGTGATAATAAAAATAACCCTGTGGGACCGGTGCAATGACCATCTAGCCTCCTCCTGTGCATCACAAAGTCCACTGTGTTTTGCGTTTCCCCGTTTGTGCTGAAAATCCAAACTGTGCAACCATGCAACAGACTGTAGTAATGAGGGAAATAAACATATTATTGTGATCTATAAAGTCTATACAGCTTGGGACTGTTAAAACAATAACTGCCACCAACACAAAAAATTCTAACAAACAAACAAAACATACAAACCCAAACTTTTGTTTACTCCTTTTGTTCACACAAGATCCATTACATACTACCATTAACTTCTGTAAATCTTCATTAATGGAGATTCACAGTTTTTTTGTTTTTTTTAGCTAATTCACAGAGCTCAGTACTAATTAATGCATATCTGAGCTGTTACATAACTGCTACTAAGCTTTGAACAAAAATTTCTATGAAGGTTACAGCTGAATTGGCCTAAGTGCTCAAGTGATTAAAACTGGAGTGATTTCTTTGTAAGATTCCCCCCCCCCCCACTTCCCGCTCAAAACTCCACTTTGCAGGCAGGGAATGTTTCATCCTGCATGGCCACAGTACTGTTGCTCCCCAACACAGTTATCGCTAGCTCTTTTTGTCTTTCATGTGTCTCTTGGTACCAGTCGTGCATCGTCAGTGAATCAAAAGTGGGGATCAGAGTGACCTGAAAAAGAGGAGAAGCTATAATAAGATTCAATAAATCGGCAAAAGCCCAACTTTGCATGTTCAGCTACATGAGTGGGTTTAAAGTGATTAATCAACAAACCAAAGCAGGAAAAGTTTCAATAATTCACTCTTAAACATTATACAAAAGAAACTCCTTGATTTCTTTGTTACTGGACACAAAACATAAATAATAAATTACAAAATCTAAATAATATGAAGTTCAATAGGTTACATGCTAATGCTAGCTAGACATTTTGCTAGTGAGACTGATCAAGCTAGCAAAATTAATTTGAGCTCCTCCAAAACAGGGCTGATAAACATGCCATAAACATGCCCACAAACATGGCTGGATGTAGCAATAAAATTTGCAAATGGACTCTACGAGTTTTATGATTCTGTTTTGTAGAAACATGCATAAAATAAATGAAAATGCATTTAGCATAAGTTGAATTATAACTGACCTGTATGTCTGGCCAAGCCACCTTGCCTTCTAACAGAGATTCAAGGATGGGCTTCATGACAGAGTCCTTGTACGATTCTTCCCCACTTATTATATAGCAGGATGAGCGCACATGGCGGAAAAACTCCACGTCAACCGTAGACGCCGCAAAGCCAGAGGGTAGGTATGCTAGGTCCAGACAAACTGATGCAGCATTTGACTTGTTACCCACTGTACCTGCAAAGAGAGGAGATGCTAATGATATTTTGGGTTGATTGGGTCTTTTAAAGAAATTGATACGGTTCTACGATTAGATTTCTTACTCTCCTGGACATCCACTGCCCCACAGAGTTTCAAGTTTCTCTGTACTCCCAACACCTAATTTGGCTCATCTGATTATCACACCCTCGTTTGTTAATTTATATTGGTTAACACTTTCATAAAAGCAACTTACAACTGAGACAGGATACATCTTGGGGTAAACAGAAAGCTTAACACTCTGCAGGGAAGCTGGAGAACCTCCAGGACTGGCTTATAAGATTACCATTCAAAAACCTGACCCATACTGTAAAATAAAATCGGAGTTGTGCACACCTGATTGTGATTTTGAACTTCCTGACATTGGTCTTGTGTTACCAATGGTACTACGAGAAGCTGACTTTGCATCCAAGCTTGACGAAGACCTGATTGTACCACTTGTTGTTGCCTGAGAACCGGCCTTTGTCTTGCTACTTTGTGCTGAGGTATTTGCAGCTGCCATCTTCTGTGTGCCAGACGTTGTTGGTTTTTTGGCCTTTGCAGCTACATTCTTTGAAGACTTGCCTAGGGAATCAGATTCAGGGTCAACCATACAGGCGCCAGGCTGAGGTGGGAGGGGGGGCAAGTCCTTCATTGGTGGTGGAGGGGGATCTGGAGAAGAATGTACCACATCCATGTGAAACGAGTGACTGCTGGGATGATCATGTGGATGATGGGGTTGGAGGTCAGCAGACTCCTCATCAGAATCCAAATCTTCACTAATTGAAGGACACTCTCCAGTAGCTGGCGGGACATCAGAGTCTGAAACTGTAGGAAGGGAGTCGCTGATGGAGGTTGGCGTTGTCTCTTGGCCTTGTGGAGAATAGCAAACACTGTTACTGTTGCACTGCGAAAGTGATTTAGCAGGCTCTTGAGACTTGTCACTCTCAGGCAAGAAGTTGTGAGCTCCTGGGCAAGTTAACCCTGTTTGGTTGTCTGGAGATTTGTGATGCTCAAATTCACACGGAGATACCAAACAAAGATCAACATCATGAGGTGGCATATCAGGGAGAAGACCTTGTGGGCCAGAAAGATGTTTCTCAGGCCCTTTATAGTTCTTGTCACCATTATGGAATGTCCTTAAAGGTAACGTCATATGCGCTTTTGAATCGCTTTCCACCAAATGTCCATTGGTGTATACACTGTCTTCAGTTTGTCCAACAGGGGGGACTATTTGGTCAAAAGAAACTGATAAAGAATTATCAACTTCAGTTGAGTGTGGAGAACCTTCCTCAGCAGGCAGGGATGTGACTGTGGAGGAGGCATCTGGGAGTATGTCCTTAAAAGATGTGGAGTTGGCAGTCACATGACTTTTTGAGCTAACTGCCTCATGAGTATCTTCAGGACCAATGCCTTGATGATCATTTTCAGGATATTGACAGAATGACGCCTGTCCTGCACAGTTTGCTAGAGACCCCATTTCAAGGACTCCATCTATTAACTTGTGCTCCATTGGTGTGAGCTCAAAATTGACACACTTCTCACTTTTTGGAGTCTTTGCAAGTGGTGAAGGAGTTCCCAGTGCAGAATGAGAGGCAGACAATGTCTCTGTACATCGAAATTTCTCTGGAGTTTCCGACAAGTTTCTTCCACTTTGTGCTCCATTCAACTGATGTTGGTCTTTCTCAGCTTGCTCAGTGCCTTTAACGGCAGAACCTAAACAATTCCCTTCCTCATCCAATACTCGATTTTCTAGTTTTAACTTCTCAAAGTCTGCACCAATATCCTCAGACAACTGTTGATCAGAGTTTGGTTTCAAATTGTGCCCTTCATTATTCTCTGCTTTTGACTTCATCCCTTTAGATGAACTTTCCTTTTTAGTGATCGTCAAGTCTTTTTTTAATGACCCATTCTTGCCTGATTGTTTCCTCGCATCTGAGGATACACCTCCAGAGGTTTTCTTTGCATCCTTAACAACTGGTTTAGTTGTCATTTTCTTCTCTTCTGGTTTAACCTCCTTCTTAATCTCTTTCTTTATTTCAGGTTTAATATCTTTTTTAGGTTTGGATCCCAACTCTTTCTTCATGGGTTCCTTCTTTTTCTCAACATTTTCGTCTTTCTTAGAAAGACTTGTCGAGGGTCGTTCCTCTTTCTTCTTCACTTCTTTTTTCTCTTCTTTAACAGGTTCCTTTTTAGCCAATTGCTTTTCAGGCTTAGAGATTCTCTGTTTCACCTCATCTTTTGGCTTTGATTTTTCTTCCACTTCTTTACTCTCTTTTTGGCCTGTTTCACTTATAGATTTGGCTTTGAGTTTAGTGTCTTGTTTCTTTACATCAATTCTGCTTACCTTGTCTTTGGTGAGGTAGGCACTTCCAGGTCTTGAGTCTTTGGTGAGAGACTTAAGACTCTCTTTGCTCTCTGTTCGCTTTGGTTGCTTATCAGGTTTAGATGATTCAAGATCCTTTAAACTCACCACTGGGTGCTTAAGGAAGTCTAGATGTTTCAACCTCTCCAACCCATCAAATATCTTTGCCTGTGGTGTGCAACCAGGGAAAAGAGCACGAACAATTTTTTCCTGAGGGCTAGCAGGATGCCATACCAACAGTGCACATATTGAAACCAGGCAGGGTAAAGGAATCTCTGAACCCTTCACACCAGAGGCACTAATGGGCCACTTTTGCATAAACGTTTCTAGTTCTTTACTACCTTTGACTGGATTAAGAACATACAGTTCCAAACGACCAACTCCCATCTTCTGAAAGAGGATCAGCGGTTCAATATTTGGACCGTTAGGACGACTGAGGGATTCTGGAGAGATAGATAACCTGTCTAGATGTTGTAGTGTAAGTGAAACCTGATCACAGCCACGCAAGACCTTAGGATCACATTCGAGTGTCTTAAGTCTTTCAGGAGCATTAAGGAACACAACCCCAATTTCTGGAGATATTAAGTTCCTTTGCCAATCTTCATTGCTCGGAGAGCCAGCGGAATCCTCTTCTTCCTGCTCTGCTGTTTTTCTCCGGAGGAAGCTGTTCATACCCGGCAAGTTATCTGCACCAATGTGCGTCATCAGTATGGAGTCCACTCTGTCCAAATGTCTCACCAGTTTCCAAAAACACGAGCGTGGATTAGACCCACCGTTGACCAAGATGTTAAAACCATTCACGGCAAAGAAGGCGGAATCCCCTCTACCACCAGGAAACACATAGCAGCAAGGACGTGACAGTTTTAGAAAGCCAACCGTGCTAGGAGGCTCAAGGAGCTCAAAAGCCAACCGAGGTTCGAGAGACTCAGAAAGATACTCCGTAAACTCCTGCAGACCTTCCATCTCTGGCAGCACTGGTGGCGGGTTGGTCTTGATTTCAATAAAGTCTTGCAAATTGTGCTTTTCCAACATAGAGCTCTTCCATGATCCAGATATAGGGCAACTCAGTGTGAGGCTTGCTTTGTGTGTAGGGTCTGCAGAGCTCAACATCTCACCTATCTGCATTAAAATTAAAAATAAAAATGTTATGCTGCGTGGCAATTTTGACACAGAAATCAGTGAGGTATTACAAAATGGATATTATTTCCAGTTCCTCACCTCTTCATGAGCAAATATCTGGATGAAGTCATTAAGAGAAAAGCACCCAGTTTGTAATACAAGATCACCGGAGTCTTCCACACACTGTCCGGCGAGAATCAGCAGCTTGTGACGAGACACGTCGGTAATAAGCCGACGGACCTTCGAAATGGAAAAAGCAAAACAAAACAGGAAACAAATAGAGGTTAACTTGCCATACAAAGTGTTACCACACAAAAATGTTAGATTATGAATATTTTAAAGAATCGTGTGATGGCCTGGGAAAACTCTTTGAAATTGACATTTTCTAAGTATGAGGTCCTGAAAACAGAATTTCCTGAACTGAAAGATGTTTGTGTAATGCTTGCATGTCAACCAGAAGTTCAAATATTTTAAAGATCTCCATTTTGATAAATGATGTGATGGTGCAGGACATTCTGACACACACTAGCCGATTAAAAACTGAGGGCTACGTCCGTTTTGCTCCAGCACATCCAACAACTTGATGAAATCACACATCGTGTTTTAGACAACTTTAATCAGGCTGTTTTACAAATATGCTTGTTAAAATGTCTCATCACACAATGTGATATTTGCAGGCAGATGCCAAGGCAAGGTTTGAAAGGAAATTAAAAAAAAAAAATTAATTAAATAAATAAATAATAAATAAATAATAATAATAATAATAATAATAATATCGTTTTATTGTCATTAAAGCCCGATTTATTTTTGCCCCCCTCAGAATTCAGTCACAGTGATATCTGAATGTTTTCCTAGACCTCCACAAAATGGGGTTGGATTGAGAATGTCAAAAGGATGCGGAAAAATTATGTTTACACTTCAATTAGTGTACACTACAATTTAATTATATTAACACTTTACACTGGTAAGGAAGTGAAAAATATCTCACTTATTGCAGAGCAAATAATCAAAAGGACACCACTATTTCGTGAATTTCCTTCAGGGATTAATTAAGTGATCTATCTACCTATTTTAAGCAAAGCGGTTTTGTAATGCTTGTTAGTTAAGAAAACCTCATAATAATTAAACAAAACACAGCACTGGTGATGTCTGACCTCTGAACACACCAAACTGTGGGATGGATTCACAACCACCTGGGTCTCCAGAACATCTCCACTGTGCTGCAGCGTCCTCTGGCCTGGACAGAGAGAGTAGGGTTAGGGTGGGGGAATTCGTCGATTAACTGATTATCAAAAACATTAGTTGTAGCCTTACTTATTACATGCAACAACCATCCCTGAAATTAGCATAAAGAACAAAAAATTTTTTAATTCCTATGCGAGCGCATAAATGCTTCCAGTACTGTAAACATAATATATTTATTTCATTACTGAATGAAGTGAACTATTCAAGTATAGAAAAGGAACATCACTTTTATGTCAGAGGGAAAAATAGACTATGTTTATATTACTGGAAGCACAAAATTAAACCAAGCTGTGTCCTGAATAACCCGCTTGTGGAGGACCGATTTTGACCTTGATTGTGTTTAGATTGTAATTTTGTCCCCTCTATTGCTGTGAAACAAACCACTTCAGGAATGCACAAGAGTGCTTGCAGAAACACACTAGAGCTTTACACGGTAGCACCATTTCCTCTATTTAACCAGCCTCCTAAGGCTCTAACAGATGCAAGTAAACAGTTCTTGATGATAAACATTTGCATTGATGAGGTCTATGTTACCGAGAGGCAAAATGCTGAAATGGAAAGTAATAATGCCATCCATGTTCTGCCTTAATGCAGCAGGCAAAACTGAAACACTGAAATTCTTCTATTACAACTCATTTTATACCACAGCTCTGTCGAATTTTCTAGAACACCAGCTCTGAAAGTAGTGCGACTACAAATGACAAGTTTATATTAAACACGCTCATTCTAATACATTATCGTTTCTATAGTAACAGCTCATTCACAGGGACTTATGTTGGGTAATCCGCATAAAATTGTTTTTAAAAATGTGCAATTAAATAGCCTCACATACTTTTTACTTGAATTGTATTAGTTTTCACATTTTAGCCCTGGTTTCTGAGGAACCAAACATTTGAAAACACATTTATGATTTGTCTTTTCAATTCACCCGAGTCCTGTCCTCTGAAAATAAACAGTCAGTCAGCTGTCACGTTGCTGTTCGCCAGTGTGAACAAAAAGTGATCTTGAACTGCTGAATGTAACCTTGAACATGACAGCAGACATGATGGGAAGGAACTTTATCCTTCCTGTACACACACACACACACACACACACACACACACACACTCTGCAGTTACAACAACTGTGCGAGTCAGAAACGTGTCATGTATTTAAGCCTGGAATGAAATTTATTACAAACAAAACACACTTACTTTTTAGATGCTTGGATTAAAAGTGTGACTGAGATCTCAACTATTTAAATGTGGGGTTTTCTTTCTTTCGAATATGAAAGTATTCGAACGAGGAAAGCACTACACCACAGCCAGCATGGCCGTTATTTTATTTATTTATATATAAATAAATAAAATAACTGGGGCATGCTAGCTGTAGTTTAGTGCTTTCCTTGTTCGAATACTTCATATGCAATTTAAAAAAAACAAACAAACAAACAAACAAACAAACAAAAAAACTATGCTACAATGCAAATATAATCAAGTTCATAAGGTGTTTACCATTAAAGTCAGTGAATTTTTATACAGATCTGTAGGTGTTCCCCAATATTGAGGATAAGGAGGCTTTGAAGCAGAGTGGGGCAATATGACGATATAATAATAATAATAATAATAATAATAATAATAATATCATGATGATCAATTATGCAGCAATAAACTTCTGGAATAACTTGATCAGTATTTTTTAAACAATTACAAACATGCAGCATTATTTTATTAACATTAACTAAAGGAATAGTTACAATTTTGTACTGAATCTTTAAAATGTTAAAACACACAAACTTTTTTTTTATTGAACCTTTAATTGAACACCTACCTTGTAGAAATTATAAAATGTTAAAACATTTAATAATTCTTTTAAATACTAAAATGTTGAAATACTGCTTTAATGTTTAAAAAACTGCTAAATGTTTTTATTAAAAAAAAACAACAAAAAAAAAACAATAAAAAAACCCACAACTAAAGCTTCAAAATAGTAATTTTTTTAATATATATATTTTTTAAAAAAAAAAGAAAAAAAAAAAACCCTCTTTAAAATAGTAAAATGTTACAATTTTGTACTGAAACGTTAATGACTAAACCTTTAAAACTGAAAAAAGTTAGTTTTGTACAGCTGTTAAATAATTTACTTTGTGTCCAGCAAATAAAGCATCAAACTCGAAACTTGTATCACAGAAATGTGGTTTGTAAATATGATCACTACACATGCTATAGATCTTTCATTTTTTATCACAGTAATAAGAGACTGAAGGTTAAACACAGTGTCTGCAATTGAGAATAAGAGTGTGTGTATGTGTGAGCGATTAATATTCTGACAATTTATTTTCCTTTGCAGCCCAGTATAAACTGTCAGCTTTATTAAGGTGTCGGCTCAAATTAACCCATATTTGTAGGACTTTATCTGCACTCATGGCGTATTCTCATGCTGATTCTGCTGATCAACGCAATTTGTCTCCAGTAAACACCATTTAGAAAACAAAGACAGCAGATTTTCAGTGTTAATGTCCAGTTTATGGATTTTAGTATTAGCCAAACACAAACTCTTTGTTAAAAAGTGCCAAGTACAATATTAGGGCTTATGATGAGGCTTTTTATATTAAATAGGAAGTAATTATGGATTATGTGCATATTTAATATAACAATTCATACCACAGTGCTTGACTGTTGTTACAGCATTGATTTGTCTTATAAATTGGTGAAATAGTGAAGTTTTAGTTTTCAATTTTGGTTTCTCACTGAAATGAATAACTGCATGAATGTCTTCTTAACGTCAAAAGAGAGAAATGAAGAAAAGGTTGATGAACAAAAAAAAAAAAAAAAAAAGATTGTTTACGGCTGCTATAAAGTAAATAAGAACCTATTTTGCGGATGTTCCACAACATTAAATGCAACTATTAACAGAAAAAAGAACGACATGCTGTTCTTTAATTGCTATAAAACTGTAATCGCTGAGATACAAGAGGAATAAAAAATAAATAAATAAATAAAAAATTAAAAATAAATAAATAAATTAAAAAAAAAAAAAAAAAAAAAAAAAAAACCCACACACACACCACACTTTTGGGACATGTCAGAGGAAGGCAGTAACAGTAACGCTGCTTCATCACGCCAGCCGGTCACCGATTAATTTCCTATAACAGGATTAATATTGGATGTAATGGTGAGAAAATGCAGGTCACAGCTGTTTTTATTAAGCAGCACAGGAAGTTTTTACAAGGGCGACCAACCTCCAAAGTGGAACAGGACACTCCAACACACACACACACACACACACACAAACTAAGTACTGCCAAAAGCAGCAGTGTTCAAAAGTAGGAGTGAATTAAGTGATAAAGATTAAACTGAATAAAAAAAGGGAACGATTGAACAAACACTTAGAAGCCCATATTAGGGCATCGTGAGTAGCTGTGTGTAGTGCATCAGTATATTCACCGCTAATGCCAGCTCAACCACCACAGTCAGCACACTCACACAGAGAGTGAGCTCCGAGTGAGCATCTATTGATGTCCGCTGAATATTTAATTTTTTTTATTGAATTTTCCAACAGTGTCTGACGGTAAACCAATAAAAGGGTCAATTAGAAAAATATAAGCCTGTGAGACAAGTTCACTTCTTGGAACACAGGAAAGAGTTTTGATTTGCCAAAAAGAAAAAAAGATTTGCAGGGGGTTGGGGGAGAAGGAGGAAAGGCTTGTTCCCCCATTTCTATACACCAGAGTGAGTTCGAGTCCCTTTCACTCCAGTCATCGGTATATGCACTCTGGCTAATTACAAAAATCTTAATGTAATGTACTCTTTGCAGTAACCTTAAAACAGAAATGGTTCTGTATGCTGTAGAAGTGTGTGCACTTACACTGTGCTTGCCATAGCCCATGTCTGCAGAAACGCTTCAGCTTTCATTCTGATTATTTGATTTAAAACAAAAACTCCCCATTTTCTCCATAATTTGGTACTGGCCAATTCATAGAATAGCTCCCAACCAGGGAAAGTGAAGGTTAACACATGCTTCCTCCGAGACACGTGAAGACAGACCACCACACTGTTTCAGACTGCTGCTCACGCTGCATTACAGGACAGCATAACACACTTAATCGTCATTTTGATGTTTGACCATTTATGGAGTTTTGTGGGTGTTGCTAAATGTAAATCAGCTGTGTTGGCAACATGCTTGGTAATTTATGGCTGATTTAGCTGATTTCAGAATATGTACATACTAAGAATTTTGTAGACCAGGTGAGAATTTATAGTTCAGTTTGGCAGACAAAACAAAACAAAACAAAACAAAAAAAAAAAGCCACACACCACACCACACACACAACAAAAACAACCTTTATTAAAATATTGATAAATGATTTGATGCACTTGATATAATAACTGCCTTGAAATAAACACAAATAAAAAATGAAGCAAGACTGTGTGTAAAAAAAAAAAAAGTAACAATGCAGGTTCATGGAAGAGAAAGTAAATGAAAGACAGAGAGACAGATGGTGTGTGCGGAGTAGAGAGAAAGTGATGTCTCTGACGTTATGCATTCCTCAGCAGCTGCTCGTCTGTTACTCAGCCTCCTGCTTGGAAGTGACTAGGACAGCGTGCGTTCCCCCCCGGGATCTGAAGAAATATTTAAACACTTCTGTTGCACAAAAAAGGTGATGAGATGTGAAAAGACGCAGGTGTGGTAGAGACCGTGATGGCAGCGACGTGAAGCGTAATAAAATGTGTGACAATGTTCATCCCTTAGCAAGAGACAATCCAGGACTAGCTCAATTCGTTTTCTACTAGCAGTGTTGGACCAGAGTAAAAAACTAACTAACTGTGTTATACTGGACAAGCTAAATCAGGTATATAAACCATACACCCTTGATCCCAAACATTAGCTTGTGTGGTAGATAGCTGGTGCTGGAATATACATTTAAGAACGTGTTGAAGAATAACTTTTTTTTTTAAGTTGTGTGTATCAGACACACACAAGTTTAGAGAAGCAACAGTATTAGCTGTATTACACTGTTAAACAGAGTTGCTAAGTGGAGGTCTTGGCCAGATCCTGTTCACCTTTGTGCGAGTCAAACAAGAATGGCTTACTGAAGCCATCACCTTTGGTATGTATTGGCTCTTGGTGCCTCTGTCTCAGTCACTGAATTGACTACCATCGTTCATGATGTAATCATTGTCAGAGTCAAATGTAAATAAGGTCTTAGATGTGGACCTTCTTTTAGCTCTATGATAATGAAGTAGTCAGTGATCTAGTTATGATGATTGGATTAAGGGCTGGTAAAACTCCATGTTCTGGGGAGGGTTCCTACAACTGCTAACTTCCTTTGTACACTTTGTTTACCGTCATCAACTGAATTCTTTGTCTTTTCATGGAAGACATTTGTCTTTTCTTGCAGCACAAGAAAGCATGTTCTGACCTGTAGACTGATTCTCCTGATGTTCTACAATAAAGAATCCGGCTGAAGCTTTAGCGAGTCTCCTGGTCTTCGTTTCTGAGTTTCCAACACTGGCTAGTTAGTATTAGCTAGAGACTGGATAAGTAGCATGTTTCTTGCCCAGAAAGCTAGCTCTGTACCAGAAAAATGCTGTTCTCTAAATGCAAAAAGTTTAAAGTAGCCACTTAGAGTATTAAAATTGCATTTGATGTTCCATCATTTCCATTTTGCATGTTTATATTCTACAGGTCACATTACGTTAACTATGACTTTTCAGCCTGATTAATTAGGTTTCAGTTAATTGACCCTGTGGGCGAAGCTAATGACCATTTGTGCACTACTGATAATGCACAATTTGAGACACAACCCAACAGTAATTGGCATGTCTAGCCACAGAAGGGAATCCTACCAGCTGATCTAAGTAAAAAAGGTCAATAGCTGTAAGCTAAAAGAACCTTGCTCTGTTGCTTGAAACGTAAATCATATGACTCTCATCCCTGAAACACACACACACACACACTCACACACACACACACACACAGAGTGAAGGTTACTCACAGTGTGTGCATTAATATTTGAATGAAAAAACATTGCTACATTTCACAGGTGAGAGGAGAGCAGCATTTCCCTGCAGCTTGGTTAACTATGCAAATGTAACCATTTCTTAATTTCTCCATTAATAGTAATAAACCGGTTAAACCACTGCATAGCACATGATTTAATGCATGACATGTTTTTAGGACTATTTCACTTTATGAAATAGTCTGCTGCTTTTGACACTGTGAACCATCAGATCCTCCTGTCAACTCTCTCCAGCCTGAGCATCACCGGAACGGTTCTGTGCTGGGTGGAATCCTATCTCTCTGACAGATCCTTCAAGGTATCATGGAGGGGAGGTATTTCTGAAACTCAGCAACTCA
>JANDJT010000002.1:13739044-13757094 GCA_024331685.1 Stegophilus panzeri
ACAGACACACACACACAGACACACACACACAGACACACACACACAGACACACACACACACAGACACACACACACACACACACACACACACACACACACACAGACACCCATTCACACACTACGGACAATCTGAAAATGCCAATCGGTCTACAACGCATGTCTTTGGACTGGGGGAGGAAAACAGAGAACCTGGAGGAAACCCCTGAAGCACAGGGAGAATATGCAAACTCCACACACACAGGGCGGAGGCAGGATTCGAACACCCAAACCCATTTTCCTAGCGGATGTTTCTGAAAAATGGCTCTTCTGCATTTTACATCACTGATTTATTGCAAACACTGATATCAATAGCTGCGTAAAGAATTAGTCTCCGTTTCTATTCTAGTGTCGAGAGACTCATCACCACTTATGAGTGAGAATCAGTGTTGAGAAACACGCTCCATGTATAAGCAGTCACTGGTTTTGAGTTTTCATTCATTTCATACATTTAGTCATTAGTTGTTTGTTTAGTAATTGGGAAGGTGATATTCAGTCCATAATATTTAAACATTTGTTTAAGTGAGCACATTGCCGCCCCCCCGGCACTTTTCTTGAATTTAGTTGTACTGAGAAATAAATCATGCAGGGCTGCAAATAATTATTTTGATAAACAATTAATCTTTCGATTATTTCTTCGATTAATTGGATTAAAAGGCCAGTTTTTATTTCCTGTATTTTTTCAAAAAAACGTTATTTCATATTCTGCCCAATGTTGTCCTTCAAACTTTGTGCAAACTGAAGGCTATGAAAAATGTATTAAATGTATCTATGAGGGTTAAGCTAAAAAATGTGCAATTTTTTTTTTTTTAAATATTAACATTATATTTTGAAAACAAAACAAAAAACTGCTTGTCCACAAGCTTTAAAGCAGAAGTAAAATCACTATATTTAAAATGCTAAAAAAGATAAACAAAAGCACAAACTAAGTGATAACTGGTAAGAGGCTGAATGTTCTTCAGTAACACACATTCACTCATCTGAGCAGAGTAACATGTTACTTTATTCTGTAAATGTAGGACACTCATTTATATACAGTTACATGGAATAACCATCACAGTTACTGCTCTCAAACACAATTACTTTTGTTTCAAATTATTGCTAAATATATCAAAATATATTTGCTCAAAATATATATTTTAGTCAGAGTTATCGCGCTTCCGTTCTATCGCGTGCTGTTTGACATGCATGCGTGGACTCATTCAGTGAAGTTTAATGGAGACTCGCTTGCTGTCAGGACAAGACTTTATGTAAAATGGAAATACTGGTGTGAATTTCTAATATTTACAGATAAGGATATAAATGTAAAAAAAATGTCATTACTGCACTGAAGAAAACACGTCTGGAACACATTAAACAGCACACGCATCTGTCACAGCATCCGACACGACAAGCCACGTTAATACACTTATGAGTTTGTTTGAAGCGCTTAATATAAAACTCATGTTTTGGACGATCTGGATCGTGTACTTTTCCCGTAGCAGCAGCACACTCTGTGACCTCCGCTGTTTTTCAGATGTGTTTTATTCAAAGAAATGCGTTTTTCACCCTTGTGAAGTAGTGTCACTGATTGGGGCTAGCCACAGTGACATCACAGACCCAACTAATCAATAATGAAATTCGATATTTCAGTGATCGATTAGTTGTATATTTAAAAAAATAAATAAATAAATAAAAAATAAAATTAATAATAATAATAATAATAATAATAATAATAATAATAATAATTAATTATTATTATTATTATTATTATTCCAACACTACTGTTGTGCTGGCAGGTTGTTAGAAAACCTACAGTGTATATCACGATACACAGCACATCATAAACACGTTATCCAGTATTGTTATACATTTTTGATGTATCGCCCATCCCCATTTCACCCTAACAAACTGGGAAGAAGCCATGATAAATCCTAATATTCTGAAACATGATGCAACCCAATCAACACAAGTTCATCCAGTTCTAGTCATAGTCTTCGCATTTCGCCACTAAAACCATCGCAGGGTTGCATCAGGGAACCAGGTGAAAAACAAGACTTTTGTAAGAAGTACCCACATTTCCTGCTGTCTAAAATCTAACCATTACATCATCAACTGTGGGTGATGACTGAAGTGCAGTGTAAAAATAACACCCCATGGAAGGCTGTGCAAATTTTCCTTCTGGCTCTGAGAACCATTTCAACATCACATTCTTCAAAACACAAAACCATCAGCGATTAAAGAGCAAAGTTAAAGCTTTGCTAGCATCACACCAATAAAATGATAATTTTCAATAACATTAAGCCAGGTTGTTCTTATTTTAATTAGGGTTATGCCAATTACCAATTGCCATGGCAACAAAATTATTCCGGCTCCAAGCCTTTGACAACACCACTTCCTGGTTTTTACACCAGCAACATTAAACAGTGCAGTAAATCCTATACGGACATGTAATGAGGCAAGAGATTTGTAATAAAGTGGTCAAATCTTTGCATGTTTGGTACAAACAACACAAAGTTAATTCTGAAGTTTCATAAAGACGAGGCCCCCGTTAGATATACAGCCCTGCTTTGATAACTAGCACTAAACTGGTTTTGGCCAATGGTGCTATGGTTTGTAAATGATTCAGAATATCAACTTGTTCATCTTGGGGTTTTTTTGCCCAGCACTGACTTGTGGGGGGAAAAAACCTGAATCAAAGCATTGACTACCCCTGAGAAACACTTGAGTCCTTGCATGTTCATTCTCACAAGGCTACTTGCCACGAACATACACCCCAAGGACGCAAGTCCAATTTTTTATGTACTTGGTCTTGTATTTGGTGTTCAAGAAACGGTTCGTTTTAGTGGAAACAAAAAAAATCGTTCCAGATTGAGCTGTAAGAGTGCAAGACAAGGGTGTAGTTGTCATTGTGACAACACCACAAGCAGCCCAGGCTTCTTACATGAACGCCATTGAACACAGAATAAATTATAATTAAAACAAAACCACTCAGGAATCAGGTTAAATCTAATGATTTAAAACTATGGTCAGACGATGAAGTTACTACTACACCTGCCAAAAGGAATAACCTTTAGTCTCCCCAAGCAAGGATCAAAACGCAGTACATTTTGGATATAATCCTCTCACAAATCACTCAGGTCTCTACTCCTCCGTTTAAACACGTCTGCACTGGCACAGGAGAACAAGAGCATTTAAATCACCCATTTAATCCTCTTCTGTCAAAAGTTCAGCTTTTTTCTCTCATGTGCCATTTTTACCTTCTTTTTTTTTTTTTTTAACCTTTATTAAAAAAAAAATAATTAATTGATAAAAAAAATAAACACTCCTAGTTAACTGATATTAACCACATCCTTGTCTAATGTTAGCAAAGACAAAACACTGATAGATTTTATTTCACAGAAATGTGAAACTCGAGACATTCTCCATTTACTGCAACAAAAAGCAAGGACGCTGCGTCAATGCAACTGGACTGGCTCAAGACATTATGATTTTTAAGCGTATTTAAGTGATAACTCTTGGCAGCATACTCCTACATAGATTTAAAAAAAAAAAAGGGGGGGGGGGGGAATAGTTGTCAAATCACATGGTTTAGCTCGTACCTTTGAGTTCCTCAGAGAGGAAAGCAGAGTGTCTGGAGACGAAGAGTTTGAGCTGCTCATCCAAATTACAGGAGGACAGATCAACATCCCAGGAGCGAATCCCTACATCAAGAACAGAGATAAGAGAGAAACAGAGACAGGTCTGTTAGAGCGCATCAAGCATGCCGAGGTCAATTATTCATGCTCGAAGTTCACTTTCCCACAGACACAGCAGCCTTCACATGCAGAAACACCAAATATAGAGCCGGGCGTGTCCCAAACAGAGCAGAAGAATGGCTGCTACACACTTCATGTGCCTTTTATTAAAAGGTTGAAGATTTGGCCATGGGGTACTCTCATACTGGGGCACAAATCTTCCCATCTACTAATATGTCATTTTATTTTCGTCCAGATCTGCAGTGTTGCTGTGAAGAAATTCCCAAAATACCTCATGTTTATTTCAGTCCTGTCCAAACAGACATCTCTAATTTTCAGCAAATGTTTGGCTCTTGCATTGGAAAGCGTGTACCAGCACTGTGCTTGCTCATCTTTACATGCACATTAAGAGACTCATTTACTGAAATAGTAAATACAAAATGGCGAATGAATTGGAAACGCTTCTCAAATATTTAGTAGCTACAGGATGTGTCACAAGGAAAATATTTCCAAAGTGGTTAAATTATAAAAGCTATTATGATAGCTAGAGGATGAAGACTTCACGTTATAATTTCCACATGACAAAATCACGAAAATTCTGTAAATAAATTCATAATCCGATAACGTTAAGCAGTGAAAATTTAAAACTCAACGGTGCGTTCATTTTATTACTGAAAGGACACTTTATTACAGGCAGCATGTCAATAAAAAGATTTGAATAAATACATTGAGATGGTGACTTGTTCTGTAAGGAGACATTGATGAAACCTTTATGGAAGGAGTTTCCAGTGTCAAAGTTAGAATTTAGCTGGAGAGATTGGTGAGGGAATGACCGTTTATAGCTGCTATACCACATGTGAGAACACAAATTAACTTAATAAATGCAACTATATACGGATAAAATGTATGTCATTTGTTAATATATTGAAAAAAAAATTAATTGTTGGCAAATTCCTTTTTTGTTTTAAGAGGAATAAGACACTTCAGGACATGCTGTTATGGGAAAATAACTTTGTAGAGGTAACAGAAGCTCCCTGTCGCTGATGGTTTTCCTATAACACGACACTGAGTATTTTATTCCTTATTTAATACATCAAAGCCTAGCTACTGGATATGCTAAGGTTATTTATAGAACATGAATATTTTTGTCAGTGGATCAGTACATCTCCTATAAACACATGATTCAAGGAAGGAACAGAGAAACTGAGAAAATAAATCAAGTCCATTATACTGATAAATGTGTTATTATAAAAATAACCAACCAATATTAAAAAGCTTGCACTTCAGTGTTGATGGGTTTCTTTCCTCTCAGAAGAGGAAAAAGGTACAGTTTGCTCATCTTTCGGCTGGGTAAAATTAGCTCCAGGACGCTGTGGACTTGTGTTTTGGACGTTTCTATATCCTGCCAGACCGTGGCCTTTGGCTCTCAGTATGCGATAATGAAATGTAATTGTCAATGTGACCTCGGACTGCAGAGTAATTACATTGGCAGGGTAGCGGGTGGAGCACATGGCCATAATCACCGAGCTTTTATGCTCCACAGTAAACATTTGTCCTCTGAATAAAGCAGAAGCTGTATAAATGAGTTAACCAGGGGTCTCAAAGCACAAAGACCGCCATTATAACCACCGCTCTTAAACCACTTGTGTAGGACTGAGAAACTGTTCACTAAGGAGGGAAAAAGATTAATATTTAATTCCAAACACCCATGTTTAAACATGTGTACCTCAGAAAAACAAAATCAAGCATACTTGATTATGCTAATAAAACACAGCAAAGCTACGTGAGTTAACAATTTCCTCAAAGAAACCATAATATTATCAGGAAATAAAGCCTGTTTTCACCATACACCATCTGCAAAAATCTCAGTTTATGATCAAACCAAAAACAATATTCGGTAATCAATAGTAAAATTCACAAATGAGAAACAGCAAAGCATAAACGCCTCATACCTCTGACACTGGAGACTCCTTCCATAAACATGTAAACGATTATACATGCTTTTAAAAAGGTATGTGTGTGAAGCATCTGTGGTACAAGTCCCTGTACATGAGCTGTTGCTACAGAAACGCCAACATATTAGCACAAGCACGTTAGAAGCTGCACTTCTGTCAGAGTTGCCGTTATAGAAAACTAAATCAAGACATCCAGAAAGCAACAGCGATGTGCTGTAAAACTTTCTGTACTGAGTTACTGGCAATGCGAGTTAAACCCCCCCAAGACACAAGTATCAGTAACAAAAGACACAGACACGCTAACTCGCATTTAAATTTATTTCCAATGCTGTTTGTGGAAACTCTTTGGAAAACAGTTCCCCAACATGTGAATGTGGAAGCTTCAGTCTACATGGGACAAACACAGATGTGACCTCATCAGTTTTTTTTAAACTAGTCAGCTTATAGGGCAGACGATGTAAAAGTCACCACAGTTTGACTGAAAGTATTCAGCAAAGTCGTGTCTGGCAAACACAGTGAGAGTGACAGATTTTTCTATTTATTCACTTCCTGATGAGGTCACCTGCTGTCTCAGTGGTGAGAGAAGCAACAACAGGAATTCTTCTGTTGATTTCCAACACACCAATGGACAGAAGTAAAGTCTTTAAAAAAATAAAATAAGGTCAGCCTGAACCTGACTGTGCCTGTACACACACTCGACCACCAGGCTGCAGCTGGACAATCAGCAATTCAGAGCGACTCCAGAGAAAACAAACAAAACGCTTCCCAAAGGATAAAATTACTCGTTTAATTCCCAAGCTGAATGAAAGCAAACCTGCAGAATACTGAGAATCATGCAGAATGCATTTAGATGGCATTTTTCTGGATTAATGCGAATAAACAATTTTTCAAGATGTGAAAAGAGTTGAACTTTGATAAAAGTTTATTGTACTGTAAAACAAATGATGTTTCGCTATATTGGAAAATGTTGCATCATCTGGCAGAACTAAAGACCACCACAACACTTCAGCATGGTTATTTTACTTACACCACATCTACAGACCAGCGTTTATTCTAAGATGTGTAAATAGTACCTACAATAAAAATTGAATAAAACTTGTCAGCTCAACCTGAGAGTCGTCCCAAGATAGATACAACAGAAATTTTCATGTGTCCGGGAATGATAAAAAAAAACAAAACAAGGGAGACCGTATGTAGGTGTGCAGCTGTGAACGTACTTTGTTGTCCAATGTCTGATTCATGTTTATATTTTTACCGGACTTTGTATCTGACAATTTTTTTATTTATTTTATCAGACACTGACAGTTTTATAACAGTCAAAAACCCCAGTATTTACCGGCTAATGGAAATGCTGAGATAATACTTTATATTACATTATATTACGAGCACTTGTCTTCAAACACTGGGGCTAACCTCCTCTTCTGGGAATGATTGGCACAGAGGCCAAGCCTCCTTCATTAGGACCGACAGGCACATAGGCCATGCCTCCTTCACTATGACTGGCACACGACACGCCTCCATCATTAGGATTTTGATATGCACAAAGAACACGCCTCCTTCATGGGAACTGACAGCTACAGAGGACATGCATCCTTAATCAGGATTGACAAACACGGGGCCACACCTCCGTTCGTTAATACTGACAGGCAGAGCGGCCATGAATTCTTCTTTGGGACTGAAGCATACAGACCACACCTTCATTATTGGGAATTAAAGACAAACCACATCTTTCAGTAGGACTCCAGCTAGAGGACAGCTACGCCTCCTTTATTGTATCGGACAGGCACAGAAGCCACACCTTTTTCACGCTCACTGACGAGCACAGACACCATACCTCCTTTCATTATAACTGACAGCTAGAGACCACGCCTCCTTTACTAGGAATGAAAGACAGACCATGCCTCCTTCATTAGGAGGTACAGCTATGGTGGACACACCTCATCAACTAGAATTGACCAGCACAGATGCTGTGCCTACTTCACTGGGAAGGACAGTGGCCACGCCTTCATCACATACAAAGGCCACACCCCCTTCTTTGGCACAGAAGCCACACCCACTTCCCCCTGGGACTGAAGTAGAGGCCATGCCTCCTTTACTACTGTTTTGCTCAAAGAAACAAAAGAAAAGAAACTCATTTCATGATATTTTTTACCATAAATATATGAATAGAACAAGCTGCCATTCAGATCACTGAAGCTGTAAGAGAACCTGAATCTTTATAAAAAACACAGAACCAAACAGGAAATAAGAAGAACAATAAACAAAATCGGTAAGAAGGAAAAAAGATGAACTGTCCATGGAGGAGGAAGGCAGAGAAGCGAAAGGATTCAATTAAAACACCAGCAACTGCTTCTGAAACCAGAGGAAGAATTGTAGCCTGGGTGCAGACAATACTGCACAAATGAGACGCCACTGCGCATTAGCATCCGTTTTCACAATGCAAACGCACAGCTGTGTGAAACAAGCTAGCAGCACAGCCAGTTCACCTTCATCCTTTTTCTCGAGCATGCTGCTGAAAACCTCATATGGCTTTAAAGAGCCAGCCATGCAAAGCATGAAAGCAGGCTTCCTATAATTTTCTTTCAGGAAAGTATTTTATTTATTTTTTTAATCTTGCAGTCCTGCTGTGCACTTGCTGTAACATGCAAGTGACTGATTTCTGTTTGTGATCTGTGCAACAGAGTCATCTGACCAGGAAAAGGAGGAAATGGTGGTCAGTGTGTTTAAATAAATTATTTATTTATTTATTTATTTATTTATTTAAGAGGATGTGTGTCTTTACTGCCAGTTACACGGGTCTTGAGAGATAAAAACTGAGAATCAGAGGATGGAGGAAGGAATGGGCATGACAGAGACCATGTAAAGTAATCTGAAGACATGACTGAGCTGTGATACACACCCATGCTAACACACACACACACACACACACACACACACACACAGAGCTTCCTCTTTACACATGCTGTTGGACTTTGAGCTGATAAAAGAAGCACAATGAGGAAGCCGAATCCCCTGCATGCTGCACCCTCAACACCCCCGCATGATTCATATGGAGATCTTCCACCAACAAGACGACGTAATCGTAAAAAAAAAAAAATTGTGATGTTACTGTGTGAACAATATCACGTAAATGTGTAAACAGTACACTGTACATGTGTAAAAATATGACAACTACATAAACAATGATGTAATTGAGTAAACAAAAAGACGTTATTGTGCCACAATATGACGTATCTGCGTAACAATACGCCGTAATTGTGTAAACAACTTGATGTAATCGTGTACACGTAAACAGCCGTCATGTGGAGACTTTGGTTCCGTGTCACACAAGGCAGCTGGATGAAGTCTGTGGATGAACACACTATAAACCAAGCTTGTGACGGGTCACTACAAAAAGAGGCAAAGCCAAGCAATTCTCACACCATTTTAATAGCGCCCCCTGCAGTATTGGAGCACTTCTACACACTGACCTTGTGGGGTCACAAAGATGGTATTGTCTGTAGAACCCTCACAGACGTTACCTCCCCAGTAAAGTACCCTGAAAACAAGATCAGTGGCAAACAAACTCCTCAGTAACAGTTGAGGAAATAGTCCCAATTTTTAAATTCAGCACGCCTGAATGTGGTACTTGTCTCAAGAGCAGGGTGTAGTGTGGGAGGCGGAGCTTCACTAAACATGGAGGACAAAGTAGTGTTCTCTCGTTCACATCAGTCAGAATGACGCAAACCAGCTGCAGTATTTATAGCAACAGCTCTCCTCCAAATCTCTCCCTTTCCTTACCTGTCTCTTCTCTCCCATTTCTCTCTCCTCCTTCCATCTTTCTATCTTACCCTCTCAAATCTCTCTTCCCTTTTCCCCTCAATCCCTCTCCATCCCTTTCTCTTGCTTTCCTCCAGTCGTTCTCTTTACACCACCTTTTTTTCCTTTTCATCTTTCTTCCGTGTCTGTCTCCCCACCCATCTTTTCTTCTTCTCTCCCATTCCTCTCACTCCCTTCTCTCTCCATATCTTTGTGATCATCTCCCCCTCTTGCTCTCCCCCTCCTCTTTTCCTCTCATCGCCCTTTCTCTTCCCTCTAATCTCTCCTGCTCCATCTTCTTTCACTGTCTCTTCCTCCATTTCTTTTCATCTCTTTTCCTATCCATCTTTATATCTCATCCTCATCTCTCACTTGCACTCTCTATCATTCTCCCCCCCCCTCCCCCTTTTCCTCTCTCTGCCTCCCTCCCTGTCTTTATAAATTTAACATGAGTGTAGAATAATCACTCCAGCTCACATGCTAGTAATAATTTTTAAGCCACAGTAAATGACATTATTTACCACTGTTCGCTAGCTTCTCGGGTTAGGCAAAAGAAATTCAGCGCTTGATGCATATTCAAACTTCACAGATTTCAGTGGTGTGATGCACATGAACTGATGAAAAATAAAGTCTGACGCAAAGCAGTCATATAAATCATGTTTATAATACACGGTCTACACGCAGTTAGACAGACAGAATGTTTTATTTATTTATTTATTTATTTTTTCCGAGAGACAGGAGGACAGAACACTACATCTCAGTCAAAACATTCACCAATAAAATTATGACTTTTTCAAGGTCATAAACTTTGTTAGAAAGAGGCTAATCATGAACTCATTCATTTTCCTTAGTCTGTATTAGTGCAGTTAACTTGTGAACTACCTCACCATGAGCTGCATTACATTCCATGTATGTGCGTGATTTCAGCAACAGTAACAAGTAACATTTCTGCTCAGTTAGATATGATGCTGTAAAGCATTAAATCCAAACAATCAGCTCAAACGATTCCTCAAACCAATTCTGCGGAGCATGTGAGCTGATGATTTAGTTCCCCAGTCAGAAACAGTATGGAAGAAAACTCTGCAAAGCATTGGGACTTTGCAATTCAGAAACACCGCAATATTTCAAAAACAGAGACAACACACACAAAAAATTTTTTATATATATATATATATATATATATATATATATAAACATTACACAGATTCAGGCCAAGAAGCATCATGTGCCATCACAAAACACTTCAGTCAAAGCCCTCTTCGATTCACGTGCATCAAACATGAGTACAGCTAAAAGATCTCATTTACCAACATATACATCACTGCGAAAAACCATTTCGTGCAACTGCAATTTCACCAATTCAAGTAGCTTTCCGCAAAAAGAAAGCACAAAGTGATCTGCAAATTGCATTACAAATTTTGGAAAAAAGTCACAGCAAAATCAAGCATTTTTGGCCACAGCGATCACAAAATAAAAAACACTGGACAGGCCACGCCCAGAAGCAAACAACAAGCAACACAACAATCCATCACCTGCTAGTGTGAATGTTCACTGCCTTCACTCATTAACTGTCCTCATCTTGTTTATCCTCATATGTTTATTTATTTCCAGCCAATTTTACTAGAAAATAACACAAACCATAGAAATCGTACGAGTGCAGTTCAGAATTGTTCTGTACGAAGGCTGTGTTCTACCACATGGTTATAATTATTTTCAAGTGGCCCAGCTTCAGTGTTTCTGTTGTTCATTATTAGAACTGTGAGGTAATGGAGAAGACACGTCGACTCAGCAGTTTCCTGTCAGATCTGAGAGTGTAAATTGATGCACTGCATATATAACCCATGTTTGTAGATGTACACTGTGTGCCATTAGGCCTAGATATATTTTCTAGCATCCTTAAAGGGTCTATAAAATGAAAATTAGACCCAGACAAGTGCTCATATACATACATACATACATACATACATACATACATACATAACATATATACTCATACAAACTGTTTAAAGTGGTTTGAGAGCCATGATTTTATCAACATTTCCAGTTGAAACAGGAAGTCAGAGTGATGGGGTGTTGAAGTGCTTGTTGTCACAACAGCCAATGGCGTTTGAGATACTTCATACCCTGCACTGAATTTAAACAAACCTGACAGTAGCTTAATGAACTAGCTAAATATGGAGAACCATGTCAAAATTAACAAGTCTTTTTTCAGCTTTGGAGGATTTCTCATCGCCACCTTCACCCACGCCCATCCACTCAAACCAGGATGATATCCTAGATGATGAGATGTTTTTGGAGTTATGCTGTACATTTGAGCCAAGGTCGAGCGTCAGCAGTGTGGTGACAAAGAGCCACAGGGCCATCACCAAGAGACATGTGATGTGTCTGAGTGGTAGATAAAAAGAGATTACCTCCAACTGTTTATTCTCCAGCAAGTGATGGCTAGAAAAGGGAATAATGTGGGAGAAGACACACAGCCAAACCATGTGTTGTTCCTAAATGCACCATCATATTTGGTGTCCATAACATGAAGGGACAGGCAAAAAAAAAGCTCTGAAACAACAAGTTTGATTTCAGGAACAGCTTAAAAACATTCTTTAAAAAAAAAAAAAAAAGCCTACCCTAAAATCAGGTACATTTTACACTGACAAATATCACTTCATTCACTTGACGTCAAGTCACTTCACTTCATTCAATCTATTCTGAAATTGAGAAGTCCAGCCAGTGCACTTTATTTCTTACCACGGGCTAAATCCCAAATATCAAATTCCAAATACACCACATAAGCTAAAAACAGTGACTTCTATATTATATGAAAACTAAAGCCTCATGTCTACAGCTCCCAACTCACTAGGGCGTAGGATGTATACAGTATGTGCACTACATAGTGTGCCAGAAGGGAGTGCTTCTTCTTTAGTGCCCTAGACTAAAATAAAGAAGCATTTCGGATTCAGCCAGTAATCACAGAACTCTTGTTATTGTTAAAAGGATGTTTGTGTGCAGCGAAAAAGCTGTCACATCCTATTATAAGTGGAAAATGCAGCCGATTTTATTTTAAAGTGAGCTTAAACTCTTCACTACTCATCATCTGTAAATCGGATCAGACCCTAAATACGAAGGAAGCCCTGCTGCCTCCTGATTCACTGCAACGATTTATCAGGAAAAAACACAAACTTTACCTCGTTCAATCTCCGATACTAGATACTCCACAGAGCCGGCAGCGGTGTGTTCCCCGACCACGACCAGTAAAGAATATTTCTCGCTGCTAAAACCGGGGTGGGATGAAATTGTACTCGCGTTTTCCATCGCTTTCACTCCGTCGATGCTCTGCGACGCCATGTTGAGAACTTTTAGTAGAATGAAGCACAATAACCACGCCCCCTTATTTAAATCAGGGGCGTGTATAAAATGATGGACAGGCTAGTTGAGCCAATCAAATCTCACAGAAGAGACGCCCGGATTCTGCAGGGAAATTGTCGCTAATTTTGACTTTTGCACGATTAAATGTGGAAAAAAATAAGGATTTTTTTTAGTAAGCAATATCATTATCTTATACATAAATGTAAAAATTAAAACCTCATCCACTGTTTGAATGACGTTTTTGTAATGGTAATGAAAAGTTAAAATCTTGGCAAAAATTGGCAAAAAAAAAAAAAAAAGTATACATAATTTTTTAAACATTCATTGCTTATGTATTTTAAAAAGGATACTGGGTATTACGTTCAACCTTTAATTTTAATAAAAAGTAAAAATAACTTTGTTAAAAATCTCATTAGGCTATATTAGCATGTTTAGACATATATACAAAATAATAATAATAATTTAAAAAAAACCGTATTCACTGTTTTTGTGTATTTTTAAGAATCTTTAATGTTAACGAAAATAAAATAAATAAATAAATAAATGTAATAAAATTTAATCCAATCCACTGTTTTGTAAAGTGTAAAATTTTTAATATGGAAAGTAAAAAAAGAGGTATAAGCGCCTTTCACCAATTAGAAAATGCAACTTATTTTGAAGTAGATATTACCATGACCTGCCTGTGATACTACTGTCACTCCTGATTGTAGGTGCAAATTTCTTACTACATAAAAAATGTCTAGCAAGTGGTTCTTTTAACACACACACACACACACACACACACACACACACACACTTTTATTGTGATATTTTATGTCTCATTAAACATTTAATATTATAATTGTTATTCTAAATAACAATATAGTTGATTAGAGTTTATTCTTTAGGTTCTATTCTTTATTCAATATATATTGTATGGGGCACACAGTGGTTAGCATGTTCATCTCACACCTCCAGAGTTCGGGGTTCGATTCCCTCCGTGTGTGCGGAGCTTGCATGTTCTCCCCGTGCTGCGGGGGTTTCCTCCGGGTACGCCGGCTTCCTCCCCCAGTCCAAAGACATGCATGGTAGGCTGATTGGTCTGAAGAATGACTGTTTATAGCTGCCATAACATAAGTGAGAATAGGAACTCATTTGTCTCACAGAGCATTAAACGTAACTATAAATGTATAAAAGTATGACATGCCATTCTTTAATGAATTAAACCATTTTAATGATTGCCAAATTGCTGTCTAATAAAGCACTTTGCTTTATTGGACATTCTGTTATAGGAAAATAATCAAACCTTTGAGGTGGTAACAGTAACACTGCCACTGTCATCACACCACCTTGTTGTTGATTATTTTCTTATAACAGCATGAAACAGAGTGTTTTATTCCTTGAATAAATGAGATATTATTGGGGTAGTGTTATACCAGACAATGGATGTTTATTTTCAGCTACTGTTCCTCTTTTCTGATGCAACGTTTGCTTTTTCAGCACCGCAACATCATGGTCACATTATAGTATGAGAAACTGTGGCTTTTACACCACATGTAGTGCACTATACATCTGATAAGGAGTCATTTGGAATTCAGCTACATATTTTCTTAATAATTTTAAAAACTAGAGTCATTTGGGATTTAGTGTAATAGTGCAAAATATAGGGCTTAAAATAATGATGTCTATAGTCTACATAGTACACTGTATGACTAATAAGAAGTCATTTGGGATTCAGCTCCACACTCTATTACCAAAATGAGAGTACTACACGGGATTTGGAATAATGGTATCTATACTACAATCAGTGCACTACTGTACTTGTTCATTAAGCAGCCACCTGGTTCTCAGCTCCAGGAGTAGATATAAGGAAGGTGAGTAGGTTCGATATAAGGAAGGTTCGATTCCCGCTGTGGCCCTGTGTGTGCAGAGTTTGCATCTTTTCCCCCAGGTACTCCAATTTCCTCCCCCAGTCCAAAGACATGCACTGTAGGCTAATTGATATGTCCAAAAGTGTCCATAGTGTATGAATGTGTGTGTGATTGTGCCCTGTGATGGATTGGCACCCTGTCCAGGTTGTCCCCCGAGTTGTGCCCCATGCCTCCTGGGATAGGCTCCAGGTTCCCCACGACTCAGTAATGATAAACGGTACAGAAAATGGATGGATAGAAAATGTAAAGTGTGTTAGTAAGGTGTTGGGCCACCACAAGTCACCATGATAGCTTCAATGCAATTTGGCACCAATTCTAAAAGTCTCTAAAACTGTAGTGGATTGATGAACACCGTTCTTTCAAAATATATTCCCTCAGTTGGTGTTTTGATGAAGGTAACTGATAGCGCTGTTCAACTTGGATGAGCTCTTTGAGGTGTGTGTGGAGGCCATAGCATCATTGTTTAAGATTTACATAATTTTCATCCTCATCAGACCATTCGGTGAACCATCGTGTATTACACTTTCCTTTGAAGTCCTTACAGGACTTCAACAATGTCTGCTTTAAAAAAAACCCATTCATCAACCCTCCTATGTGGAACATCAGGGAGAGGAGACGTTTGTGAGGGTTATCACAAAGGACAGCATGCAACATGCAAATGACCCAGTACTACAGAAGGCAGGGCAACAAGGCCCCCAAAATTAGATACAGATAGATATAGATATACTATATGGCCAAATGTACAGTATGTGGACATCTTAACATCACACTCATGCATGGGTGTTCCTCTTCCCCAAACTGCTGCCAAAAAGGTGGATGCACACAATTGTATAGAATGTCTTTGTATGCTGTAACATTGAAATGTTCCCTTCGTTGGGAGGGCCAAACCTGTTTCATCATGACAATACCCTGTGCACAAAGCAAGATCCATAAAGACATGCAAAGGTTGGATTGGAAGATCCCGAGTGGCCTGCACAGAGCCCTGACCTCATAGATAGATAGATAGATAGATAGATAGATAGATAGATAGATGGAAGGATGGAAGGTGGATGGATGGATAGATAGATAGATAGATAGATAGATAGATGGATGGATGGAAAGTGGATGGATGGATGATAGATAGATAGATAGATAGATAGATAGATAGATGGATGGATGGATGGATAGTGGGTTGCATAAGCATTCACCACCTTGAATCCTGGTACACAGAGTCTCTAATGCTAAAACCTACAATCTAAACTCAGTCTAAAAGCTATCTAAAAGCAGTCTAAAATTTCATTATGATTTGTTACTTATCTGAAGCTTTATAGTACACACAGCTTCAGAAACTATTCACTTTGCACCATCTATTGGTGTCTGAGTACAGAATCTGCTCAAATGCTTTTCAAAGTCCTAGTTATTTCTAAACTTGACTATTTAAACTCACTTCTCACTTCTCACTGGTTATGTGATTTCTCGTTTACAGATTATTCAGAACACTACATGACATCTCAGGTCTTCAACTTCTGTCTTATTGGCGTATCCTTCTTTGAGGTCTAAACACACACAATGCAAGTGTATTATTCCTTTTAAACCACAGCAATTTGCCAACAATAACAATACATTATTAACTGGAACACAATGTGTCACTTTTTATGCATTTAGGTAAGTTTAATTTTGTGAAATGTTCATGAAACAAGTTAGTTCTAGTTCTCAGCTATAAACAGTAGTTTTCTCACCGGCCTCACTTTTTTTCTCTCTCTTTAGAAATTTAGAAGTTTAGACATTCATCTTGTCATGTTACAGAGAAACTGAAAAACACAACATCCACCATCTTTAGACTTTACAGTGGTGGAAAACCCTCTAACTGATACTGGAGACTCCTTCCAAAACTGCAAAATAACTCCTTACACAGAAGGTTCACCATATCTATGATTATAAGTATATCTTCATTAAATAACAGTGCATTGTTAGCCCATTTATTAATTATCTTAGATTCTGTGGAGTGTATGTCATGTACAGTTTATAAATAAAAATGTTAATTTGATTTAATTTTTCAAATATAAGTTATATATTCCACCATTTGTCCTTTGTCTTTCAGATTATGATTGCTTGTAGATGCACAATTCTTTAATTAATTAAAAATTGTAATTATTGGCAAATTGCTGTGGAATAAAACACTTTGGGAGATGCTGTCATAGGAAAATAATCAAACCTTTGGGGTGGTAACTGTAACACTGCTTCATCACACCAGCTTGTCATTGATTATTTTCCTATAACAGTCTCTCTTTATTCACTTGATGCTTTCAACTGTTTGTAGGATTTGAAAGTCGCTCTCACTAGCACAGAAGTGACCAGAGGTCAGAACTGACTGGAGGTCAGTTTAAGGTGGTCAGTTTAAATCCCAGGAGTAGCAGAGAGCCACTGTTAGCTCCTAAAATGAGACACTTTACTATCAGATGTATGTGATTGGATTGAAAACCTGTATAAAAAAGGTTGACTCCATTGGCAAGATCTCTTGACATGCCATAAGAACACCATTAAAGGTGATATTTATAAAATGCATTTATTTAATTTATGGATGCCACTATTTACAGGTGGGAGATATAGTAAAGGAGAAAAGCCACATCGCCTCACAGACACTTCAGGATGGAGAAGCTGCACGTGGTTCCACCAGGACAGGTACACACCTTCCCAAAACGAGCACCTTTACGAATGACACACTGCTCACCTGCGTCACACTAAAACATTAATTACACTGAGGGTTAAACAGTTAGTCTTCATAAATCACAAAGGTTTAATAAGATGTTCAGTGTGTGTGAGTGAGTGTATGTCGATCCAGCATATAAGACGTATCCTCTCTGTGTGTATGTGTCAGTCCCATGAAGGAAACATAGCCTCTGTGTGTGTAGCTCTGTGTGTATATCAGTCTTAGTGAAGGAGGTGTGACTTGTGTGTTCAATGTATTAAACGTCATATCATATAGAAACAGTGTTAAATCATATTGCATTATATTGAATAGTTGGCTGCTTGAAATATTTAATGCATCTTAGATCACATATCGAGATTCACATCGTATAATCTCAGGAGCAATGCACACCACTAATACTGATCAAGTACTGACCGGTATTAACCATTACGGAAACTTTACCTCTAATACACATAAAATACATTCTTTCATAAGATGAACATAACACCTGACTGTGAGAGTGTGTATGAGTATGCACAGAAGTATACAGGAGGATGAGGATAGTATATGCAGGAACATGTTGTGTTAAAGCAGGAGGTAAAGCGATG
>JANDJT010000002.1:13761388-13784703 GCA_024331685.1 Stegophilus panzeri
ATTTAATCATACACCTTCAGATCAAAAGATTTTTAAGATCATGAGAAACATTTCAGTCAAGTGTCTCCAAACTTTTGTGTACATTTAGCCATGCGCACAAATCTCCATAAAAGGCAAAGCTCACAAAAAGCTGAAAACAACAAAATGACAACTAAATGGTGAAAGAGCACCTCCTAGTAATATAATGTGCTAAATCTTCCAAGAATGTAGCTCAGCTTTGCAGTAACTGCTTTACTGACATCAACATAGAGAGAAAAAAAGAGAGGCTGGTGAGAGAATGGCTGTTTACGACTGCTATAACGTAAAAAAGAACAGGAGCTGTTAAGTTTTGTGGAGGTTCCACAACTAATGTAAATATAAACAGTTAAAAAGCATGATGGATTATTGATTAATAAAAAAAAAAAAAAATTAACTGTTGGCGAATCGCTGTGATGTAATCGGAATAACACACTTTGCCATGCATTAGTTTCAGATAACAGCATGGCATGAGGTGTGTTATTCCTTACTTTCCGTGTCCTGATTCACATTCTTGTTATCAGAAATGCAAACCATCAACAAGCTACACTGAAAAAAAAACAGCATAAAGCATGCAGGGCAAACCTGGGGCCAGAGGCGGAGCCTCTAATCACCACAGCCAAGCCACAGGACAGATGGGAGACAGGTACAAAAAAAAACAGACAAGGGTTGTAGCATTAGTGCAGTTAGTGTGGAAATAAAGAATATAGTTACTTCACAGAAGCTGCGTAGTATACAAACACTTTTACTCAAATAAAAGTGCAATTACTCTTCTATATAATAAATACTCTGATAAAAGTCAAACTACAGCTTCAGATTTTTCACACAAGTTAAAATAGAAAAGTATAAACACTTAAATCTGCTTTTAACACAGTGTTGTTAAAGCCTAGATTCTGATTAGTCAGAAGGTATTGATTCATTTTCTAGAACAGCAGCTCGGACAGTAGTATAGGTGCAAATCACAGGTTTACATTAATGCACTCGTTCTTATACGTTATCGTTTCTATAGTAACAGCTCATTCATACACTGCACATAATCTAATGCACATTGTAGTGTCTAACATGTGTGACAATGCACTGGCCTGATATATAGTGCACAATTATTAGTGTGACAGTGTGATAAAATTGCCAGCTTTGTGTGAAGTGTGTATTCACGAGCTTTAAGGAATGAGCTTTACTACATCACATCTATACTGAAAGAAAGCAAGAGAAGGAAAATCTCACACACCTTGTCTTCCAGTCCATGTCTGACTTGGCTCGGCTCTTGCGTGCTGCTCTCTGCTTTTCCTCCAGCCTCTTTTTCTCCTCACTTGCTAAATCTGAGGGCATGAGGCAGAAGGTCAAAGGTCAAAATTAAGCTCATGAAAAAATGTCTAGGATGTATTTTTGGATGAAAAAAAAATCAGGTGATGCGAACTGCCAATTATATTATAATTAAAAATTTAATATATTATAATAATATTAAAGAAATATTAATATAACTATTACCATTAATAATAATAATAATAACGATAATAATAATAATAATAATTAGTATTTGCATTATAATAATTGTAATACATATATTATAATACAAATGATTGTAATGAATATTCTATGAATATTCTAATCCATATAATAATAATACAAAATATAATGGTTATGATCACATCATTACAATAATAAATATAAATATTAGTATTTTATTAGCATTATAATATAAATTATTATATTATATAATAATAAAATTTAATATTAAATTATATGTATTATTATTGTTGTTATTATCATTATTATTATTATTATTATTATTATTATTATTATTTAGCGTCTAGTTACTTTGGTGGCAGAGATAAAGACAAAGAAAATGAAAGACAAAGACAAACCAGTGTTAATGATGGCATTAAATCCTGAATTTTAAGTATACACGTGTGTATCCAAACATTACCAATGTCTCCGTTTTCCATGGCGCGGATGTCGGGTCTCAGTCTGCAGTCGGTTTTGGGAATTACAGCTTCAATGTCTTCATCCAGCTCGTTTAGCTGCATGGCGAATGATGTGAAACTGTACATCTGCAGCAGAAAAGGAGAAAGAAACACAGATCTCTTTGTCAGATTGAGTGAGCCTCCAGAATGTAATAATGTAGTTATGAAGAATGAAAAAATGGCCGTGAGTGTGTGTGTTCGGGCGGCAGAGAGACCTGAGCAGAGTTGGCTGGTCGTGGTTTGATTTTCCAAAGTAACTGGCTGCCTGGAATCTCCTCCACCGAGTCACTGTCTGGTTGTTGGCTTTCCTCAGACTCAGCACTGGACCCCTGAGGAGCGGAGTGAGATGGTGACAAATCACAGTAATAATACAAATCAGAGTCATTATGTCATTATGTCTTATGTCCTGGAAATCAACTGTATCAACATCTCTAATCCATCCTGCTCACTCCATTTCACTTCTGAAGGTAGATTTCTGTAGCTTCGGGGGTGTGGTCTACCGCTTTTGAATGGAGGGAGGAGTCTTGGAGAAGGATTGGGTAATTTAATGAATGAGTGTGCACCTATAGTATGGCTATCATATCATAAGTAAGGACACACCATGTCCAAAAGTGATTATTTTCCTATAACAGTACATCCTGAAGTATTTTATTCATCTTATACCACAATTTAGCAACAATTAAAACTTTAATTTATTAATGAGCAACACACTTTTTTTATATCCATTTATAGTTATATTTAATGTTGTGGATCGACCGTGAAACAAGTTAATTCCTGTCTTTCTTACAGTATAGCAACTATAAACCGTTTTCCCTCAACAGCCTCTTGTTTTTCTCTCTCAAATTACACACTTTGTACGTTGTTACTATAGAAACAATAACGTATAGAATATAGGTCAGGCTTAATTTGCCTTCAAATACTTGAAACACAGCTAGGGCAGAAGAAGAGAAGAAGTCCACACCTCTTTACTGCTTTTCTTCCCATCTGTGGCCTTATCGTTCTTCTTGTGAGCCTCAAATGTTGCCGGATCCACTGCATACATGCACTCCGTCCACTTCCCATACAAAACGCACACTTTCTTTTTGCTGCAAAATGAGTGAGTTTCCTTTTTAAAAAAAAGGTCCATGACATGTGGCATGACATAAAGTTAGTAAGGTGTATTAGGGAAATTAAAATGAAACAACGTTTACCTTTTGTCAAGAATGTAGCCCTCTACTTTGTGCAGCTCTTTGCCAAAAAGACCACAAGGTTTGAAGCTGAGACAGCACTTCTCTCCAGTTCTGTCAGAAAACCAGAGCATAGGATTTGGAGCAAGCAGTTGACCATTCTGTCAGTATCATTATAGACAGTATATCACGTGTGCGACACCAAGTGCATCTTTAATCCTCAATGTGACATGAAAGATCACGTCTTATATATTGAGTCATAATTTGGGAATTATTTGGCATAGAGACTAAATTGTAATTTTCAAATCACACACACAAAAAAAAATCACAATAATAATCCCAATTTGCTGTTATTCTGTTCAGATTATATATTAGTATTTTTATTTATTCGCTGTTCAATTCTCAAGGTGGTTATTTGGATCATCTACATCATGGTTTTCACTTGTTTTGCATTGTTAATGATTTAACTTGAAACTACACTAGTTACATAGCCTTACTAGTGCGGAAAACAATAATCGATTGATAATGATACATTATACACCACATATCTATTAGAAATGTAAATTAGGCATTGACTTCTAAGGGTTAAAGCTGACTACAAAAGTTTTTAGATGACAACTTATGCTATGTTGCCCTCTTCATATATATATTGTATATATTTTTTAAAACTATAGCGGGGTGGGCTTTTACACGCAACTGTATTATATCACAGATTTTTTAAAATGTCTTATTAATACAAAGAACCTGGGAAAATTTGTAGACCATGATCAAATAATAACGGTTCAAGCCATGGCCTCAGCACAAGTGTATTATCTGGTGGAGAAAACCGCTTTGTAAAAACGGTGTTATTTGCCGTAATGCTTATTTGTGTTACACGGCCCTCTTTTTATAGTCACGACCAAACATGGCTTCACTCCGCCCCCCAGTCTGTTTTGAAAGGAAAAATATGTGTTTTTTCAAGATGGACTCATTTATTCCTGGTGAAGGAGATGAAGCTGAATTAGTGATGTTGCTCCTAGACAGGTATGGAAATGCAATCTGTATAAGGCGTTTAGTTGTTTTCTATGTCATGGCTTTCATAACGTATCAAGTAAATACCTTTTTATCGCTTAGGGAGCCAGGTGAACGCATCGAGAACCACTTTTATACAAATGTGTAACTCCCATGCAGATAACAATACAATGATAACACTGGAGCTTAAAAGCTCACAAGAGCTCATTGTAAAGAAAAACAGGACAGCAATGACACTCTTGACCATTCTCGTAAATCAGTATGAAATTATCAGTATGAGCTAAATTTGCATGTTTATAGTGTCATAACTTTCAAGCAGATAAATGTACAAGTGTGCTTGAAAATGATGTCATGACAGATTTTGCTACTACTAAATCTAGTTGAACTCTATGAGGCACTGCAGAACCTTTTGCCTTTAGCCAGGTATGATCAGCCAGGTGATTCCCCGATCACTCACCTGTGGTTGATCACCTCCACGTTACCGTACTGTTCAATCCAAAGCTGTCCCACGATGATATTGTGAACGCAGCATGTTGGGTTTGTCCATGTATATGCCTCATTACATCTGGAAAGAATAAAATCATCATCAGGCTAAATTACTTCCAACACATTTATCAGTTATACTGAATTCAAATACATTCATCACCACGTATTAGTTATCATATGGTCCATTCCAGAATCATTGGCACCCTTCATGAAAAGTATATTACGATATAAATAAACAGATGGATTTTACATGTGTGCATTTTGGTCAAAATCTGAGACTAAGAACAATTTTAAAAATGTTTTAAGGATAATAATTTGTGTTATATACACATGCTCTCTGCTTCTTGGTTTTGTTGTTATTTTGATTTTGGTTTTTTTATTGGTTTCTATCTTTTTCGAGTTGGTTATTGGTTTGGAGTTAATCACACGCTGAAGACATTTCCTGCTTGTGTTTCAAGTCTTTGCATGGTCTTGTTTCTCGCCAAGTTATTTCCCCGAGTGTAATCTCTGTTCTGTGTTATCTTCACGTTAATTCACTAAATCCTTTGTGCATTTGTGTCAAGTGTTTACAGTCATGACATTTGTTTGCATTCAAGTGCTATTTTTTGGGGGATGTCAATAAGTTTGCCACATATATGTTTCTGAGAGAAAGTATTATTTTAAAAATATTTTCTCATGAAAATAATTATATTAGAGGAAAGTAAGGCAAGGTAAATAATTTCTATGACTATTTGTGCATGTTTTCTATGACGTTAATTGTTTTATTCCATTGGTTTTTATACATTATCTTGAAGGGTGCTAATATTTTATACAAACAGAACCAGTCAAAGGTTTTATGACATCTACTCATACAAAGGCTTTCTTTATTAAATTCATCATTTATATTTGCCTTTGATATCAGAAGTATTCACTGTGTATTGTATTGTACTGTATGTTGAAGAAATTTCTACAACAGCAGCTCTGACAGATATATTAATGCGTTCAGTCTAATATGCTACTGTTTCTATAGTAACAGATCATTCACAGGGACTTGTACATCAGATGTTCCACATAAACTGATTAAAAAATGTGTGTAATCATTGAAATGGTGACCTTTTTTGTAAGGAATAATGTGTTCATTTAACATTTATGGAAGGAGTCTCCAGTGTACGTGCTTTGTAACAGTCAGATAGATGTAACTAAGTTTTGCGACATCTTCAGGACAGAGGATTTTACTTCTTTTTTTTTGCGGTTTCACAGTAACATGAGAAGCTGCATTTTTTAAAATCTTCAACAGAGAGAAAAAAGTAACTATAAATATAAGTAAAAAATTGCTGTGGTATGAGGAGAATAAAACACTTCGGGCTGTGCTGTGATAGGACAGCAATCACCTTGGGGAAGGCGGGGACTCCACACCATTGTGTTGTGTATTATTCTCCTATAACAGCACAGCTTGTTGTGTTTTTACAGCAATAACTGTGTGTGTAACGTGTATGAAGCGCTACGCTGACGACGTGTGCGTGCTCTTACTTAGGAAGCTCCAGAGTCATGATGCCTTTTGGCTCGGCCTCCACACTTTTACCCCAGAACTTCAGCTTGGGGTAGATGGACCCATGGAAAACAAAGTCTTGTTGTAGGCCCTCAGCGTGGAAAGCACTAACTGGAGGATGGTGACTCACCTGCTCTGAGATCACCCGGAAGCCCAAATCCTCTCTGAGAATGAAACAAAGTGGGGCTTTATATAAGAATAAATGAGTGTTCCTGAGGCAAGTAACTGTTCATTATTAACTACAATGGGGAGAGAAAGTATTCAGACCCCTTTAGATTTTGCACACTTTATGTTATATATTTAATTTTAAATGAACTAAATAGTCCATTAAACAATTAAACATGGCTTGAACATGGTCAGTCAGCTCTGGTGTGTTTTTCATTTACCTGACGAGCTCATACGTCTCCCCCAGCAGGGGATTAAAGGGTTTCCCAGTCCTCTCCCACTGAGACGCCACTGCAGACACTGCAAACGCTGCTACACACTGACACACACAAACACAAACACACAAACACACACACACACTACATAAAGCACTATGCGTGTTATTTTACTATACGGTCAGTACAGTATCTAGTATTTAGTTAGTAAGTATGGGAATTAAACATTCATATTCAAAATTCAAATTCAAATTTTATTTGTCACACACACAACCGTACACAGTGCGACATGTAGTGAAACGCTTTTTACGGCTGTCCATGACATAAAATAGAATTTACATAGAGTTAGAAAAAGGGAACTTTTTTATTTTTTATTAAAAATTTAAATATAATGTAAGGACATAAAGATGGGTGGCAGCAACAGTCTGACTATAATCGGTATAAAGTGCAGAAATGTGCAGCTGTTTTGTGCAGTATAATGCTGTGCAACATTCAGCTGAGGGAGTTGTATTGAAATGGCCCACATATATAAAAAATATTTATAAATACAGGATATACAGGATAAAGTAGTTATGAAGATGCTTGCATAGAAGGAATGTAGGCGGTGTGGGTGTCGTACTGTACATGTTGGATTGAAATACATAGTGAAAGTAACATGAAAACTGACAGCTATTAGACCAGAGCCCACATGGGTTGAGCGCTTGATTTACAAATGAAGTCATGAGAGAATCTCACAATCTCCTTTTTTGTTTTAGTCATTTATTTTACAAATTATTATCAGAATTAAAGCTCCAACTATGAAAATGGTTTTTGTGTGCTATTATTTTAAATGAGGAATGTATGTGCTATTTTAATGTTTTCATTATTCTGCACTAGCATAAGAATTAAGCAACCGAAACAGGACAAATTTCCCCACCCATCTACCTCTGCTAAACAAACTAGCATTCTGTCTAAAAATTTAACACAAACCAGTTTTCCTATTACAGTTACAATTCCTATTACCTCTCATGTCACCTTCAAACCTACCAAAAGGTCCGTTTTGCATACCAGTCTTCTGGATTTTCTAATACTTTTGAATGTAAGATCAGAGTTTTCGATTTTGAGCCCATGATAATGATCACGATGACATTAGCTCATCAGCGTGTTTAACATCGCTGTGCATGAAATCACTAAACATTTTACAGTTTGACCAGATGGACATGGATGTATGGTTTTGTATCTGACATCCCATCTAGCGGATGCTGCATTTAATCCTGCAGATGTACATACAATACACGCACGTGTGTGTGTGTGTGAACAATGTCCTGTGTCAAGCATACACCAGGCCCCTTTGCTTCAGGCTATATCGCACCACCCTGGTGTGGATTATTGTATTAACGCCGAACCCCATCATGTTTTATTCTTGACGCATTGGTCAAAACCTGGGCCTGACAGCTGAAAAAGATGCACCCTTTCAAACACACCTCCTGACTTACTGAAAAAGTTTGGGAACCCCTGAACTGGAATATAATAGGTAATAATGTAATACTTACTTATTACACATGTTTATATGTAAGTGCATTTTATCACTAAATGCTAAGGAAGTAACATAACAATGGCAAACACTATCAAATACCTGAGTGTGGAAAGCAATCCTTGTAACATTATCTAATTATTCATTCATATAAATAATATGGATATCAACATCAATTACTGCCATATAGGTGGTATTTCATGAGTTTATTAATTTATATTTTTCCAGCTTGCAACATGCACACCTATTATTTGTACAAACTATGTATTTATTCATTAAATTCTGAGTAATTATTCTACTCTATTGCCATTTATTGCTGTGTAAATCTCCAAATACATATTTATCTTTTAAATAGCAGGCAATTAGTTACTGTAAAAAAAAAAGCTACTAAACAAAACATTGCGCTGAGAAAAAAATCCTTTAAACTGCACTAGATATTTCTAATGGATTGTAATAGGCTTTAAGTAATGGTAGTTTAGTGCTTCAGTAATGGTAGTTTAATGAAATGTGTTGTTCCTAACCATCCGTGGTGACTTATCTGATCACTATTCTATTCTATAATTTCTAAATCTCTAATGGAAACCTTTAAGTATCACACTAATTCTTGCAGCATGTTGGAAACCATTAGAGATTTTCCTAATTGATTGTGATGGGTATCCCACCCCACCAAAATAAATAAATAAATGGCACTAAAAAAATGCACCCCAGAAATGGACTTAAAAACGTGTAATCGTTGACATGGTTTTCTGTGAGACTTTTATTTAACATTTATGAAAGAACTCTCCAGTGTCACTATCGCTTACTTGGAATTTGTGCTTTGACTAAGGTAACTGGATTTTACAAGTTAACTGCTGATTCTTCATGTTTACCTTCATTCTCTCGATGGGGTCAGTGGAGTCGTTAGCCTGCTGGATGAGATAAGTGTGCTCCATGTACTCTGTGAGTCTCTGTAAGAAGCTGAGCGGCTCATTGAAGATGACTGGCATGGTGATTTTAGACAGCTCCTAAAGAGTCAGAGACAATGTTCAGGTTTGGGGTGAGATTATGGAATAATTAACAAAAATACCACGCATGTATTGTGCGTTACAAGCTTTAAAGTCCAGGTGAAATTAACATGTAACTCCAAAACCATGCTAATATAAAACTCCACAGGATTCCAAACGTAACCTGATTAATGAAACAGTCTTAATTTTGTCAACAAAAGTACAGACAGAAATGCTTGTTGAAGTATGGGTTTGGATTTTTCTCAACAGTCTAAAAATAGCTTAAATAATTTTATTCTCATGTTCTCATCCACCCATGAAAGAAAGCCCTATTGGGATCAGGTGCTATTTATTAATAACCAAAAAAATCCCTAAAGGAAACCCTTCAGGAATCTGATGGAAACAATTAAAAAATTTGAGCAATTTATTTTACATGATGGAAACCATTACAGGCTTTCCTAATAGTTTGTTGTTGTTGTTGTTGTTGTTGTTGTTGTTGTTGTTTTTTAGCAGGGCAGAGCTGCTAAAAAACATTCAGGAAAAGATCAAACAGAAATCTTTTCAACCTGAACATGTTACATATTATAGGTCTGGAACTGTGCTTTTTTAAAATAAGATTAAATTGAGATGGAAAAAATTGGAACAGTGATGAAAACTATGACCAAAAATGTGCTGTGAAAATATGACAAACTATAATATTACCACACAAACAACTCTCCCTGTGGTCTGAAATCTGAATGTATTCCTATTCATTCATACTCCAAACTTGTTTGTCTGGACTAGAATAAATGAATGTGACGTGACTAAAGCGGGAGAAAAATTAAGGTGCAAATCGGTGCAAAAACTTAGAAATCAGAAAACTGTGAAAAATAAGCACTGTAACTAAATAACTCAATAATTAAACATATTAAGTAAGGAATAATAAACTTTGTGTCATGCTGTTATTGGAAAATAATCACAAGGTTTGATGAAGCAGAGTTACTGTTACCACACTAAAGTTGCACACTTCAGAGTGTTTTATTCCTTTTATACCACACCAGTTTGCCAATGATTACAACGTCATAATTTAGTTAACACAAGACACTTGACCTGTTTACTAACTTCTAATAACCAGTACCACCCTGTAATTGTCCTGTGTTTGTTGTATTTTAAAAACAAGTATGTTAAAATGAGATCACTAAGTTCAGTGTTGTACCATTCCAATGCACTTTCTCAGTATGCTCCAGATGCTGAAGTTGTTTCTGGAAAACATGGGTGCCGGCAAACTTGTCCTGAAGAACGGAAACAAAAAAAAACATACATTTAATAGGATGTTCTCCGAATGGATATTTATTTTTTATCCAAAGCTTGCATTGCTAGCAACCCAAAAATGGACTAATACTACTATAGTGTTGCACAACTGATTTTTAAGTCATTAACACACACATTATCACAATATGCAAAGCATTTAAATAAACCACAATTTTGCACTGTTTTCTCTGAGCGCTGATATCTTAGAGCTTACAGATCATTTCCTGTAAATGTATTGATGTTTCATGACATTGGTATGATCCAAAACCTTTGTTAAATTAATGCCTGCTAGGACGGCTTGTTTTAATATATCGTAAGGAATATTATAGTATCCGTGTCATTTTTGTTCATATCGTGCACGCATAAATGCTATTATTAGTACTTTTCCACTGGTATGGCACTATAATGTTGCTAATCCGAATCCAGGACCCTGAGCACGAGAGTACAAGAGTGTATTAAAGTTGCCCAACAAAGCCATTTTCAATACTTAACAGTGCTCGAGACAGTACAAGGAGTTTTCCTTACACTTGAAGGGTTGATGGGTTGGTGATTGGTTGATGAAGGTTAGTTTCTGTTAGGATTAAGGGTTCGTGATTGGTTGGTTAATACAATAACATAATTGGTTGTTAAAATTCCAAAACTCTTCCAAAAAAAGCAGACCTATAGCTAACGTTTCATTAGAGTGTGTGGTGATATCAATATAAATACCAATTTAGCATATTTATCAAGCTAAATATGAGTGACAAATAAAACTTTGATACTGAGCTCGTGCCCAATGTCCCTGGGATAAACTTCAGATCCACTTCCATCCTGACAAGGAAAATGAGCCTAAATATTATTGTGGGAAAATAATAAATCATATGATAATAATATGATAACTGTAATGTTCTCATAAATCACCAGAAGAAAGACATTTGAAAAAGGACTGTCATTCTCAACTATATCTAGCTTTACCTCCATCTTTCTCAGCAAGAAAAGGGCAACCAAACTCAGCACAGGTACTTACACGCTATAAATGTGTACGTTAGAACCCTGTTAGGAGCACAGCTAGGCGATTTCCAATACATGTGTGAAGAGTAATTAAAATCTATTCTCCTAAAACAATAAAGGAAGCGGAATGGAAGCTGGGTCGACTTGACCAACCAAGACACAGAGACAAAGCTTGTCTAGACAGGAACTGTTAATCACCTAATAAATGATTTACATCTTATTTGAACCACGTCTTGAGTTTCAGCTGTATGGATTAAAAAGCATATTTAGCTTGATCAGATTATTCCAGTTATCCAAGAGAAATATTAAATAGAAAGAGAAATTATAGAGAAATTAAATACTATTAAAAAAAAATTCCATTTAATTTCTTGTCAGTATTATACACTTTACCTGGCTGCTACTGCAATAACTTCTATGTCCATATTTGGTAATATAAGCTAATCTTCTGAATACTAAGTCATGGCATGTTATGTTTATATTTATACCATTTTTAAATTATATTGTTACTCTTTGCCACCTATCTTTTGCACTACCTGTTATATCGGACACTTCCACACTAAAACTGTGTACTGGTCGGCGCTACACTGTCACTTACTATGCCTACTGTCCTGTTTTTGTAGTATTGTACTGTCTTGTGTTGTTAGCACACGTCTGCACGTGCACTTTATGTAAAAACGTGTAGATCTTATTTAGTTCTGTGTCATCTCATGTGGTTAGTGTCTTGTGTTACGTAGAACCATGGTCCTGGAGGAACGTTGTGTACTGTATCAGCTAGGCTATATATGGTTGAAATGACAATAAAGCCACTTGAACTTGAGAAAGGAAATATGGCTTTACAAGGCCAGTGATTTCAAAATGAACCCAAAACCTATAGTCCAAAAAATAAAAATACTTACATGGAATATTTAGTGGATGTTTACTGTTTCACAAAATAGAGAATGGATTTTGGGTTTGCAAAGACTGCTCGAGTAATGCATAAAATCCTTGTATTGTGGTATTGGGAGTAGTGTTGTGTCAATGAGAGTGTTCAGAGCCATAGGTTGCGCATCACTATCCAATCATATTCAGCTAACTTCAGATCAGAATTGTCAGCTCAAAGAGGCTAATCCGGACTCATTTTTGAACACTAAAGATTGGACTTGAATATGGCGGATAAACCGCCCAGATGCTGATGTAGACGTGGCCTCCTCAATCCATCAATAAGTTGTATTAAACTCTCTCAGTTCTCTCAGAAATGCTCTCAGTTTCAGAATCAACAATTTCAGCTGAGATGCCAGCTCATCCATACGAGTGCATTTGAAGAATTGGTCCCTAAATAGTGTGATACCCAGATTTATTGTTTTGTACATTTATTTCCCCATGGTTAACATATGCATTCATAATTAACAGTGTAGTCTAAACAGCTGAAGCTGGAAATGTTTTTGTAGCCTGTGTATATGCATGCAATGGAAGGTTTGTGTTTTGAAACGTTCATGTCATGTCAAAATGTTTTGATACTGCACAAATACAGTAAAACAGCCTAAAAAAAAGCCATGTCCTGAAACAGATTTGGTTTTAACTACAGAAAAAAAAAGCTGACCACTCATGCAACCCCTAAGCTCTTTCAGGCACAAAAATAACTTAGTCAAAAGAAAAATGTATAAAAATTATTGCTTTACTTTAAATAATCTTTAGAAGAAAATACTATTAATAACAAAATTAATATTATAGTATTATTAACACAACTGATCATATTAATTGATAATATTAATATTAAAAGTGATTTTTGTTAGAAGATATTCTTTAAAATATCTTTTATTTAGAAGTATTTTCTCCAGTTCAATAGCTATGTATTTTTGCCCATTCTCTTGAAAGGTGCCAATAATTTTGGACTCACAGGCAAAGTATTTATTAGTAAACACAGACAAAGACATCTCGTCCTTGTATGGGGCACTCTGTTAATGCCTTTTCAGTTTTCACAGATTAACTGAAAAGTTCAAATTACTAGCCGTTACGTTTGGCCGCTTCATCAATCTTTCAGGGTTTCGACGTGAGCTCCTCCTCTGGCGCACGCCAACTAAATTATTTATTTCAACATATGACCAAAACAAAACAAAGCGAAAGGGGAGACGGTGATAAAAAGCTCAAGTTATATAAGACTTTACTTTAAAAATTTTATTAGCATAGTCACAGTAATAGTAACATAGTAATTAATGAGGAATTTTGGGATCATACCTGGAGCAACTTTCTTTTTCTGTCATTTTATGCTATGAATTTTTTCACCATGTTCATTACTCACCTGTGTTTTTTGGTTCCATTGGGTTTGGCTCCTTCATCCTCCTCCTCTTCATCACCACGCCAATCCTCCTGGGACATCGTCCCTCCGGTGAGACAACTCGGCACACTATAATAGAGCTCTGACCTGCCCTCGTCCCCTTCCTTGAACGAGCAGCTCAACTCTAGGCAGTTATGCGAATGCTCAGAGTCGGAATCTATAGCACACACACACACACACACATACACACACATACACACACACACACACAGGACACGCTAAGGAGAGAAGCTGCCATCAAGCTACCTGATGAAACCAGAGAAGGGGATCGGGTGGCTTTTAAAGGAGCCGAAATGCTAAGAAGAATGAAGCTGCACACTAAACACTCAGTAAATGTATTTACTTACAGCACAAAAAAAGAAGTTTGGATCAACTGTATTGTTTTAAGTGCTGATCAGTTTACTGAAGTCGCACATGTGCTTCTGAAAAACCAAAAAAGCAGTCGATTGTTCTGCTCCATTGCATCATTAATGAAACTAGAAACAATGGTTGTTGTTCCTCAAAGTACTGATGCAGTATTTATAGTATGCAGTTAACTTTGGAATTATTGACACCCCTCACGAAATGAGCGAAAACACATATATAAAACACGTGTTGATGATATTATGAGCTCAAACATATGGACAAATCTCACCCTGGGTTCACACTAGAAAGCGGCAAAGCGAAAGGTTTATTGTTTATATATGGGTGAGAAATGGAGCCGTGATTTCAGCAACAAGCAACTTTTCAAACGAGATTTTCTCGATTCTTTGCAAATTAGCAATGACACTGTACAGCTACAAAATACAAATGACTCGCTCAAATGATTACTCGGACCAATCCTGTGGCACGTTTGGGCTGACATTTCTTCGGTTCCCTACTCACAACTTTAGTTCTTACCTGCAATTATTTCCCGCAAAAATGCAGAAAATCTTATCCTGTCATATGTAAATGTGTATAGAGACATCCATCCATCCATTTTTTTCATGGGGGAGCCTGGAGCCGAGAGCGGGGGACACCCTGGATGGGGGGGCCAGCCCGTTGCACACACACACATTCACACAATATGGGCAATTTAGAGATGCCAATCAGCCTACAACACATGTCTTTGGACTGGAGGAGGAAACCGGAGTATCCGGAGGAAACCCCCGAAGCAAAGGGAGAACATGCAAGCTCCACGCACAAGGGAGGGCGGGACTCGAACCCCCAACAATGGAGATGCGAGGCAAACAGGCTATCCACTAAGCCACTGTGGCCCCCTCCGTACAGAGACATTAAGAAGATAAATATAAAGGAAGTAGCAGAGATCGTTGGTGCCTCTGGTGAGTGTACTTAGCTTGCTTTGCTAATATGCCAACAAAAGCACTAGCACATAAGATGGAATTTAATAAATAAATAAATAAAAATTCCACCAGCCACCATTGGACACAAGTGAGTTGTTACTTGCTAGTCAGAACCTAATGTTAACCTCCTGGCAGAGGCAACAAGGTTTTACACTGATAATACAGGTACTTAGTGGAATTCATGATGTTATTAGAGTTGCTAGACCAAAACATACCCAGATCATTAACATCTCTTTATCATGAAAAAAATTTGGTGATTTAAAATGGCTTCTAAACCTAAAATGGCTTCTAACTCAATCTATAGCAAATCTTTATTTTTTTCTCATGATGATGGATGATGACGGGATTTTACACGTGTGCAACCTTATATTTGTATTCCAGAGAGACTGAGAGCAATATAGACCGTTCTCAAGGATAACAAACAAGCCTCCGGAGTCACCGGACTGGAGTCACTCACACCAACTGTTCCCGTGATAAACCTCGGCTCCACCTCCACCCTGACCAGGATAAAGCCCTTACTGAAGATGGATTTTTTATTTTTTTGCATATTCTCTTGAAGGATGCAAAAACTTTTGGAGCTGACAGTATAGCACTTATTGGTAAACGACTGCTTTAAAAAAAATGAAGGAGCACTAACAGGAAAGGGCATCATAGAAGTCGTCCTCGCTGAGAATGGCACTGCGGGGAGATGAGCATCGAACCACAGACCGCTCCAGCTCATGATGCTCTGTAGCCAAAGTCTGCAGAGCCTCCGACAGGATCTTATTCTTCTCCACTTCCTGTTCCAGCTTCAGACTGCGTGTCTACACACACACACACACACACACACACACACAAAATAGACAATTTTAGACGTTTTCTACTATACAAAATTCTGAAAATGGCAGGCATTACTGAAATGAAATGTGTTTATCTTATGCAGGTATTACACCCAAGGTCTGGCATTTTAAAGTTTTACAGGTTTAAGCATTTAAAGATTTTTCCACTCGACGACACCACTTCAACCTCTACATTTATAACCTCATCTCTTGGTGGAAAAACAATATTTCTGTCACATTTTAAAGTTTAAACAGGAAATGACATTCTCACTTATTATCTGCATCATCCAGACACTCTGTCGCATCACCGGAGGTAAAAATAAATTAATCACTCACTCACTGCATGAGCCTCATTGTTGTCTCTTCACTCCTTTGATCTGTGTTCAAACTAACATCGCTGGTGAAATGATCACTGATTCATTCACTCACTTCTGTTATGTTGGATCAATTTCTAATTATTGAACATTTTAAAATTTAAAGCACCCATCTCTGTTTTGAAGATGATGTAATGGGGCAACATCACTGACATTTTGACTGATTACCAGCTAATTACAAACTGAAGTGATTAAGCTTATATCTGTTTCATTACGACATGTAGTTGTATAACAACTTGAGGAAATCCTGAAAAATCACACTTTGTTTTTAAGCCTTTCTATCAGTACACTGACGTTCCATTTGGAAATTGACTTATAGGACATTTTCAATCAGTATAAACAAATGAATTATTTTATCACCACAAGTCTGTTATAAGATTAGCCAGAACACTGTTGGGTTTCTGTGTGTAGAGTACAGTGTAGCTGCTGGTGAGTAGGGCAATGGGAAAAGGGAGGGATGTGAGCCCCCTGCTGGACAAACAATTCACACCTCTCCATAATAACACTGGATCAGAGATAAATTTGGACAGCAGTACTAAAACATTTTTGATAGTAAAACACCATATACAACTACCACAATAACATTTTAACATATAAACCTAGTAGGCTAGGTAAAAAACAAAAAAAAACCTTACACATACTTATGAAAAACTGCAAATTATCAAAGCCCGGAATGTCTACTTTTATATTAAGAGCACTTTTGAATACCATCACTGATTAAGATAAACTATGATTAATTTCCTGAATGATCTGATAGAACAGAAGCAGACTGTCATGTTCCAGTACACTCATTTGGAAACACAATCCTTCGGGTATCATGTAACTGGCGGCCCTTTGCAAAAACATGCACTGACAGACCTGATGGACTTCCATCACTGCTGGTGTCTCTTACACACAGGGTAATACAAGGACAAGGTCACAAACATCACTCGCCTCCAGCACACACCCATCTCTGCTGTTTCAATCAAATACTGTTTATAGTTTATTACAAAAGTTTAGAAAATGAAAAAAATTGCTATTTATAGCAAAAAGATATTTAGTGTGTTCGATTTCAGACTTATTAATTACATTTATAGTACAGCTCTGTTAAATTCTCTATTCTGATTGGTCGTTATCTAGCTATCCACATAAGTGGATTTGAAAAATGTATAATCCTTCATATGGTTTCTCAGTCACATGACAAGCTGCGGGTTTTGTGTCTTTTTAACTTCAAAGAGAGAGAAAAAGAGTGGCTGGTGAGGGAACGACTGACAGAGCTGCTATAACATAAGTGAGAACAGGAACTAGCTTGTTTCATGGACATTCCACAGCATTATCTGTAACTTTAAATGAATAAAAAGTATCACACGTCATTCTTTAATAAATAAACTCGATTTGATCACAGCATGTTAATTATTTTCCTATAATAGCAGTATCTCATTCAAGAACCTTACGTTCAGTGACACACTGTTGCCTGAGATGGGTTAGCACTTTTTTTGCATATTTTCTTAGATTCAATGTTTTAAAAAATGTATAAAGACACCACAATCATGGAACCACCCACATACATATTTGCTCAACATGTCCAAAAAAAAAAAAAAGGGAACTAAATAATATTTAAATTAAATCATTTGTAATAAATTAGACATTAAATACATTTTACTATAAATATATTAAATTATATTTAAAATATATTTAAATAAGATATATTTAATATTTAAATGTTAAAAAGTATAAATTTAAAACGAAATAATTAAATTATTAAAAATAATTATTAAAATAATAATATTTTGAATATTTAAAATAGTTTGATTACGTTAATAAAATATATATGTACTAAGAGTACATAAAGTGGCCCGTGTAGATTTTTTTTTCTACACAAGAGGAAACCCCGGGATGCAAAAAAGCAGCTACATTTCCACAGCTTGCACGCTGTCTCCTTTCCCAACCCAGGGATTTTCTCTTTTAAGCCCTTTGAAAGATTTTAGCAGTCAAGGGAAACTGACATGGACACTTCTCATCTCCGGTGAGATCTTCCTGATCAAGAACATTCCCCTATCAAACTTACTAATGATCAAATGAACCTGCGTTTTCAGTGATCAATCTCCTGGCCTTCACCCAGCCTTCGACCCCATGCTCCTGGGTTTGCGCTGCCCGAGGGTCAGGCTATCTCCTCTGCCTTCATGATACTGTTAGTTTAAGTATGTTCTTTAGAACAGGTGTATATTTACTGAGATCATGTAACACTTTAATTGCATACACGTCAACTAATTTAGGGGGATCACAACAATGGAGATGGATACTTGTGCATTCACAACTTTACGTTTTTTACTCATAAATAATTTCTCAAACTATATTGATTCCCCCCTACTTCAATATTATGTGCTAATTTGTGTAGATTCATGACTTATAATCCCAGTTACACTACAGGTCAAAAGTTTGGAGACACTTGACTGAAATGTTTCTCATGATCTTAAAAATCTTTTGATCTGAAGGTGTATGATTAAATGTTTGAAATCGGTGTTGTAGACAAAAATATAATTGTGCCAACATATTCATTTCTTTCATTAGAAAACTAACATTTTATTTACAAAAAAATATTTTTTAAACGGAAGACTTGGAGCAAAATATTCCGAAAAGCAGCCAATAAGTGTCCAGCGTAGTTGGGAACTCATTTAATACTGTTTACAAAGCATCTTGGGGAGATTCCTCAAGAAATCGGTTTGGCAAAAAGGGCGTCTACTTTGAAGATGCTAAAATACTAAATTATTTGGATTTATTTTGGATTTATCACAACATAATTCCCACAGTTCCATTTGTGTTACTCCAGAGTTTTGATGACTTTATTATTATTCTAAAATGTGAAGAAAAAAACATTTTTTAAATAAAGAATGAGTGTGTCTAAACTTTTGACCATTAGTGTAAATCCATTTCACTTCCATGTTGTACAGAATGTGGAAAAGTTCAAGGAAGGTTAATACTTATGCAAAGCATTTTTTCATTCGGCATAAAAACAGTGCAAAGGATCTTGGGAGCAAAGTGTCCATCAGTTGTTCCCTTTCCAACTTGACTACTTTGTAGTAAACACTTTTTATCACTTCTCTTTCTGTTAAACATTATAAATTTCCTTAACTCTAGACATTTTTTATGGATTAATGTCATTTTCTTTTGAAGGAATATTCTGCGATTGCAGAAATTAACGCAAAATCAAGCAATCTCCGCATTATTCTGAGGAGCTTGCAATTTTTCAAAATTATAGCAGATTTTCTGCAGATTTGGGTCAAAACGCATCATGTGACGTCATCACAACTTGTATTCAGCCAAAGCCTTCTTCGATTCATGTGCGCCAAACATGAGTACAGCTAAAAGGTCTCATTTACCAGCAAACATCACTGTGAAAGACCGTGCAAAACAATTTCATGCAATTGCAATTTCGCCAATTCAAGCAAAAAAAAGCACAAAAAACGTCACAAATTGCATTGCAAATTTTGAAAAAAGCCACAGCAAATTAAAGCATAAAGCAAATTTGGCCGCAACAACGACAACAACAAAAAAAACTCCACGAAATCCTGTACAGACTGCACATTGTTCACTTTGCCATTTGTGAAGATTTCTCCTCTTCATCTATCAGTGAATTAAATACAGTATGCTGCACCGTACCCCCTCTTGTTTGGAGAACAAGTCGAGACACTGACGGAGAGATGAACAGGTCTTGCTGGATGCCTCACACACCACTCTGAGCTTCTGCAGCACAGCCACCGGGAGGCCTGCACCAATATAACACACACACACACACACACACACCACAGGACAGAGAAATACAACTTGAGGACAGAATTGCTGAGACTTGTTCATCCTGTTTGCACAACTCTCACACAACTGTTTGCACAGCGCTGGGAACCAATGTGCAGAATTTCAGCATTAAATCCTCAGCTCTGGATACAGTTCTCTACATAATCCAAACAGGACACCACTGACACAAGTGGAATATTTCTTTTAACCTGAAAGTGGATACCTTTGTGGTTGGAGAGTAATAAATAAATAAATAATGGAGAAAAAGTCTTGCCCCATACCGTAACTTCCTGTCCTGACGTAAGAGCAGTCGGTACTGCTTTTTTTGTTGCTGTTGTTAAGTAATAATATAATATATGAATATAGCTGTTCTTACCTTCACCGAGTAAATCCTCTTTCACCATGGAGAGGAGGGACAGCACCTCAGATTCCAACTTCCCATGACACACCTCAGCCTGCTGTAAATAGCAATGAAAGAAAATTATGGAAAAAAAAAAAGAGAGAGAGGAGAATTTGGAAAATTATTTTTGTGTTAGCTACAATCAGAACCATGTCATAACGTCAAAATGATGCAAGGTTTTGGACTGCTCTGAACTGCTACTCCTGATTATGTTGTTGGCAAGCTAAGCTGTTAATCTGTTTAAATACCAACTTGTTAAAATGTACTTTAAAATTATATGCACTTCATGCATTGTGTGATTGAAAACCAATACAATGTGCAGGCGTTTTGAAGAATAAGCTGACCTAGCATTTATTTGCTAAGGATCACTTTAATTTAATACATAATTTAACCCAGAAAAATGTTTTCCTCAAGATAAGCAATGCTTTCGATTATGATACATCTCCGATTTAAAAAAAAATCTGCTTTAAAGGGATGATTAATAAACTGATAATGTCGTATTTGTGTATTTAATATTGAAATGGCATTCCATAGTTTTTTGAGTGTATTCCAAGCCAAAACATAAACTCCTGTCAGACTGTGGCACTGGACGTAATCTTTCGAGCTGATAATGGAATAAGGGATTAAGGGATTTAATAAGTGGGTGTAACTGAGATGATTAAAATGTTGTTGCTGAAAAGTCAGGAGCGCTAACATGATGTTTAGTTCTACAGCATGTTTATAATGTTTACATAAATTAGTGTCGAGATTGTATCGTGGATTTTTTTTTACATTTTGTGTTAGATTTATGTGGTTAATGTTGTTTTGTGGATCTATTTCCTTCTGTCCTATCTGAATTATTATTTATTTATTTTTCATCTGTATTGTAATGTAACTTGTAAATATCAGAATAAACGATAAACAGTTCCTTCCTGACCTGCAGAGACTCCATCAGCTCGCCCAGTGATATCACCTCATCCTCGTCTTCCTCGCTGTCCTGATCCTGCGAGCAGTAATGAGTGCTGAATGCTGAATGCGCCTCGATAGCGTCCATCCATTTCTGTAACACACTCAAACACACACCCCTCTCAATATTTAGACCGTCTGAGTGTGGGTATGAAAACGATCCTGATTTTTTTTTTGTTTTAGGAATCTTCTCTAATGATCAAAACCTGTTCTCACTTTTCTGGTGGCTTCTGGGTCACCTTTTGGTGAGACTTTAAAATAATGGACGCTGTCATCAAAGCACTTGACTGTAAAGTAGCAGCTGTCTTTAGTCTGTTAGAGCAAAGCCACGTATTAAGACACTGTCTATATTAAGAAGAAGTATAAATGGATCTAATAATAGAACTATTTTTTATTATTAATGATTGATCTTACACTACATTGGGCCTGGGTCAGGGCTTTGCAGCCTTTACTCTGACTGTTGGATGCAGCATCAGATCTGAAATCAGAAGATAAATCAATTAGAATAAATAATAAAATTATATTAATAGTATATTTAACGCAGCAGTCTGGTGCACGTGTCTTTGATTGGTTGAGGTGGGTGTGTGCTGAAGTTCATCTACGATTGTGAGCAGTTTTATATAACAGGTTTCATGAAACATCCTGTGAAGCTAGTTTATGATAATCATCTCACCGCTTAGTATTTCCTACTTAAAGACCACTAATACTCAAGGGAATTATTAAAATGACTGTTTCTGCTTCAAAGCTGGATATTTCTTTAGCTCTAAAATGAAGGCAATATGCATTTTTTAATCCAGCATGTTTATGAAGGTGAAGAGGCAAACTTAAAAACACTCACTGTTTTGAATACCATGACAAAACTCCATCTTGAAGAACGACCCAGCAGGAACGCCAGCCAAAGAACCTGGTGCTCTGGAGGAATAGAGACATTGTTTATAAAGTGTCCCGCTATAAAAGTGTTTTAAAATGATTTTGCTTTGCAAATATACTAATCTAATTTTAAAATTTATTATCCGGTAAATCTCTCAGATCACACAGCTACAGGTTCACATAGTCTAGACACAGCTATGAAAACAACTAGCACTGACTCTAGCAACCTGACACTGCACCCCACATCGACTAGCATAACGCCCTGTTCAGACTGGACTACCTTTACCTGGGGAGGTGGGGAAATGTAGTTATTAACAGAGGAGCTATGTGATTTTATGCTGCATAATCAATTATTTAACTAATTTCCAACAGAAAAAAAAACCCCCCGCAACAACTGGGAATTCATACTCTAATGTCCTCAACCCTGAGTTCAGCATATAATGACATATCAACATGGCTGCTAAAATCGGTAAGAGTAAATAAAACACCACTTTGCTACTTTTAAATAATATTATAGTAGTGTTCAATTTAGATCAATAAATATACTAACATATTAGTTGGTTAAAACCGTAATACTGACCACTGTTACATCATGAACGTTATCACTCATATCACTACCATTAGCTGACTAGCTTTTGGTGCTTAGAAGGCAAGATTTCATGGAAGTGTCCCTGTTTTTCCCCCATTTTTTAGCTGTTCTGCATATGGAAAGATTTATCTGCTAATTACTTTCTACAAAATGATCTGTACGAATATGCCAAGGTAATATATACAGTATAAGTCTCTCTCTCTCTCTCTCTCTCTCTCATATCCCGGCAAAAACATACCATAAGCATATACATAGCACATATACAGTATGGTAAAATACTACTATGTATGTATGTATGTATGTATGTATGTATGTATGCACTATGCACGCACGCACACACACACACACACACACACACACACACACACACAGAGGCAGGGAAAAAGAGCACATCACTGAAATACCTTCCAAAGTGGACCATCAAACATCTGAACGTAACGCCTCGGACCCTGTGAAGAAAAAGCATCACTAAGTTCTATGGTTCCACTGTAACAATCACTGCTGTTATGGGAAAATAATCCATGACGGAGTGTTGTATTGAAGCAAAGTTACTGTTACCACCCTGGAGTTGATTCAATTGCAAAAC
>JANDJT010000002.1:13797018-13814224 GCA_024331685.1 Stegophilus panzeri
ATACACACATACATATATAAAACAACATAAAATGTTAATTTAATTTCCTCTTTGAAAGACGTAGTAATTTACACTAGTGATCAATTTCAAATGAAATCCAGCACTAAAACATCAGAAATAACATTAGATATTGCACTATAAGCTTATTTCGAGGAAATTATATGCATATTATAGTTCTGTACATAAAATTATAGCAATAATATCGTTACTGAGTAAAAAATATTCTTCAAAAAAAATCTACAAAATGAGATAAACCTTTATTAAGAGAGGAAAATAGAGAGAATGAAACAACGTAAAATGTTCAGGGTTTTTTTTTTTTTTTTTAACATTGTTGCTACGGATAAGTCATACTGAATATTTCTTTATATTATTTATATTTGAACTTTACTTACCGCAGTGTGTGCTTTAACACATGGCTTTCCTTTCCCACCCAAAGTGATGCATTATAGTGAGAAATATATATATATAATATATGTGCGTAAAAAAAATAAAATCCTCTCACGTTTCTATATTCCCACACATAGGTGAGCTATGTGATTCCTCAAAGTGCTGAACTCTTCCTCTTTTAAATAATTCTATATATTTAAAGCCTTTTTACTTCCTTTCCGTGAAGTCACTGTATTTTTTGCTGAACAATTTTCCCCAACAGACAGCAGCAGACGGCATCAAAACACAGAATTACAACCAGCAGTTTAACAGCTGACCACGGGATAAATACCAAATCCCTCCTTACTGTACATGAAGTATTCAATGTAGGGTGTATGAGCTATAATTTTGTACCCTAGGTAGTGCGCGTAAATAGGAAGCAAAGAGTGGTTTCGTATTCGGCTTTTCAGGGGAGGTTAATCAGCACTTCCGGGTTTTAAAAACAACATTCCATAGTCAAAATAAAAGTAAGACGTAATGAAGTAGTTATAAAAACTTCAGTTTATTTTTAGATTTTAGTGCCATGGTTTAAAAACAAAAATAGCAGGTATTGTCAAAATAATGTTATATAACATATCACAGGTCTCATCAACCGATTAAAATATCAGAGCACGAAAAATAAACGTATACATGTTTTCTTCTTTACTTTAACACATATTTTGATATTGACACAGAATCAACCTTTAAATTCATTTTAAATGTTTGTAGAAATATAAATTGAAATCTCATTGTTTACCTACCAGATAAATATAATTCCTAATGCCATCCTACATTTATTTTTAGTTTGTACTCTTTTATAATCTTTTCTTCGTTTATCATTTTTAGTTTAATATTATATTGAAGCCACTGCTGTTGTTTTATTTTGTCAATAGTCGTCTGCTATCATAGGCTGAATCTCAATTCACTATATAGTGCACTACTTAGAGTGTAAAAGCCTGTTCATGTATCCACTCTATAGGACGATTAGAAGGGGGAGTGAGCGCCATTTAGAATTGTGCCAAAATGGCGGCGGTCGTGTCAGACGGAGTTTCAGCTCCTTTACCTGGACGGTGCGCCTTTTACGTGGCGAAAAAGAAACGTTACTGCAAAATGGTGGTTGGTAACGGAAAAAAGTTTTGCGGTGAACATGCAGTATGTTTATTATTATTTTTTTTTAGTATTATTATATATGTGTATATAAATATATATATATATATATATATATATTTTTTTTTTTACCGTGACATATGTATTCTGTCCAACTGGTTAGCCTGTTAGCCACATGCGCGTGAAGTTAACTGACACATGCTGAATTCCTTCACGTGTGTTTTGTTTGTTTGTTTGTTTGTTTGTTTGTTTGTTTATAGGATTCAGATAGTGAGAGAAAACGGATCCCCTGCCCTTTGGATCCAAAGCAGTAAGTTAAGATTAAAGCTCATGAAAAACAGTTGATGTGGTCTCTGTTCAGCACACATTCTTCACTAATCTTCAGTTCAATAAAGGTTACACTAAGCGGTGACATTTTGTAAAACTCACCTTATTTGGGAAAAAAAATATATATTAGAAAACTTTTTACATTTTTAAGCGAATATTTATTTCTCCTGACAGCACTGTGTTTGAAGACAGTTTGGCAAAACACCTGAAAAAGTGTAATTCGAAGGAAAAGCCCAAACCTGTGAGTATTTCACCTTTAACAGTACTTTTTCTTTTCTCACCGCACAGATATAATCTTCTTATGTGCCTGATTGTAGTAAGGATGTCCATATTATCATCGTTCCTCTTGGAATGTGGCACATTTTGAGAAACTACTACATAAATATATAAATTAGATTGTTTATGGTAAAAAATCATTACATTTAACAGAATATTTACCCTGAGAATGTTGCATATTAGACTTTATCATTATCATGTGATCTTCACTGATGTCTAAGGTTGACTTTTTTTTTTTTTCTTTTAAATCTTTTCTTTTAAACTCCATTTATTGACTTATTTCTCTATGTTCACTGTGATTAATGGTGCTCTATGTTACCCACAATCCCATTGAACTCTCTGATAGTGGGGCCAGTAGGAGAGCGATGCAGTGCCACTTTCTTTCTAGTCTTTCTATCTGTCCAGCTGTCTCACCTCCTCATCTGTACACTCCGCTTAAACAGATCAGCTTCCAAAGCTTCAACTTTCAGGCTAATAACACTGTTAAAGCCATCACGCTCATCATCTTGTAGATCGCTAACTAGCCAAGTCGTATAGTTGCCCTGCATTCTGGGACTTTGAGTCTAGCGTTTGCACCAATGTCTCCACTACTTCTAAGCTGGATTACTCAACTAACAGCTAAACATGTCCCTAATGTTTGAGATTGTTGAAATTAGAGATCGACTGATGCTGATTTTTTTTTTTTTTTTTACATTTTTTTTTTTTTATAACAGATACCGATACATATTATTTGCATGTTTATGTGCTAGAGAACCAATATTTATTTATTGTTTTACTTCTATTTTTGACACAATGATAGCACCACCACTGAACAAACTGTTTTATTTATAACAATTTTGTCAATTTCACGTCCTCCTTGCATACAAAACAACTCTTATTTATATACCAATAAATAAAGGGGTCTGAAAGAGTGCAAAAATAAAGTGCATTGTTACTAAACTGTCTCTTTTTTTTTTTTTTTGTAGTAATGAAAGCTTTGTTGAGGTAAACAAAAAGCACAAAACTAATTCTAACAAATAAACAAAAAACAGATACAGTGCTGCAATAGCGGTCCTGCACGCAATTCTCAAAACACCTACAAGAGGGCACCATTTATCGGTGGATCCGATATTACAAAACTGATGCCCTATTATGGAAAAATGCTTAAATATCGGGAAAACCGATTATCGTTCTCTCTATAGTTGAAATGTTTTCTTCTGTTGAATGCCTTCTCAGAGTGCCACACAACCGCTAACTTCTCACGGTAATAACGAAAATACAGCACCAGCAATAGGTCATCACCAGACTCACTAAACACACAACAGATATTTTAATATAAACATACTTGATGTGTTTCAGGGTCGAGATTTCCTTCCATTTCATATTATCCTGTATGGTCATCTTGTCTGATTTGCTTTTAAGGTCTACTATGTGAAAGACATCAATGCTGGGTCTGTAACTGAAGTGGAAAACACCACAGATGAGGTAAAGACAATTTGATGCTGGACAAGACTGTGCTCATTTATGTGTACTTGTAAAATTCTCCTATACCAACATCTGATATCAGATGGTAGTACGATTGTGGAGACATGCTTATGTTTCCCCTTATGTTTTCAATAATTTTCATGTTGAATTTTATTGCTAACCTCTTGGAATTTAAAAAAAAAACCTTGTAGATAATTATAAAATAGAGGTACGCATTTCTTTTATCACCCATAAACTATGCAGGGGGATGCAAACTTCTGCATTTAAAAGTGAGATTTTTTTAATATATAGATTTTAATTTATCCTTTTTAAGGATAAAGAAATGATTTTATCCTTTCTAAAATGCTGATTTTTTTGAAGGTGTCCATTGCTGAGCGATCTAAAGCGGAGCTGGATAGTCTTATTCATAAATTGAAGACCGCGCTGAAAGGTATGTGTAGGTTCAGAAGACCATTAAAAAAAAGTTGGTAAACAAGAACCTTAGCTGGTCTTACATAAAGAGGACTAATTTTCTAATCGTTAAAGGAACAGTTTGGTCAAAATGTTTACATTTTTATTTTTCAATGCAAGAATCAGGCTTGAATAATGCATTGAGTTAAAGCACTTTATTATCCCTTTTCCGCACTTTCTCAGGATTAAACACAGAACCTGACACTAGCCTTCTCTCACATCCGGCTTTAAACGAAGCTCTTAACGATCCCAAGAATGGGAACTTTGCTTTTAAACACCTCAAGCAGCAGGTAATAGTCAGCAACTGCTCAGCTAAAAAATAAAAAAAATTAATTTGAACTGTACATGAACATGAGTTGTGTGTTTAACAGGCCTCGATCCTGGGGAATATGGAGGCTCTGGAGCTGCTCGGGCCAGAAAGGTGTTATGTGGAGTTTGGTGCTGGAAAAGGTAAACTCTCCCACTGGATTCACGTTGCCCTTCAGGAAGCAGAGAACGTCCACTTCCTGTTAGTAGAGAGGTCCAGTACTCGTTTTAAGGTATGCATTTTCAAGCACTACTCTAAAACCCAGTCAATAAGTCCACGTCTCCTCCTTTAAAATCCAAAAAAGTCAGAGGCCATGACTTCACTAAAACACTATAACAGAGGCCACACCTCCTTCTTTAAAATTCAGCCACAGAGGCCATGCATTCACTAAAACCCAGTCACACCATCACTGTAGTATAAAAGTAATAAAGCAGTTTGTGGTGTTCTGTTATAGGAAAAATAATCAGCTTTGAGTGGTAACAGTAACTATGCTACGTTACAGCACCCTTCCGTTCATTATTTTCCTAAAACAGCACAACATGGGGAGTTTTAAACCTTATATAACAGATAAGAAGATTTCACATTATGCTTGTTACATTAAAAATCACTGAAACAGTATTGCTATTTATGGTCTTTTTTGCTATTGCTATTTATGGTTACATTTTTGTCTGTTCTTCCTTTCTAAAATGCATTTTCTCATTTGTTAAGGTAGACGGCAAACATAAAAACACAGACTCGACATTCGACAGGCTACAGGTTGACATCCAGCACCTCGACTTAAGTGAGTGATGACTTTTCACCTAAACTAGGAAATTGAGATATACAGTACATGTGTGTAATAATCTTTTCACGCCCTTTGACGTCCTGTAGGCAGAGTGCCATTTTTACAAGAAAAGCGACTTCCTGTAATCGCAGTGGGCAAACACCTGTGTGGTGCAGCAACAGGTGAGTTAATTCTGGTTCATTATAACCTCCTGTCTGTTTTCTTGTAGGTTATAACCAGTCTTTTTTGGCATGTTCTTCACAGATTTGGCTCTGCGATGTTTATTTGAGCGCAGTGCAAAAGACAAAGACTGTGAGCCTCCCACTAAACGTATAAAACTGCAAGAAAAAGAAGGTGAAGAAGAGACTCGTAGTATTGAAAGCAGCAAGGAAGTTGTGGTGTTGGGGCTCACAGTTGCACTCTGCTGCCATCATCGCTGTGAGTGGAGGCATTATGTAGGAAAGGACTTTTTCCGAGAGCGAGGTCTTGGAGAAACAGAGTTTTCAGCTTTCCAGCGCATGTCCAGTTGGGCTACATGTGGCATGAGCAGAGTCAAATCATCCTTAAATCCTGAGAAATCCTCACAAGAGAATGTCGAAGACGGAGAAGAAGGTGAACATGAAGGGAGTTCTGAAAACCTGCCTGATCATCTCAACAAGTGAGGATTTAGTGATTAGTGGAACAGATGAAGCCGTTATTGTGTTTGTGTGTGTGTGTGTGTGTGTGTGTGTGTGAGAGAGAGAGATGAACAGGGATGTGGAGAATGGGGGGGGAAAGGAAAGACTGTGAGATGAACAGAGAAAGTGAGACAGTTAGAGATTAAGGAGGAAAACAGACAAGGAAGGAGTGAGAGACTATAAAATGGAGAGAGATTGACATAAATAGAGATGGAGAGAGGTATGGAGAGACAACAATGGGGAGAGAGAGACATGGAGGGGTAGAGAGATGGACAGAGGGAGACAGGAAGATACAGTGAGCGAAATGGACAGAGGGAGACAGGAAGATACAGAGAGCGAAATGGACAGAGGGAGACAGGAAGATGGAGAGAGGAAGATCTACACAGCGCTGGTTAGTTGATGAATGTTCTAGGTTCATCGTGATCTCAGTAATAACCGTGTTAGTGTGTTCTCTCTCGTCCCTGTAGTGATGTTTCAGCAGAGGAGCGTGAGCACGTCGGACACCTGTGCAAGATGCTGATCAACCACGGCAGATTGCATTACCTCCAGCAGCGAGGCTTCAAACCCAGCCTCAGATACTACACCAGCCGAGACGTGTCTTTAGAGAACGTGCTACTGACTGCGCTTCCCAGCTGAACGCACAGACTCAGCAAAGAATAGTGATGAGCTCATTTTTAGTTTTCTCTTTTTAGGTCACTTGAGCTTTTGGACACAGTGTCAGCAGCAGAGAACAAAACGGCACTCACTAGTCCTAGACTAGGGAGGCGTAACACCTTTACAGGACGTGCATGACAGATGGGACAGGACAGCTTCATCAGGACAGGAGGCAACAGCACCAGTAGCAGCCAGCATGCAGGACTGAGTCATGCCACTTCCTCTGTCATACTGTCTAGCATCACATTTAGGACTGATGTATAAGTCTGGGATTCTGAAACACATTTTTGATGGACAGCAGGTTATTCACGGTCTGTGCAGGTTTCTTTTTTTAATTATTATTTTATTTTTAAAAAAACCTATCCTAGCATTTGTGAGCACAGTGTACATTGAGTATGGCGTAACCTCTTTTGCGGGCTTCATGGATGTAATGGTGCATGAATTCTCGGCCGAACATCTCTCTATCGTTCTCCTCTTCTGCCACATCCTCTTTTACGTCGGGAAGAGTCACGTCATACGTCAGAGGGTTGTCTCTGAAATTTACAAACCTGCCAAAACAGTCTATCAATCAATAAAACAAGAATTGGACAGTCTGTGTCCAGAAATTGAAAGTAACTGTACTATCAGAAATAAATGCTCGTCGTTCACATTCTGCGTCCTTTTCTACCAAGTGAATTTTATTTGTGTTTGGTCTGATTGCTGTTTTATTTGAAAAATTTGAAAAGGATAGTTTTCACGTGTGTCCCATATCGCCACGATCATCGACGCTACGATTAACCATACATCTTGGCACCTCTGCAATTATATATTTACAGGAGCTGTTTTCTGTTTTTTGCCATCATTTAAGAACGGTGTGTACCTGAGGTTGGTCATGCCCTCCATCAGTGGAGGAATGTCTCTCAGCTTGTTCTTGCTGAGCACCAGTGTGTCCAGGTTGTGCATGTGGCTGATGTTGTCTGGCAGATACTCCAGCTCATTTCTCTGGAGCCACAGCGTGTGCAACTTCTCCATCCTGGATGAAACAGGAAATGAAAAAAGGAATATTACATTTATATGGCATTTAATTTAATTCAGCAATGGCATCAAGACCAGATCAAGCAAGGCAAGCCTGTTATTTACAGAGATCTGCTCCATGATGACATTTATCTACCACAGGCTAAATGATTGATAAATGATGCCTAGGTCAGGGGTAAGGACATAATTGTGTGACTACAGTTTGTGTACCTGTGGATGTCGTCTGGTAAGCGCTCCAGTCTGTTCCCACCCATGTCCAACCACTCGAGAGCAGGAAGATTCACTACACACTCAGGAATTGTGGTAAATTGATTCATTGAAAGGTCCAAGTGGTGTAGTTTCTTCAGATTGTTGAACTGAGGAACCAATAACACAAATAACATTCTGTGAAGGCATCCTTGTTAAATAAGAGTTCGAACTCTGGTGCTGACCAAAACAACCAGTCCAAGAGCATCTGAGCTCAATGAGAGAGAGAGAGAGATTCTGAATCGACTTGTCAGCAGACTGTTATCAGAATGCAGGATGTGACCAAAGATAAGCAGCAACAAATTTCTGTTAGTCTGAGAAATCTATTTTTATTAAAATTGAGTGCTGCTATGACACTCGTATTAAAGCCACCAATGGGAGACTTACTACCTGTTGTGGAAGCTCATCCAGATCCCGGTTCATTGCCAGTTCCAGTCGCTCCAAAGACTCGCAGCTGCACAACTCCTCAGGTATACATTTCAGTCTGTTGTAACTCACAAGTAGCTCTCGTAAATGGGTTAGCTTACCTGGTGAGAAGACCATTATACCATTATGGAAGCATATAAAGACACAATGCTATCCTATAATACTCCAGTGGTTCCTGGAGAACCTATGTCTTGCACGTTTTAGAATTTTCCCCGATTAAATCAAACAGAAAAGGGAAAGTAACAAAATACACAGAGCAGGGTTACGCCAAAATCAGAGTTAGCCCATACTGACCAATTTCTTTAGGAATATCCGTGATCGCGTTGCGGGACAGGTCGAGAACGATAAGGCTCTGAAAGCTAGAGATGAAGCGTGGGATCTTCTGAAGTCCTGTTCGGTGAAGCTGCCATTCCTGAATCTGAGAGAGCTGGACCAGAGCTGCAGGAAGAGTCTGCAAATCCACATCTGTGAAACTCTATGGTGAGGCAAAGGAAAAATAATCGAATTCAGAGTTTCAAGAGGTACCTTCCATTCTTCGTTTTCAATGCGTAGGATGACCCTCCCATCCTCGGTCATAATTTTTTCCTTTAACTTGGCCAAGGTGATCCGATCCTCCCATGCCCCTGCCAACCTGAGTAAAAAAAAAAAAAAAAAAAACCACTCTCTTTTAAGCATAATTATTTTTTATGTTGTATAGACTGTGACCAAATCCATTGTTGGGTTTTTATTTGAAAAACACTTTTATCCAATTTCTAAGCACAAATGTGAGCCCTTGCAAAAAAGACTGCAGTGCTCTTGGTCTTGCTGGTGCTAGATTTTCATGTAACTATCATGCAAAGTTCACTAACTGCTAAGGCACCACTGCTTAGTATTGATTCTGAACCTTTTTAAGACTTCAGTAGAAGACTTGCGGTCTCTCATGTATCCATTCATTATATCACGTCAGTTACGCCATGTTATTTCTATCAAGCACTTCCACAACAAATGTTTTTGACTTTCACTTATCAGGCCAGAAAATAAATGTTGATAAGTTTAACTGTCCCGTTTTACCTGAATTCATCCTATTAGTATTTTGTGTTTTATAATTAAGAGTTTGCATTCATTTCCCAGTGATGATCTTCACTTACCTTCCCACAGCTGCTCTCTCCCTATGCTCTTTCTCTCGCTTCAGTTCCTCCTTGTTCTTCTTTATCCTGGTTTCCCATAAAGCCTTGATGGAGTTCACCGTCCCAAAACACACGGTCATGCCCGTCATGATGACTCTCCACACGCTCAGCCTGTCTTATAACCTGTATGTCCCAGTGCCTCTAACTCTAGCGGGGGTCAAACACCATGCCGTGGGGCAACAAATCAAGGAAACCAGAAGATATGGGAAAAGATGATGTTATAACTCATTCTAAACAACATGCTCTACTGAAAAAATTGTAGAATTGCTATATTGAAGACGGAAGGAATGACAGCTACGTAACACTACATAAGTGGGATATCATAATATATTTAGAAACCTATGAAAATAGACTGCACTTACTGCTCTCACCCATTCAAATGCTCAAATACTACTGTGTCCCTTAACATATTTTAAAATGTTGTTCTCGCCAGTGTGTTTAGGTTCTCACCAACCTTGTTAACCTCCTCAACAATCCCAACATGTGCACAGTGTTGAAAGAATTCCCCTGTTTGCTTAAAAACTCATTATCCTGATTGCGTTTGTCACTGGCTTCCCCTCATGAAGCGTAACTCTGGGAAGGATCTAAAATTAGACGTGGAGCTGAGAACAGAAACGTCACATGGCAGAGCTAGTACAAGAGCAGCTGCCTCCTGACACTCATACCTGACACTCAGACACTGTTATCTACAAAGAGTAGCAAAAAATATCCAGATCAACAACCGGCTTCACAAAAAAATAACGTAAAGTAATGCGATGGAGACGTTTAATTAGTCTATATACCTTAAAATGGCTGAATCATTAACATGACATATCTGCATTTAAACTTGAATCAAGTTAGTTCAAGTTCAAGTGGTTTTATTGTCATTTCAACCATATACAGCTGGTACAGTACGCAGTGAAATGAAACAACGTTCCTCCAGGACCATGGTGCTACGTAAAACAACACACTAACCATATGAGACAGAACTTAAATAAGATCTACACATTCTACACAAAGTGCACGTGAAGACATGTGCTAACAACACAGGACAGTACAGTAACTACTAAAGCAGGACAATAGGCACAGTAAATGACAGTGTAGCGCTGAACAGTACACAGTTTTAGTGTGGAAGTGGCTGATCTAACAGGTAGTGCCAAGGAGTAACAGTATAATTTGAAAATGGTATAAATGTGAACATAACATGCTATGACTTAGTCTTCAGCAGGTTAGCTTATAAAAGTTAGGTCAGTAAACTAACTGATCAGAAACAATAGTTTTGAATTTCCTGCTCCAGTGCTCCATGCCCCCTCTATAGCTGGAAACTGGTTAGAATAAAATAAAAGAATGCTTAATAACTTTACATCAAGTGAATAAAATCACAGCTGCATAACTGACATTATTAGACTGTACAGCTGGACATATTCTTGTTACAATTAATTCTACAAGTCAGTAGATATTTTTCAAGATTGTCCCTAAGCAATTTTGCTAAAAATAAAAAAAATTAAAAAATGAAGTCCTTTCATAAATTAAGTGCTGTCACATCCTCCACATACATTAGGACTAGCTTGCATACTAGCCTACTTAGTCTAAATTGAAAGTAGTAGCAAGTGGATATAGTCACTGACTACTGAGCTAGTTACTGTAGCTGTGACAGAAGGTAGGCCTACACTTCACAATCACCCAAGAACATGGAGTGAACGTACAGGTAGAGGGGTCATCTCAATATTCCAATATATAAACATAGAGATCATGCACTATTTCATTTAGGATTGAAGCTATATGTATGCGAGTCGTTTAGACAATCGCTTTTAACATGCCCACCATTCTGTGAGACTGAAGGTATCACTTTTACAACATTCGATTTATTATTGTTAAAAGTAATGCAACTCGTGCTTTTCATTTGAGATACGCTCAGTAGCCAGATTATTAGGAACCCCATTTAAAAACTGGGTAAAACTGTGTGATCTGAGATGCTGAGATGCTTTTCTGTTCACCACAGTTGTAATGAGTTGAGCTCTCTCCATGTGATTGGATGATTAGATATTTGTGTGAAAGAGTAGCTGTATAGGGCTTTCTAATAAATTGGTTGGTAAATGTATATTACAGTAAATGGTCAGTGGCTGGAGAGAGTATGAAACTCCCGGCCTGAATCTTTGCCCCGGCCCTGCTTACTGGACTCTTAAACAGCAGCACAATGCATAAAATCATTCAGCTATGCAGCAAGAGCTTCAGTTAATGTTGATCAGAATATGAACATCAGAAAAATCCTAAAAGTGAGATTTGAAACAAGTATAATTTTTGACATTAAATGTTTCATCTATTACTAATATCACAAGATAACATACATTAATGATGTAAAAAAAAAATTGCTACATATAATTGATTTTTTTTTAAAATTCCTTTGTCATATTCATTTTATTTTATTTTAAAGGGTGCAAAAATACACTCGCTCACATTGAAAATGTCATCAAAACATTCTGACTAGAGCAGTAAATGGGAATCAAGCACATTATGCAACATGAACGCACTGCTTAACCACTGTTCAACTCGAGGAATATTTATGCCCCTGTTGTGTGGTGTCTGAGAAACGTAAATAATGGCCCCCTGTGTTAGGAGGTGGAGTTTGAACAACACCGGTTCCATCTTATTGTGTGCAGAGTAACACAGCTTTCACCTACTATGAGAACATGATGGTAGGATTTTCTTAATTATTATATTACATGTAAGATTTTTAGTACATCTGCAGCATCTGCATTTTTAATATGTTTTATTTTAAAAGGATGTATTTGACTTGTAATGTTTTGTGGGAATGCAGTCTAACAGTTTTACTGACTCTTTAAGCGAGAGACTTTTAAGCCTGCTGCGTCTAAGAAAAAGCCAATCTCCAGCCGAGCAGTGAAGAAAGAGACATCGTCACTCAGCACGAGAATTCAACAGGCAGAGGTATGAGAAGAGATTATAATTATACATACATAATATATAAAATGCATGTGTATTGAAAATTAAAGTTGTATTAAGTCTGGGTGACATGATTCTATATGATGATATTGATAATGATATATACAGTACTGTATAACAGTCACGATACTTTGAATATCATGGTATTGTCAGGTTTCTGTTTTTTTCTGATAACTCATATTCTTACACACTATATTAAAGTACTGGATATTAAAAACTGCTGTTATACCTTACTTTAATATACTCTCATTTTCTGGTGTCAGGGCTTTGTAACAGTCAGTAACACAGGCAAGTCTTTAGGACAGAGGAGTTCACATTTTGGGTTACTTGGTAACATTAGGAGAGAGAAAAAAAGAGAGGCTGGTGAGGGAATGACTGTTTATAGCTGTTATAGTGTAAGTGAGAACAGGACCTAACTTGTTTCATGGACATTAAATGGATAAAAAGTATGTAATGTTCTTAATACATAAAAAATGCTCATCTTTGGCAAATTGCTGTTGTATCAGAAGAATAAAACACTTCAGGAAAATCTGCTGTAGGAAAATATTTCTACTGCAGGGTGATAAAAGTAACTCTGCTTCATGATGACGTAGATTATTTTCCTATAAAAGTACAGCCTGTATGAAGTATGTTCTTCCTTACTTATTATACCCGTAGTTGAATTTACAATCATTTTCCTAAGATACATACTTTCTGTAGTAAATCTTTAAATTCTGTTTTGCGATGTTTATGCCTTCTTAATATCGTTTCCATAGCGTGAGCCTACCGTCATCAAGTAATGAATAATTTTTTTGTGAGTAGATCTGTGTGGAGATAAGCGAACTCATAATTATGAGTTAAACTTTTTTTTAAAGGACCTTGTGAAAGAGCGCCTTATGCTCCACCAGCCTGTACCAAAGCAACGCTTCCCCAGAGGTCTGGTGCTCTCTGTGATGAAGCGCCTGGTGGATGAGAGACTCGGTGCCATGGAGTACAGCCCGGCATGTTCGGCCATCGCCACAGAGCTGTCCGAATCCATTAAAGAGGCAGTGAAAAGCCTCTCCAGCGGACGCTATAAACTCATCTGCTGTGTGGCCATCGGGCAGCTTCACAACTCTGCTGTTTCCTGCTCGAGCCGAAGCATCTGGAATCCAGACACAGACACCTTCACCGAGTACTTGTTTAAAAACCAGCATCTGTTCACGCTGTGCGTTCTCTTCGCCGTGTACCAAGAGTAGGCAATGTCAGTTCCTGAGTTATTGGTACCTTTAAAGATAATCGACTTAGTTCACAAATTTGTACTCTAGCAACTGATGAAATGTTTTCAATAATAATAATAATAATTAAAAAAAACCTCTCGCAAAACCTGTTGTTTACCAGGAGGTAACAACTTCCCACTGACACCTTCACAGAGTACCTGTTCAAAAACGCAGAAAATCATCCAATCAATTGAATTTACCACAGGTATACTCCAGGCAAGTTCTAGAGACATCCAGAAAATCAAAGCAAACAGGATGCACCTGAGCTTCATTTGCCAGTGCCTTAGCTGAAGGATTTATAATTGCAGTTCAGCAAAAACAAATTCTAAAAACTTTTCACTGTGTCATTATGGATTATTATGTGTAGTTTAATGGCAAAAAAGGCAGTTAAATCCATTTTAAATAAATCTTAAACATGATTAAAGCCGGGTTCACACTGTACAATTTCAACCACGATTTGAGAAACATAGTTTTACATGTTCCCTGCCCGCTGATTAATGGCTGTCACGATCAAATTTTTCCTCTGATTAAATTCTGGCAGTGTCAGAAGATTTGAGGCAGAGTCCTGTAGTGTGGCTTCTCCTACTCTGTACGAGTCTTCTTGTGTGTGTCGGTTTTTCACGTCTGGACTGTCGTACAGTCTGACATTAATGACAACTGAGATCTTACACTGTGACATGGCTTACAATGGGGATCGTGTTTGTACAGTCTGACAAGCAACAGTCGCAAAGGACTATTAAAAATCACAGTGTGCAAAAACTGAAGGGGTCTGAATACTGTCTAACACAATACAATGGGTTCATTGTTCATCTATTATAATAGTAAGGGGAAGAAGAAGAAATATCACTACAGGTACAATTAAATGATCCAGCTAATTGCCATTTCATAACAACATCATTTATTAAAACTGTTCCCCACTCAACATCCACACAAAACAAAACAACAAAAAATACCAGATAAACGGTGCGTTCTTATGTAACATCCAAAGATCCTGTTCTAAAACCACACACAATTCATACATTTTCTGATTTTTCCTTAAATACAGTAAAATCCAACACAGTAACGAATACATGATTTTTTTTCACCACCAAACGTCCCATAATCACAGCCTGGATACGTGTGTGTGTGTACACTCTCTAAAGTTATTTGTGCAATAATGCCTTTGTAGGGAGGTAAAATATCTGCATTTGCAAGTTTGAGGAAGTGTTAATAGTGTTCATGACAATTAAAATAGAAACAAAAGATTCCCACTGATATTTTTCACCCAGGCAGAAAGAGGAGGACAAACACGCACCGAACAACACACAACATAACAGTCTGTAAGTTGTGTCTTGGTTGTGTGTATTTACAGAAAAAAAAAAGCAATTGACCCACACAAGACTAGCAGCTGTACATTCGAGTTGAATATCTGACAATGTGTTAACGTCCTTAATGTGTGAAACAGTCAATGTCATGAGAGAAGAATGAGATCATGAAAAGGGAAAAGGGGAAGTCAAATTCTGGAGTAGCTTAATTCAGTAACTTAATCACAATATCGTTCAAACGCTAGTCAGTGTCCGGATGTGTTCTAAATGCAGGATGATCTACTTCAGATCCAGCACCATGGAGGCTGGGTTCTCCAGATAAGACCTCCAGAGGTTGGAGAAGCGACACATTGTGGCTCCGTCAATGATTCTGTGATCTGCAGACCAACTCACATACATGATGTGTGCTTTCACAACCTCGTCCTTGGCATTGAAGCGGGGTAAAACCTGCATAGAGCAGAGAGAGACTGTATAGATAGCTGTAGTTTTTCATCATTTGAATTCACACCATGGGCTCAAAATGGACACAAAGAACATTACTAATCTCAAGTAAAATGTCACGAACCTGGATTTTCCCAAGCGCACCGATCGCAACCTCAGGTGGCAGAATCACTGGCTTTGTGTAAGTACCTCCAATCTGCGACGTGAACAGATTGTTTGAGCATTACAATGTGTGTATAGTACAGACAGAGGGTATAATGAGCAAGTTTTAGAAAATTAATTCACCAGTCAGAAATGAGAATTCAACAGCACTGTGCTATATTATTTTGAAATTTATCAGCACATGTATTCCACTTACTGAGCCGATGTTGGAGAGTGTGAATGTTCCCCCAGTAAGGTCCGTTGTGCCAAGCTGCCCAGATACACCTAAAGTCTGCAGTCGATTGAGCTCCGTGGCGATTTCATACACACTAAGCATCTGTACATTCTTTATGTTGGGCACCAGCAGACCCTGGGGCGTATCCATGGCCAGACCAATGTTGTGTGCAGCCTGAGCAAAGCAAGGGTGTTAGCTGGACTGTTAATCATCCGTGGCTGAGCCCAGATTCTTCTCCATGCATTTTTGCCCAACTCAGCTAGTAGCCCAAGTTTTGTTTAAGGAAGCTCTGGTAACTTAGCTGTCAATGTATGACATGATCATAAAAAGTTGGATTCATCATAAAAACTTGCCTCTGGGTGTTGTCACTGTTTGCAGGACTACCAGACCGATAAAACATCAAACTTTTCTAACTAGGCTCGTTTGGTGTCACTAGCCAAAGGGAAGCACAACTAAAATATGGGTTTAGCTTCTACAGTGCCATGCAAAGTGCATTATCTTTCCTTATGCTCTGCTCAAATTATATTCAGTAAACTGGAACTCATATAGACATTTACACACCTTGTTTTCCTGCTCAGCATCAGAGGGTGTTACTGTTTCAGTTGCAACCCCTTTACTGGTTTAAAATAAATAAATAATATATATGACATACATCCATTTTTCCTCACACTGACTGTGAGCTAACGTTTGGCAGAACTGAGAGCTGTCAGCCAATAAGACACGAGTATTTCCACGTGTTTTCCTGTGAACCCTGTCTGATTGGTCTCACCTCCATTCACTGAAGATATAAAATTACAGGCGGTCTTCTTTTACTGATGTTCAGCTACATAGTGACAAACTGCTCCAAGTGGAGAATTATTCGGGGCTAAAGAAAAAATCTTTGAGGGCTGCAGCCCCCAATGCCCAGGCCAGGTTATGCCCCTGATTCAAAGCAGCATGAACAAATGCTTTTTTTTCTGTCACACCTGAAGCATCAATTATCAGCAGATTTTTAACAAATCTGACCTTGTATGTGATATTCTGGCATGCTTCATCCACAGAGGCATTCAAGATTGGGAAATGGTGGAGAGCGAGTGACGCTGCCTATAAACAAAACAAAACAATCCTCACTCAATTGAACTGTAAAGCATTTCAGACTCTCAGATTCGCGCTGTGCAGGGAAATGGTGGCATTACCTTGATGAAGAAGGGCATGTAGCTGAGCTTCACTCCCCGATGCTCGGCCACGTCCTTCAGCTCGGAGCGCAGATGCATCAGCCGGCTCAGGTCCACTTCATCCTTGTAGCCGAAGTGTGGAATCTTCAGAGCTGCCGTCATAGTCTTCACCATGGCTTTGTGAAAACCTGTTTAAAATGACAGGACAGCAATAAACATGTTTTTCAACAAGAACAACAATAATAAATATAGCAGCAAACGGCGATCTGTGGGGTCCAAGCACTCCTTGCAAATAGCACCCCAGTGGCCAGTTCTTGGCAAGATACATAGAACCTAGGGCTGCACAATTAATCGAATATCGATCGCGATTAAGATTTTGACTGCCCACGATTACATGAACATGATCGACTGCGATATTAACGTTTAAAGTTCGTCCTCCGCTAATAGAAAACTCCGCTGCAGATCAAATCA
>JANDJT010000002.1:13816427-13838197 GCA_024331685.1 Stegophilus panzeri
CAATTACAACCACTGGTAACCATGGATACAACCCCACTCCAGTGAACTATGCAAGGTTGTCAGGTTTTAAGGGACATTTTTATTCTCGTTTGGCCCAGGAAGCAACAGAAACCTCACACAAAGCAAGCACTGTGGCTAACAGTCATCAATCATGTCCTTGTTTTATTGTCCTTTATTGCAGCTGTTCAGTCCATCAGCTTCTAGACTGGGAGCACAGACAACATGGATGTTTACACAATTCTCTATACTACACTTCATTTCTGGCAATGGTCTTTCCTAAAGCTGATGCTACTTTTGCTAAACAAAACAAAAAAAAAAAGAAAGAAAGAAAAGGTTTTTGTATTAACGGTGTGTTAAACCGAGGCACATGAGCAGTGAGCTGGAGAGAGGTTTTGTTACTGTGAGGTTTTTACAACACCTAATCCAATCTCAAAAGAACACAACTAGCCATTGTGAAATAAAATTACAGTTATAACACAGTAATAAACATTAGTATTCAGATTAATCAGGCCTACACAAGCTCTATATTTGACTCATTCAAGCACTCAGCATGGCCACTAAAATAAATTTATTAACAACCTGTTACAGAAAGCACTGATGTTGATATCTTATATTTTTCTATGTAAACGTGTATCCTGGTGTCATATTATGATTGGCCAGCAAGCCTAATTAACTAGTCTACAAAGCAGCAACTAAAATCATTTAACTAAAAAAATATGACAAGCTAATTATGTGCATTCATGCAGACTATGGAAGACAAGTGAGTTCCTGAATCTTTGGGAGGAACAACTTCATATAGCTTTTCATTCTCTTGATATGTGTGTATCTGGTGATGAAGCATAGTGTTTGCAATGCTTCAGTGCATTTACACTGTGCATTTCTTATCACAACTGACTCACTCGCCCCAACATATCTAGTTTCTGGAAGGATATCTTTTGCTGGTACTCTTTGGTGTATAATATGTAGGTCGCTCCTAATATTGAATTTGTCCTTTTTGACTACTCAAATGTCTCACTGTTTTTTTCCTCACATACCCAACAACTGTCTAAGATTTGGCATGGTTGTAGACACGAGGATCATTCTGAAGGGACAGAAGTCTACAGCTTCTCCTACTTTTCTTGATTGGCTTAATGAGATGATCCTTTCCTTTCGTCTGGAAAGAATACATTTTACTCAGACTGGTGCTTATCAAAAATGTTTTAACATTTGGGGCTCTTTACTCATACGTTTAGAAAGTAGTTGAATTTTGTAGATTCCTCTTATTAGGTGTTATTTTTATTTTCACCCCATTATATTTTTTATTTGACAGATTAGATTTTTTTTTTTACCCTTAACTCTTTTGGTCTTATCCATTCCATAGGTTCACATTAGCTATTATTATAACTATGCATATGCAGTGCAGGGGAAAAAAATCGTAATCAATATTATCAATTTTCACCCTCGATCTCAAATGCCCTTTTTCACTCAGATGTATGTCATGCTTTTGCATGTCAAGTTTTCATTTCATGTTGCATTAAATTCCACCCTAAACAAAACAGACAAGTTTGTAGATAGAAATGTTTCTCACTGACTTTGCAGTGACAAATAACTAAAAACAACTTTGCTGATCAGACAATATGCAAACATACAGACTAATTAGAGAGTTTTCCCTAAATGCTTTTGCGGCGCCATATTTTTGCAAAAAATATTAATAATTATTATTCTTTAATATTATTCAGGTGGCAATATATTTGGTGGAGAGTCATTTTAATTAATTGTTATAATAAAACTATTGGCACCCTACAGGTTACATCCCACATATATCTTACAAAAATGGAATTGTAGGCCACCAACATTTTTATTATAATCACTAAAAGTGATTTATAAATTTATAAATACAATTTATAAATATTTACACTTGGCTGAGAATCATTTTTAGCAATTATACAAGGATGAGTCAAAAAAGTTTAACATAAAGTAGAACTGAATCATTGTTGTTTAAGGAAACCTGACACTCATTCCAAGTGCTAGAAAACCTGCACTGAATGAAATAGAAATTATGTAGAAAAAGATACACTTTTGTGATGCCTATATGCAATACACAATGCAAAACAAAAAAAAGCTACAGCAGCAACAGGATGTCCTACACAGATCTAGAAAAATTAACTGGTGGTTCTTACTTTTATTGTGATAAATAAAAATGAGCCAAAGCCAAATATCTTGTAACCTGAATATAATTACGGCTCATAAATATTTCTATTTACAACTCACATTGTTTTCCATGGCTATGCGTCGCACTGCAGGTGTGGCCTGTGTCTTGTGGCCTTTAATATCCTGGTGAGTGTGTTCTTCCTGTGACACAGCTGGCGTTTCCATCACATCCTCCTCCGGAGCTACAGCTACAGTTGAGAAAGATGCTAAACTGACTGACACGAGAAGAGGCTAAATCTCAACACTGTTACATTATTGTTATCAGGTTTAGAATCAGTTTCACAATCAGTTCTGTTTATTCCTCATTATATCTCAACCATAAGTTTTTGTTGCAATCTTACCGTGTCCTCCATCAGTTTCGATATCAACTAGAGGCTTGCCCACGATTGCAATAGAATCAACATCGTAGTGGAGTTTGCGGATGACTCCGTCATAGCGGCTGGTGATTGTAACTGATGCTTTGTCGCTCTGAACTTCACAGATGCTGTCGAACTGGGACACTCGGTCTCCTTCCTTCACATACCTTGCACATAAGAAAGAAAGAAAAAAAGACTCACACTTTCAACAAACTAAGGCTGCATTTACAATACATGGTTCAAGTGACCCAATTCTGACTTTTTCCTTCCATGTGGAACAGATCGGATATGACCCATGAACGTGTAAGTAGGAAAAAAGCACATGGATTCCGATATTCTCAGATCCATTTCAGGCCTCATTCGTATGTGGAAATAAATCTGATATGAATCGGATACGTGCATTTGCGTCTGCCATGTAAGCGGACAGATCGGATATTCCCCTGTCAATGCGAGTCATACGTCATTAAAAAAGCGACGGTGGCGAATGATGTCAACTCAGGTGGACACCAACCGCAAAAACTCTGAACAATGGCTCTCTTCTTTTCTTCTCCGCCTTAAGAGGCCGGTGTTTTGCTTACCTTTAAATATGGTGCGGAAAGCAAAAGCTTGTATTATATTTTCGTCTCCGTCCATTGCAAATTGCGCCGTTTTTACTTCCGTTTCGGCCTAACCTTCCGGTGATGTCTACCTCGGGTAGTTTCACTAAGTGTATAGTGTAAATGCAGATATCGGATATGGGTCACTTTTAAAAGAAGATGTAAGTGTGTCGTTAAAAAAATTGGATATAGTCAACAAATCAGAATTGAGCATCAAGACCTGCAGTGTAAATGCAGCTTATAAAATCACACTTTCGCAGTGAGGAAAATGCTGCCCTCTGTTGGTGGATGAAGGTTTGATAAACTTCAGCAAAACTTACCATTCTTTCACAGTCACCTCCATAATTCCCTCCCCAATATCTGACAGCTTGAACTGTAAAATTGGTCCTGCTGCAGCTGCATTAGGAAACAGAATGGGAGGTTGGAAAAAAATATGTGACACATGTAGCAGGGATGGAAAGTATTGACCTGAAATGCTGAAGTAATATCAGAATTTGTGAATTATGTCCTGCACATTTAATGTTTTCCCTGCCCTAGGTGGTGAATCTGTGCACCCGTAACTATAGGAGTTTTAGGTACAATAGTACAGGAGTAATTATGCTTTGTAATCAAAAGGTCAAACTTTGAATCTTACCATAGCTAGTGCGGAAAAATCTGTGCTGATGCAAAGCACTGCTGGAGTATATGTTGTGTGTGTGTGGTACTGAAGATGTCTGAAGTTTGGAGTAACAACACTTGTGCAGACGCTGGACAGAGACCTGAAACAGAAGAACCAGGACGATAAACAATACTGTCACACCTCTGCAGTGTCTGTGTGTATTTACTGTATATTCCTGTACTCGTTTCACACTGTTGTGTATTTGCATTTGTATGTAATCCTGTGTACTGTGCTGCTGTATTGTTGTGTTGCACCATGGTCCTGAAAAAAAAACATTTCGATCCAACGTATACAATATATACACAGGAATGATAATTGACTATATAGTATCAAATTACTTTGAGATCGGATTTACACGTAGAATGGATATGACCCGTATTTACCTGCTCCTGTTAACTAACGTTGTCTAGCTAACTTTCTCAACTCACTTCAAATCCAACGCACTAATTAAATGCATGCCAATAGTGAGAATTAACTGTCACAGCCTATTATTGTTTATATCTTACCGGACAGCTAAGCTAAGCTAACTGAGCCTCTAGTCGACTTCCACTATTACCGGGTGGTCACTAGGAGACTAGCTCATTAGCATAGCTAGCATTTGGTCCTTTACTTTTCTTTTAACTTCCCGACTTTTTAAAATTCACATTTCATTCATATTCGTGTCTTGCCTTTCGTTTTGTCTTTTTGTTTTTCTTAAACCTGTGTATGAATTATAAAAATTCTTTGTAAAATCACCCACCAGGCGTCTCATAAGCGCGAATGAGCCCCTTACTGTAATGAGCGCTGCCATTTTTTACATAGCAGGGACGGTGCGTCTCCGGATGTGACGTAATTACACGCCCAATTTACTGACCAATCAGAACGACTCACATACCGCATGAATGATTATTTAAAAAAAAAAAAAGTTTGATAAAAGTATTTAAATTGAAAAGCAAAAAATAGTTGTTTTAATTGCTTTTTGTTTTAAGAAGGGCCGAATTGTGTCAATGTAGTGTGTCACTTTTCTTTTAAAACAAATAAATAAATAATAATAACATGACATCTTACTAAATAATCATAAATATCATGTCATATGTGCATGCCTGTACATGTGTTTATCAATGTTCAGGAGACCAGACAACAGATTTTTCATAATAAACTAAAATGCTCATTAGTATTTTCAAAGAGAAGTTTACCAAAATAAACTTTTCAGACAGCAGTCTCTAGAGCATTTATTACAAAAATTATAATTTATTTTGAAACTTTTCTGAAAGTTTCTAAAATTATTTTAGCTGGGTAGATTCTATGAAAAAGTATTAATGTTACTTCCTTGGCTAAATTCTAATGCTGTAAAAAAAAAAAAAAAAAAAAACACCTGAAAACAGTGTTGAAAATTTTCAACAAACACATACAGCTGCTATTTAAAATTTGTACAGCATAACCTCTCTGTACCAAACAATGTTGCTTTGTGTTCATCTATTTTTACAGTATATGGTATATTGTGGTTCAAAATACCACAATGTAACATTAAAGCATGTATTTGCTTCCTGTAATAACATTAACATGATAATATGATGGACTATGGACTTTTACAACAAAATTACAGTTGTAACACATATGCCTAACTTTAACTATAAAATAATAATTGTATTCTACTTTTGATGGCAATTCCACTGAAAGTTTGGAAAGATTATTTAGGATTTTATTTAGGTTTAGAATACTTTCTCTTTGAAAGTGCTAAAATTGCACTGGTTTCTTACATTCTCTGTGCAAAGAAAAAACATTTACATCTATTAGTTTACCAGAGAAGTAAATAAAATAACAAACGTATAAATCATCTAATACAGTGCATGTATTGCAGCCAATATATGTCCAGTCTTCCTTCTTTAAAAAAATCAAACACCACTGTTAAACACTTTGGCATATTCACACTCCTAAAAAAGATAAACAAATTGTTTACTCTTCTAACACATAGGAAATGCTATTTAATATAAAAGTTAAAATGCCACTTCTTTACAAATTTCCATGCTTTACTCCAGTTTAAAGTTTCAAATATAATAGTCAAAGTTAAAAAAAGAAAGAGCCAAAGCTCGCTATTGTCATGTGCACAGAAAGTACACTGAACACTGCATGCAGACATATTTACAGCCTAAAGACAATACAACACCTATACAACATTTAACCCCAAGTGGCAACATTACATTTTTTCCAAACAACATACAGAGAAGATGTATAGCCTATTGTGAAACATAAGGAGCAAAGTGGGATAGCATGGGCATTGTAGAAAGTGACATGTGCAATGTGAATTGAAAGTTTCTGCCCCTCTCCAACAATATGAGTGTTTATACATTATTCTGATTGACAGGACAGTTCTAATATGCTTATTTGTGCATTTATGTTGAGGTTGGGTTGGGTTCCTCAATAGAGTCTTCTTCAGCAACTCCAAAATTTGTGCAACCAACTCCTTTTCTGAATATATGTAAATATTAACACCTATCCGGTGTCCCTGGAATTACTTCACCTTTTTAAAAATGAAAAGATGTATAATGTGTAATTGGTTCTCTACCAGATCTCACTGTTGGGGGCCTTTCAATCAGGGATAAAACATTTAATAACCTTTATGTTAGGAAAATCTTAACCAAAGAAAAAAGTGTTTCACTTAAAGCAGTGGTGAAGTGGAAATAGGATTGTCCTTTATTTTTTTCAGAATCTGTGGTCAGATATAAATAAATATGTAATTCCTAATAAAGTCAAAGAAACTCACTTTTAAATAATAAATAGATATTGTAATGTCATGTAATGTAACGTACATCATCCATGTAATGATTTTATTAGTAAGTTTAAAGAAGGGTTTTTGCCATTATGCTGTTTTTATAAAGAGGAATCAGAATCACATTTATTTTTCAGTTGTTATTATACCAAACTATTCTGGTCCCAAATTTATTTGTTTCCTTTTGAGTTGTTTTACAAGTTTGTCACTATAACTGATATAATGGTTTTGTTTATGGAGTGTGATACTGGTTTATTAGAAATGAACAATATAATAAAAATTCTTAATGTATTTGGGAAATATTCATATACATAAAGAAAAGTATATGTTAATTGTACCAAATGGTAGACTAGTTTCCGTTGACTTAACGATTTTTTACGACTCTCTAATGTCAATACAGAACAATCGTAAAGCTGTTAAGACATCTCGCCTGTTGAAAAGGATACTTGATGTATTAAATGTATGATTGATTTTTGATATGAGATTTTGATTTTACTGTTTTATAGAGTCGTACGACTTTGTATTCCCCTACTGTTCTTTCATTAATAAAAAAAAATACTGTACGAATAAATAAATAAATAAATAAATAAATAAACCACGGATTGAGTGTATATGCGCATGCGCAGACCTCCTAGCAGTTTGCGTGAACCTAGCAGTAATGCGCATGCGTACTACCTTTCTTGCTGTTTGTCCGAGTTTGCCAATTATGCGCATGCGCAGTCGCTTTCTAGCACTTTGCGTGTGATTGGAGATACTAGTTGCGGGCAGTTAGCTAGTCAGCCAGTCTACATCCGTATCAGTAAAATTGAACGAACATTTCATTCCAATTAAGATAATTTTCTGTTTACTTCGAAGTAGGTGCTAGTTAGCGCAGTTTTGCTCACTGCTGCTTTGCTATAGGTTCCATTTAGCTCGGACGCAGTGAGTGTCGGGAAGTTTGGCGGTTTTATCCTCCGCATTGTTTGGGAACCGGCATACATTAGCCCGTAGCTAAGCTAACTTTAGCCGTTGTCTGAGTTGAGTGAAGCTCGGTTTTCTAGCGGCTCGCTGTGATTAGCGCATCACCTGTTATCAAGACTTGTTTGGTTATACACTGAAGTCCGCGGAAGAAAAATATTCTTTGGATTTTTTTTCAAAAATGGCCGCAACGGCACTCGAGATGGACGGAAGTGTAATGGAAGGGGTAAGCAACGTTAACATGGCTTTTTTTCCTTTTTGTTTAATAATTTTTTTTTTATTAATACACATTCGACTTAGTTAAGCATTAACACATAAATATTGTTTAAAATAAATTATTGCTAACGGTTGTTAAGTCTGGAAAATCATTAATATAATGCTGTTTTTGTCTTTTTCTTAGGGAGGACAGATCCTGAGGGTTTCAGCTGCACTCAGCTGTATCCAAGGCACTTCTCTGAAAATCAACAAAATCCGCGCAGGAAGAAGCACCCCGGGATTAAGGTCAGTTTTCCATCATCTTATTTATTATCCTGTGTTTAACATAATAAATTCGAGTGTGTATTATCAGAGGCCATGTTGTGAAGCCCTCGTTCCCCCCTCCCTAACTCCTGAATCCTGAAACAAAGCCAAGTTTGCTTCTTGGAGTCTGACCCCAATCCTGGAGCCTAAGTTGCCCCTCAGAGTGGTACATTTCGGTGACCTGCTTATAAATGTGTCAATGTATAACTTCTCTGAACACTTTTTGAAGCAGAATATGTCTGTAATAAGCTCTGGGCTGTAGTGCTGAATGGAGGCCTTTGTTAGTTCCTCACACTAGCAGCACATGGCCACATGGGTCTCAATGTCTCAAGACTTTTCTCAGATCAGTTATTTAGTTCCAATAAAGAATTAAGACAGGTACTGGCTTAAAAAAAACAACAACTATTAAATATAACATTCAGCACAAATTATTAATCATTTGTTTTGCTGTTGAAGTATCAGCAGAATGCCCCAAAGTCATTTTAGATTATGATTAAAAAACAGATTTGTTTATTGTGCATAGCTGTAATTATGGTACAAAATACAAAAAAACTTTGAAGTTTGGAGCTTAACAGTTTGAGTGTTTAGTGGGATTTGATCTTTGTGCTACGATAGATTTATAAAAACAAAACAAAAAACAATCACTAGGTTAACGGTGTTGTCGTATTTATAGTACTGGATCCCGCATATATTTATTGTCCTTTCTACTCCTAGCTTTTCCTGATTCTGACTTGTCCACTGGTTATCTGGTATCGCAGTGTTGTCAGTTTTCTGTATTATATTTCTCCAGCACCTTGGAGAATGCTATTTCCTTTTCCTGTATATATAGACTGACACTAAAATTATATTTCAACAAGATGGGCATCTTCTTGATTTCCAAAAAGCCACAAATCTCTGACGTGCGCTCTTGTTGGTTTCGTATTATGTTGTTAATCTTAAATAATTAGTGACGTAAGTGGATGGATGGTAATATCTAATACAGCTAGGTATAGGTACATATTTCCATATATGATTCCGCTATCTGGCTTGATGTAAGTTGTACACGAAGCGTTTCTATCTTGTCATCCTCTGTGGTCCTACATAGAGGTGGGCGATATGACAGAATGTTGTAGGGCAATATTTTAAGTGTTTTTATGAGACATTATATGTATCATGATATATAAACAACTGCCAGTAAAACTGCAATGTTACTTTAGAAACTAAACTTTTTTTTATTAGTTATATTAATAATTAAAAGGTACATTTAAAAGTTCAGTACACAATTTGTACATCCAATAAGCAGCCTACAATCTGCCTACAGATCAACTCCTTTGGGATCAATCATTTTGATTATAATTCTTCTACACACCTTCTTTGAATGCAACCATCAAAAGCCTTGAAGGTGACCTCTGCCTGTGATTTCTCCTTCAACAGGAGAAACAATATCTTCTCAACATTTATCATTTTAACCCATAAATGACCATTCTGCACCAATTTTTCACAGTTTTATGACCTCTCGAAATAGTATGACTTTATTTTTTATTATTATAAGTCTTGTGTTTTTATTTTTTAAAACAGTGGCCCTACAACACTGTAGTACAAGAGTCTGTCATTGCAGTTAAAAAATATGGGTCATATGGCCCAGCTTTTATCACTATCATAGATTTAAATCTGTTGTACACTGTGTTCTTTGGGTTTTTACCTGTATTTAAACGTTGTGTACAGTTAGATAAAGTCAGTAGCAGGGAATATGAGAAGGCGTTGCTATTGTTCACCGTGTCTCCCCCACGCCCCTCACTAGGCCTCAGCATCTGTCAGGCTTGGAGCTGCTGAGGGACATGTGTGATGGGAATTTAGAGGGAGCCACTGTGGGATCCTCAGAGATCACGCTGACTCCTGGGAAGATCAAGTGCGGGAACTACATCGCAGATACACAGACCGCTGGGTAAGGACGGCTTTTTCCACTGCATCTAAAATGAAATATGGTCGTTTCCACTGTATGGATGTTTACAGGATTAAATGGTCCTGGTGGTGAAGTTACAACGTGACACCTCTTATAGGATTTCTGTGAATTTGTCTACATCCATGAATTACAGCCAGGAGCTCCACCATTTTCTGTCTGCTATCAAAGTTATTACATCTATAAACAAAAGAACAGGAATGGCCGTTTTTAATACAAATGGCTTCTATTCTTGGAAATTTGGAAAATATTTTTAAAAACTGTCTTGGTTGTGAAGTTATTTTACATAATTTTTTGAAAAGTTTGAAAAATGAATCTCTACATTTCTTTTTCTTCACATCTCCATCTTATCTTTCTTTTCTTTTTCATTCTATTTTTTCATTTTTCTTTCTCGTAATTTCATTTTTCTTTATTCCTTTTGCTCTTTTTAATGAATAAAAAACTAAAAAGGAAAATTTTATTTTTTATGAATTTTGTTGTATATTCTTTTTTTTTTATACACTTTCTTCTCTCTGAATTTTTTTTTTATTTTCCTTTCCCTTTTTGTGCTTTCACTTTTCAATTCTTTCATTTTTTTTTCTTCTTTTCATTTTCTTTCTTTCTTCATAATTTCTTTATTAAAATCCATCTCTCTCTCGCTCTCTTTCTCTCTCGCCAGTTTTAAATTAATGTCTGGCTGTAGCTGAAGTTGTAAGTTGTTGGAGTAAAGTCAGGTGCTATGTGTTGTAGGAGTGTTGGGCTTCTGCTGCAGATCTCGCTGCCCTGTGTGCTGTTCACTGAAGGACCTTCAGAGCTCTGCTTGAAAGGAGGAACCAACGCTGAGATGGCTCCACAGATCGATTACACAATCAAGGTATCAGCTTTTAGGGATTCTGTGTCCACATCTTCATCTACTACTTCTTTGTCTACTGCTTCGTCTTTTGTCTTCATCGTATGCTTCTTTGTTGTCTTTATCTACTACTTTGTCTTCATCGCTTTCTTTGTTTACCATTTCATCTTTTTTGTCTTTTGTTTATTTTTTTCTGCTTCTTTTTCATCTTTATCTACTACTTCCTCTTCTTTTTCTTCTTTGTCTTCTTTGTTTGTCTGGTAGAAGTACATGACCACAGCCTTTTGTTAAATCTTCTACTCACCTTATTAAATCTTTTATCTATGACTGGGCAATATGATATAAAAGGCAATAAAATGTTTTTGACATTAAAATATTAAACGTTAACATCAATCTTTAACATTATAATATGTAAAAAAAAAAAAAAAAACCGTTTAGGGTTGTTAGTTTTATTTAAAGTTCTTCAGTGTTTTTCAGCAAAGCTGTATATCCTAATGCATGTCATGTTTCATAGAAAGATCAAGTATCATGATGATGATTTTTGTTCTATTGCTTGTCCCCATTTCTATGTGGTAGCTATGTATTTATACATAATATGCCACAAATATAATCTGCTTATAATTGCCATTTCTGTGGAAAAAAAATCGCACAGGTGTTCAAACCCATTGCCGAGAGATTTGGTGTACAGTTCGACTGTGATTTAAAGATGAGGTGAGTGGGTTTTTTTTTTGTTTTTGTTTTGTTTTGTCAGTACCTTATTATTATTATTATTATTATTATTATTATTATTGTTGTTGTCACTTTTTTGGTGTGAGTGGTGAAAGGTAAGAATGATTTCCTAAAATGTCCTTTATGGCAGCGTAGCTGAAAGAGTCTGTTGGAAAATGAGCTCTGCTGTCTTTGTAGCATGTCGTGAAGGGGTGGGATGGATTGTCCATGATGGAGAGCAGTTTGTTCAGTGACAACTCCTCATTGACTCGAACGTCTTCAGGTTTTGTCCGATGATAGTTTCAGCCTTGTGAATGAGTTTATTTATCCTTCTGGCCTCTCTGACACTGATGCTGCTCCCCCAACAGACCACAACATAGTAGATGGTGCTCGCAACCACGGATTTGTAGAAGATCTCCAGCATCTTTGTGCATACATTGAAAGATCTGAGCTTCCTCAGAAAATAGTCTGCTCATCCCATTCTTGTATGCAGCATCTGTGTTTGTGTTGTTCAAGTGGACACCCAAGTTTTTTTTAGTGATTGACAATTCCACCCTCCTCACCCATGATGTTTATGGTCCGTCCAGAATCTACCACCATCTCCGTGGTCTTGTTTATATTTGGGCGCAAATGATTCCTGCTGCACCACTCCACACAGTTATCCACCAGTTCCCTGTACTCTGACTCCTGCCTATCTCTAATACACCCCACCACTGCTGAGTCATCAGAGAACTTCTGCTGGTGGCATACTGGAAGTCTGAGGTGTACAGAGTGAACAGAAATGGAGACAGCACAGTCCCCTGTGGTGCTCCTGTGTTACTAACCACCACATCAGACAGGGAGCTCCCCTGCTGCACAAACTGGGGCCTATCTGACAGATAGTCAGATACACTTCTGGATATAATCGACAGCTAAATACGATTATTTATCCAGTTTTGTTTGACTGATTATGGCATTATAACTGTTTACAATTTATATTTCTGCACCTTGTATCCTATTTCCTTTTATTTATATTAATATTTCGGTATTTATTTATCGGTTACTCCATTTTGGACGACATCTCTTCTTTATTATTTATTTGCAGAGGTTACTATCCCAAGGGTGGTGGAGAAGTGGTGGTAAAGGTGAACCCTGTGAAAGAACTGAGTCCCATCAACATGACTGAGAGAGGGAACATCACAAAGATCTACGGGCGGGCTTTCGTGGCTGGAGTGCTGCCTTTTAAGGTACGCTACACACGTTTAACACGTTTATCTTTTATAACATGGTAAGCAAGACACTACAGGTGAATACACTAACCTTTTTGTAAACAGTGCTTTCAGAAATCATCTTTGCCTTGTGATTGCTGGTATTCTTACAAGAATTTGTATTGGCACTTTTCCAAAAATGTACATCTGCTTATGCGGATGAGGTTTTGCGTAATTAAATACACCATACTAAATAGTACTATAATAATTAATACTAATAATGTTGTTGAATTGAAAATGTTATTTTTCCAGAACAGTTTGTTGGAAAAAATTATTTAATTTCAGAATTAAATAGATAAATATATAAATTGAATAAATCAAGTCTCTGACCCGGGGGCAAAACTGGAAACGGAGCTCCAAAGTTGTATTAAAGCTACAAAGCAGATTGCAGTGGCGCAGGGCTGGTGTCATTTGAAAGCTACTGAAGAGCTCTGTTTTAACAATAATACATGGTTGTGTTAGCATATAAATTACACTGCGTGTAGCATGTTGTGATCCAGAGCTGTTGGACCCAGCGGGCTCTCTATATTTTATCTCTGAATGAAATTTGAACTCGATGGGTTGTACAGATTGGGACCTCTGGTGTTCAAACAGTGTAACTGCATTAGATGCATAATTAATAGAATGCTGATTTCCATGGTGAATCATAGTATACATGTGTGTCTTACAATTTCTATGATGTCTACAAATTTTAATAAATTACTTTAAACTGAAATATTTTAGCTTTAGTTCAAACGTTTAAAATCCGATCATCTGCTTGTAATGAGTTTGTCATTTAAAGTCTAACATAAATTCAAAAATTATGAACCCTTCAGGAAATTCCTCTTTAAGATGCTTTTACTAATGATGTGAAATTTCATGAAAGCGGGTCATCTATAAACAGATTTTGTTTTTTTATATTCTAAAAAAAAAAAAAAAAACAGATTTTGAGAAATGTGGTTAGTGTGAGTTATAAAGAAATTTAATGTGTGTATCATAATGACAGACTCTCAGGAAACAAGCTTTTCTGGGATTTGTGAAGTGATTGTGAAATGGGCATCGCTTAAAGCTTGCACTAAAGTTACAGGTCATGTGGTGGTTGTGAATGGACAAAAAAAACAGCAAGATAAACTTTTTTTTTTTTTGTCTGGAGCTTTGATATTTTATTATTACAGTTTAAGATGAGACATGTTTTTGTTATACATAAACCAAATAATTCTGAAAAATGGGAAACTATTTCTCCCCGGATCTAACACATCTTGGTATTGTGTTGATGCTTAAAGGCTGATTTGCATGGTTCTTGTTTTAGCTGGCAAAGGACATGTCCGCCGCAGCTGTGCGCACCATCCGAAAAGAGATAAAAGATCTTTACATCAACATACAGTCTCTGCAAGAGAAGGACAAGGCCTGGGGAAACGGAAATGGCATCATGTAAGTTTTTAAAAAAAAAAAAAAAAAACAGACATTTTTGTCACACAGTTTTGAAATTAGGCTTATGGGTTATGTTTGTCTCTTGCTCCACCCAGAATCATCGCAGAGTCCTCTACCGGCTGTATTTTTGCCGGTTCAGCTCTTGGAAAGAAAGGTGAGCACTTTTTGTGATATAGCTGGAATTTTTCATCTGGTTCATTGTTTTTGCTACTATTTGGCAGCAAAAAGAAAAGCTTATTTTCTCACAGGAAGTTCTGAAGAAAAAAAAAAATCAGAGCAAATGTCTATACATGTGGAAATTAATTTTCATTCATGGTTGAGTTTGATTTAATTTAGATTTCCGCAATCCCTCAGGTGTTTATGCAGATAAAGTTGGCATCGAGGCAGCTGAGATGCTCCTGAGGAACATCAGGCACAACGGCTGTGTGGACGAGTTTCTGCAAGACCAGGTTTGCAAGAGACAGACGCGCACACACACACCAATACAAAGCAGAGAAATACTGATGTAAATATATCACCCTTACTTCTGCATACTTTCATTAGGTTTTATAAATTGCCATGCCTTTTCTGTGGGCACTTCTAAATTCTGTGAATAGAAATGCATTGAAACCGATACTGTGCTTATTTACTTGTACTCATAAGTGTATGTGAGAAGGCTAATGGGACACTAATGAACAGACAACACAAACTGCCCACGATCTTGACGTACTTCATGACTAACGATACCAATCTTAGTAGAGTGTAAACTGTGCTCCGTGAAAATATCAAAAGTAGGAACTACAGCATCATCCTACGACATGAGTGATAATAGATTATAAACTTAAAATTCAGCACAAGCAGTTGCTCACTAGCAGCAAGCACTAGCTTGGTGTGAAAAATGTCTGTGATGTCCCTGATTGATTAATGCTAAATAGGTTACTCGTTTCTCTCAGTATTGATATCGACGAGTACTCTGAAAATGTGATATCGTATCAGTAATGATGCAAATTGGTTTCATATATTAATCTCTGGTTACTTTACCAATGTTCTGTAGCTGATTATCTTCATGGCCTTGGCTAAAGGCACGTCCCGGATGCGCACAGGACCGATCACTCTACACACACAGACGGCCATCCATGTGGCGGAGCAGCTCACTAAGGTAACCTCACCCCTATGATTGAATTTTTTTTTCTAACTGGTTTCCATGGTGTGTTGGACTGTGTTCGTTTTTCCCTGAATGATCGTATGTATCAGGGGCATAAGAGCTCTTCATTTTAACATCAGAGTATGCTACGACGTGTTATGCCTCAAAAATACAAAAAAAGTCGATGTGTTAAAGGTGTTTTGAACTTTCCAATATAAACTGAACCCCTGGAAGCCCCGCCCACTCTCCCTCTTTGCATGTTAATGTTTCCGTCGGTGCTCTCGTCTCAATTTCTGTTGAGGAGGAAGCGTTGAAGTGATGCATTTGCTTTCTGTCACTGTACTTGGAGAATGTTTTGAGTTCATTAATGTTATAAAATCAATCAATGTGTGTTAACATTAGGGATATAACATTGGATATAAGCATATAGTTACATCAGTTACTAGTTTTTATTAGCGATGCCAGCAAAACATTTTGTCAGCCTTTTTTTCTGCCAATGAGGGGAAAGAGCTAAAGATTTTGACAGAAAAAAGATTAAATAGGAAGCGTCAAATCTACTATTTTACAAATAATTGTATTGGTAACGATAATTAGAACGTGATTGAACACTCCAGGGCTGGTCAGTGCAGATGCTTTCAAACAACATTGCAGCCTGGAGTGCATGTGTATACAGGGTTTTACAGTAGCCACCAGGTTTTTGGAGGAGGAAGTTGCAGCTCATCTGTTTTAGTTAAGATGTAGACACTAGTAAAGTTTACATAGACACTTTCTTCATATAAAGTAATCAATATGAAAGTGCATTCTAGCATCCAAATTTGAACCAAAACAGACAAGGAAGATGTTGGACCTGCATATTGTTCTGTTAGAGATTTTCAGGAGGCAAATTTCAGCTCCTGCTTTCGTTCCAGGCCAGGTTTGCGATACGCAGAGCAGATGATGAACACGCCAACAATGATACCTACATCATCGAGTGCCAGGGAGTAGGCACCACCAACTCCAACCTGTGAGCTCGCCTTCTGAGTGCCGACCAAGGCTGCTGGAGGTCACGTAGCAGAAACACACTACTGTAACCAACTGGATGGCACGAAGACGCCGTCGTCTCGGCGTTCCTCTTCAAGCTTCCACATGGAACGGTCGCTTCATTAGTCTTTGAGCTGACCCTGAGTCGGTCTGCTTTGTCCATGCTTTTTATAATAATCTCCCATTTCTCAAATGACTTTTGTTACTCAGGGTATTGCCTTACACTGTAACTGAGCGTCGTCTGTCCTAGGAGCTCTTTTTTTTTTTATTTTATTTTATTTTTTATTATTTTTTTTTTTTTTGCATTAATGATTAGTTGGTTAGAATCTTCAGTATTTAACCAGATGGGGTTTTTTTTTTTAATCCACTTTCCACTTTTGTGTGCTAAACACGAGCCTTAAAGAAACCGCAATTTCACAAATGCAATCAGAACACAGTTCAAATCCTGATCATGTGCATGGAACTAGGAATATGTATTTCCCCAGTAATTATAGTGCACTATGTGTACATGGAGCTTAACAAAATGGTCTGCTTACCCTGAACAAAAAAAATTGTTTATGTAGCTGCTTTGTCTCTTTTTGTAAATTATTTAAGTTGATGTATTGAATGAACAACACCATGTTGTTTTTTTGTTTTTGTTTTGTTTCTTTATATTTCATTTGAAGCTCACTGTTTAGCTTTATTAGGTTTGAGGTGGTGGGCTTGGTGGAATCCCTTAAAAATTTTCAGTTTCTCAATTGTAGTGCTTACTACATTATTTATGAGAAGGGATTATATGTGGTGGTGATTGCCTTTTTCTTTTATTTTTGCTTCACTGTAGCTGACAATGACCTCTGTTTATTTACTTTAAGATATTTTTGAAAGAGAAAAGATCACAATAAATTAGTTAAGAATATAGTTGTTTAAACCGAAGGTTGTGTTCCGTGTGTATGCTGTAATAGGAAAATAAGCAGTGATGGGGTGGTGATGAAACTGAGTTACTGAAGTCTGTTCAGCAGAGTTTTATTTTCCAGCATTACTAATTTTTTTTCTTTATTAAAGAATGACACGTTTTACTTTTTATCCATTTGTAGTTACATTTAATGTTTAATGGGATGTCTGAGAAACTATTTAGTTTCCTGGTATAACTTATGTTATAGCAGCTATAAACAGTCATTCCCTCACTAGCGTTTCTTTTTTTCTCTCTCTCTCGAAGTTAATAAGACAAAAAAAAACACAGCTTGTGCAGTTATCGAGAAAGCATAAACTGCTCTGTCCTGAAGACTCCTTGTTACAGCTTTACTTCTGACTGTGACAAAGCACTGATAAGGAGACTCCTATAAATGTTAAATGAATTAAAAAATGTGTATGTAACCTTTCTGCCATACAAGTCCCTGTGACATAAGTGTTACTATAGAAATGATAACATATTAATGCATGAACCTGTGATTCGTTCCTGCACTTCTGTCCGAGATGCTGTTTATAGAAGTAACAGAAATATCAGAATCCAGAAATCGACAGCGCTGTGGTACAACTAGTTTTATGCAACAGTAGTGAAGGCTGTTGCTCACACCCCAGGCCCCTTTGTGTTTTGGAGGGGTGGATAGTGCAGTTACCCCCAGCAGATGGGAGGACAATGGTGTGAGCAGAAGAAAGGAATGAATTTGCATGGAGCCCTCGGGTCTGGGAAAGACGCGTCCGTGATTATCTGAGCAAGAGGTTGTTCAGTGGGGGCGGGTGAGAGAGAGCGGCCTCTCCGCTGTATTCACCGTCCTGTCGCATCAAATCTGCAGTCTGTCCCTGAAAAGAGGCCAAACAGCAGCTTGGGGGTAATAACTTTACATCCAATTAAAACACAATGAATTAAAAAAAAAAACTATGCGTGTAATTCTGAGAGTGAATCAGAACACTGTTGTGTTCCTTACAAGTCACATGAACTTTACATGTACAATTTTTTTTTTTTTTTTTTTTTTTTTTACATTTCATGTTGTTTCACACATTTATTAATTTCTTTTCCATTTAAAAAAAAAAAAAATTATCTTTATTGTGAAGATACTTTTACACGGTTCACGTAACGTTTCGATATGCTTTGTTTAACGCTTTTTCACAAGTGATCACATATTCACATGATGTCACACGTGTTTACTTGAATCCACATATGCACTTTAAAGTCCCTGTGAAGTGCTTTGAAACACGCAGCCTTATTTGAAGTATTGTAATTTTCACTAAAATAAGAAGTCAGGATGGGACATATCAAGTGGCTCCTCCCCATTTTTAAATAGGCAATAGCATTTAGTTTACCTCACAGCCTAGGGTAATCCGTACTTGATAGTACCATGCATTTTCATAATGTCGGGGGTGGGACACTTCAGATTTTAGAGAGCATTTGATTGGATAGGAAATCTGATGAGAAGCTGAAGTGCAGAATGATGTAATCAAAATTGTTGATCCTTATTGTTCTCCTTATAATTTTTAATGCATATATCTTCTAAATGTGTATTTTGTAATTGTTTTGGAGCACACTAGCTCATAGATAACCTTAAGGTTAACATATTCATGCTAAAAGCCACAAAGCAATTTTGATTTCATGAGGACTTTAAAGGCATAACATGGTGAAATGCACCTTTGTGTTTTGCACATGATTTACTTACAGGATCACCTGAGAAACACATGTGATTGTTCTGTAAGATCTACCACAAAAACTGGCTAGCCTTCTTTAAAAACCAACAAAACAAAAAACCTCCAGGCCCTCTAGAACCTTTAGAGTTTTTAAGTAAAGGTTCCAGGTTGAGTCCTTTCAGCAAGTGAGAACTATTATCCATGCACAGAACCCCAGATAAAAGAGATTTACACTAATTTGTTGTTGATGATACTAATAAACAAATCAGGTATTAAAGGACTGTTATTGGGATTACTTAATTATGGATTGAAAGAACTTTATAAACTATCATTATAAAACAGTACAGAATTTGACTAGACTTCAAAGGTACAGTCAGTGATTTTGATGGAAAGTAGCTGAAGCTAGTGCATAAAGTGAATGTGTCCACATTTCACTTGAGATAAAAAGCTCATTTTTACCTCCACTAAAGCTGTACACTTTGGAAATCATTCTGGCTATATGAATATCACTAGATTGCCCAGTTTCCTTGGTTTCTACATTTAATATGTATGTTTTCCCTGCAAATGTGGATATAGTGTACCTTTAAAATGATTTAAGGTACATAAACTGTATGGAACTGAATATCTTTCTAGGTAAAAGATGAAAGGTGAGGGTGCCACCTAAGGACAAAGGAAGGACGTTTAAAAGTGACAGGCGTTTACTGATAATATGCTTGTCCACTAGATTCAAAGGGAATGTCTCTCACTTAGCAGCACATGCTTTGGCTTGTCTGTTTGTTTTCCATGATGTCAGAGCTGGAAAGTATCAAATCATCTCTGAACCACACAAGCAAGCATTGACAAAAATAGCTACACATGGCTGTAAATGCTCTGTAAAACTCAGCACCTGAGCAAAGCTACATGACAAGCATCTGAACACACCAGCGTTAAACGTTGGTCTTAATTTGAATCTGCATCTGAAGACGGATCAGTCGGTCCAGACACCAGACAAAGCCTGAAAGTCACACCTTGCCACCTCGACGTGCGTAACCCAAGCCTCATGTGAGGAAACCTGAGTGGGTCATGTGAGCCAAATCCCCACTGTTCTGTTCCACTGGTGAACACCATGTCCCCACAGACCCAGCGTAGAACCGTCTGTTGTGTCTCAGCTGCTCCAGGTTTCCAGGAGCTGGACGGAGTGTATAGCATTGCAGAGAGTCCTGAGTCCCACAATCCTCTTTGTTTTTGCTGACTTTTAATGAAGGCATGTCAGACGCTGCATCCTGGAGAGCCCAGGAGAACAGCGAGTGGAGTCAGGCAGCATCCTCTGTGCACAAGCTCTGGATCTCCTTAATCTCAGGTAAGACTGATTGTGTCTTTTATTTATTTTATAAATGTTATGCCTTGGGGGGGGGGATCACGTCCATGTCCCTTTACAAACACACCTCAATTAAATCTAAAGTGTAGTGAGTGTGTGTTAAGGACACAGACATCACCAAATGTTAATTTATTTATTTTAGAGAAGTTTCATTTGCAGAGATGTCCTGCTTGATAAGTTAAAAAAGAAAAAAAACGAATAAAAAATCAATATAAAACTGGTTTTAAACATCAATATAGTCAAACAAACAAGCAAATACATGTAAAAAAAACAAAAACAAAAAACAAGCACATATACACAAATAAATAAACAATAACCACACAAAAAACAACAAAAACAAATATACAATAAACAAATAAATAAATAAATAGCACACAAACGATGCAAATGAATAACCACAAAAATAAACAAACAGATAAACCCAATGAAATATAAACAACAATAATGAATGAAAGAAAGAATAACCACAGAAACAAACAACAAAAGCAAACAAATAAATAACTACACAACATCATAAAAAATAATCATACAGGCAAACAACAAACCCATAAACAAACACAACCAAGTAAACAGCAAAACCAAACAAACCATTAATAATAATAATAATAATATGTTTAATTTATATAGCGCCTTTCCAGAGCTCAAGGACGGTTTACAATACAATGATACATAAGCAATGAACAAACATGGACAAACACACAATGTGAAAAACAAAGAGCAACCAAACACAGAAAAAAATACACAGTACAGTCACTGATAAAATGCATTATAATTGATTGGGACAGATAACACTGAGAAAACAGATTAATTTAATTGGGATTTGAACTCTGAGATGGATGTGATGCTGTGAAGAGTGAGAGGGAGAGAATTAAAGATTTTAGGTACTGAAAGACCTTTCACCCATGGCTGAGAGACGAGATCTAGGGACAGAGAGAAGTCCGAGTCCAGAGGACCTGAGAGATCGGGCCGGGTTGTAGGGGAGAAGCAGTGCACTAAGATAGAAAGGTGCCAAACTGTGAAGTGATTTAAATGCACTGGTATAAAGTTGGCTTGACGTTGGACGGTCGATATTCGCAAATTAAGGGACCGTCTCTAAAGTTACATACGACATTGGTATACACGTTTCTAACTTCAATAGCATTTCAAGGGAATGACTTACAGTCAGTCTGTAAAATGTTCATGTTAGGTGTCAGGTATGATGCACACCTTTTAGATTTGTGATATTTATTAAAATAAACTGTAAAATCATATGTAAAAATTGTCATGTATTTCACTACCAAATGGACTGGCATAAAGTTGGCTTGTCGCAGATATTCGAAAATTAAGGGACCGTCTCTACATTTACATTTACATTTACATTTATTCATTTAGCAGACACTTTTATCCAAAGCGACTTACAAATGTGAAAATACAAGCAAAGCGATATATCAAGCAGAAAACAATACAAGTAATGCTACCATACAAGATCCATTAATTGAGTTCCAGAAGAAGCAAAGTGCGCAGAGTAGAGGTGT
>JANDJT010000002.1:13839526-13855978 GCA_024331685.1 Stegophilus panzeri
TATATATAGTAGAGCTTCAAGAACTGATCCCTGAGGGACACCTAATTTTCAAGATACAGTAGGTGACTTATAATCCTGTATAGAAATGTAGAACTGTCTATCTTCAATAAACTGTCTAAATGAATAAAACTAATATATTAATAATAAACATATAACAAACATACCCACAAATAAACTAATAATCACATAAGCAAACAAACCATATAAAAAAATAAAAAAATACAGAAATAAAAAACAACAAAAACAAACAAACATAAAAAACAACAAACAAACAACTACACAAGCAACTCAAATAAATAAGATCTTGCTTATATTCATGATAATTGATAGTTGATGGTTATGAAGTTGATTCTCTATTCTAATAAAAATATGAACAAACTGAGTATTCCTCCTTAAAACAAAACAAAACAAAAGAGCACAACACGCAAATGAATGATGTTATGTAGGATACTCGAGGTTTCAGTATTATTGAGTTCACAATGCAACCTGCGATGTTTCACGTTGCTGCAATGTTTTCTGTGTTTTCATTGGTTGGGTGAATGTGCCTTGCGTTGTGATTGGACAGAAAGTGGACACGTGACGCCCCTTTAATGGCAGTGCAAAGATTTTTTTCCCACCCTAATGAGAGAGGAGGGAATAGAGAGAAAGAGAGAGAGAGAGAGAGAGAGAGAGGTTTAAGAAATGAGCTCGGATTAGTTTGGACTGCTGAGGAAACCCGGGATTTATATCAGGGACGGGATTTATAGAAGCTATTCGGAGCTGTGGAGGATTATGGAGTTTATGAAGTGGACGTCGCGCGCGCTCCATTCATTAACGTTTACTCCTGGGCAGATTTAGCATGTTAGCATCGCAGCTCGCAGTTGTATATAGGAGTATACAAATAGTATGTAGGAGAAAAAAGTGTTTGAGACTTAATCTGTTTTAAGTTTAGCTCATGGCTCCTGAACTGATAATGACGTGGATTGTGAAGTCAGATTGAAAAAGCGATACGTTTGTGCACGGGGAAAACGGCTCGCGACGCTGCAAGAGCTCGAGACAGTTCAGTTTCCTCTCTACGCACAACTTTTTAAACGCTTTTTTTATTTTTTTATTTTTTTTTTTTTTAAAGCCCATGACCATAGAGCACCTTAAATACCCCGCAATCTTTTCATCCTTGTTTAAAATGGCTGATGATAATGACTTAATAGGAGCGTCTGAGGTTCTAAAAGGTAAGTTTGTAGTTTTGAATGCGGTAAGTTTGTTGTTGTGGGTGGTGGGAGGAGGAAACCTGTTTAAACATCTCTGCAGCAGAGGAAATGGTCTGGTACTCTGTTTCCACTCCAACCTGTTTTATTATATGTCATGTAATGTACTATAGTTACATGTTAATAGCAACTGTTTCAGCTGAAGTACTTTATAGTTTAGTTTTTATGGCGAAATGGTTACCTCTAACAGTCCTGTCTATGTAAATAAACATCCAAATGAATCCAAATACATTACAAATATAATGATTTCCACATGTTGTGTTGTCTGTCTTTTTCCAGATCGGCTCTATTTCGCCACGCTGACAAGCAAACCGAAGAGCACAGCAAACACACACTATTTCTGCACAGATGATGAGTTTGTGTATGAAAAGTAAGTGCTGGGCATGGTGCAAAACTTTCCACTAACATTGTAGAGCTTTTGGTCTTGGCACACCTCAACAAAATGGGTAAAAAAAAATCTCAAGATTTCTACACAAACAATTGGAGGAACTACTTGACTTTCGTTAATGAGTCTCACATTGTTGCTTTTCATTATATGTGAGGGATGTACACATGGAAATGTTTTTGTCATCCGTCACTATGGGGTGAACCATCAGCCGTATTAAAAGTCCAGAACAGTTGGCAAAGAAGACTTGGAAAAATCACTGATCCTGTTTTACACTTTAGTTAGTTCTTGGGGTTGTTAGGTTTCAAAATCAGCTTTTAGTCTTCTATACCATCGACATGTTTGGTAAATAAAGGACGTGGTGTAGAAGTAAAATCCACAGAACTCCTGTGGATGACTGATGCTTTGGGCTGTTTCGCAGACAGTTATTTACTTTCCATGTTGTATGAAGCTTGTGGGAACAAGGAAAGGTCACGTTTATTAACACAAGAACGTATATGCTATTTGATGCATTTACTGCTTTCATTCACTCATCAGTAACAGCTTTATCCTGGTCAGAGTCAGAACAATTGAATAATTTATTTATATTTAGTGGAAAAGAACCAGCTAAATTTGTCAGAAATATTGATGGCATGTACAGGTGGGTAGGACTGGACAACCTTTCTGTAGTTGACAGGATTGGTCAACCTTTCTGTGGGAGCAGGTGGTATTGGTCAAACTTTTTGCAGGATTGGTCAAACTTTCTGCTGTAGTTGACAGGATTGGTCAAACTTTCTGTAAAAGCAGGTGGGAGTTGTCAAACTTTCTGCTGTAATTGGGAGGATTGGTCAAACATTCTGTTGTAGTTGAGAGGATTGGTCAAACTTTCTGCAAAGAGCAGGAGAGTTTGGTCAAGAGTATCTTTGAGAGCAGGCAAACACTGACAGTATCGTTAATTCCATTAAGTACCACTTTCTAACACCCCAAAAGCTGGGCTGCGTCTGAAATTGCATATATCCTACTACACAATAGGTGAAAAGCAGTATGTCAGAGGGGTGGTCTGTCCGAATTCTCAGTAGGCGAGAAATATTCGGATGGCGTACTGCTTCCGGTGAGATTTTGCAGTATGCAACTGATGGACACTACGCAAGTCAAAAATCTCATAATGCAACGGGACTGGTGCGGACAAGCTCAGAAAAAAATGGCGGAAGACAGCGTGTCGGCTCTTTTTAATTATTCAACCTTGGCTAAACAGGACTTGGTTAAAAATCCCCAAATAAATTGGTAACTCGTTGAAGGATTAAACAAGAAAACAGCTCTCACAGAGTTTTAAACCTTTTTTGGGATCTGCATCATGCCTTAACCGGCCAAGCTAACGGTAACAAATTTACCTCAGCCTGTTAACCCCGGCCATATTAAATTGCTAATACAGTTAACTTTCCTGATGTGCATGTTGCCGTTAGTGCGGTTGCTTTAATCTGGTTGTCCCTTAAAGATTTTTTTAAGGTGTTTATGATGACGTCAAAGGTCACATCACCATGCCAGCATGGCGGACGTAGTATGTCCGGGATTATAGTCGTACTACACACACATACTGATTAGTACTTACTGTTTCAACAGCCGTGCAGTACGTACTGCATCGAATGGAGCATGCAATTTTGGACGCAGCCCTGGTTGCCTCTGCCAAATGGTTACAACTCAGCAGTGGAAATGACGTTTGAACTCCAAACATACGCATTTTAAATAGTTGCAACATTTACTGTGTAATTATACGCGAATAAAACTAATATTGATGTTTGTAATTTGAAAAGTAATATTTTCTACAAATTTACATCATGTAATTGCACTTTCAGTGATTTACAGTATTTGAGCATTATGTTATAATGCATTTATAACCATTAAATGGTTTTACCGAGGTGTTTGTATCAAGGTGTAGTTTCCACATAACTTGGAAAAAAAGTAATCTCATGTTGTGTGTGTGTGTGTGTGTGTGTGTGTGTGTGTGTTTGTGTTTGTGTTCTGTTTCAGCTTTTATGCAGATTTTGGACCTCTCAACCTTGCCATGCTGTATAGGTACTGCTGTAAACTCAACAAAAAGTTAAAGGTGAGTGATTTGCGTGTGTTATTTATCTTTCTCACAAACCTCCTTCTAAAAGAATGTACAGTATGCACCAGAAACAATAAAACCACTGTGGGTTTCCCACTCACACCCATTGCAACATTGTTGGCATGCACATGTGTTACGTGATGGTATTGTGAGGATTGAAGGGTAGGTCAATACAAGGTGTAATGTTATTTATCCTGAGATCCTGTTTCAGAAGCTAAATCAGGCCAGACAAGCATTTGTAAGACTGCTTTAGAATAAATTCCTTCTTGGTAAAAGCCCCAGCCAATACACTAAACACAGTTTCTGTTTTTAGCCTCTGACTCACCTATCTTAAAGCTGTGGTGGCTTTTTTTGTTTGTTTGTTTTTTTTTTTTTTGGACAGAGACTGCAGGACACGCTTGCCTAAAAGTCTCTCTGTGTTACACAGCACTTTGTGTAGCCTCAAGCTGAGCACAGTTATCACAGTTTTCACAAAAACAGAGTCTGCAGTCTCAACACCTCTGCTCAGAGTTATGAATTAAAGTGTGATTATCATGAAATCTCTGGTTCTACAGTGAGTTCAAAAAGTCTGAGGCCACTAGTAAAAATGCATGTATTGTCCTTTCTTTTCTAATTTAAAGCCAATTTTTTCATTGCAAATTCGAAAATCAGAAAAACATTAACAGCGGCACAAACTTGAGCTGGCATCTCGAGCATCGTCTGAAAAAACAAGGAAAAATCTGACCTTTTGTCCAGGGTCAAAATCACAAATTTCAAGAAATTTCTAGAAATGGTGTTTTGAATATTGAAAATATTGATTATTTCTTTAAATATTCTAAAACATTGTTTATTTCCTTTTTTTTTAATGGAAAACTAATCGTAGGTTTTTAATGTTGTCTCAGACATTTGGATTTGTAAGTTATATTTTACTGCCTGATTCCAGCAGGATATTCCAGGCAGGGGAAAAAATCTTGTTTAAGTAAAAATAATAATTCAAGTAGAAGTGAAATTAGTACTCCAGTTAATTAAGGTAAAATTATAAAGGATACAGTCCTCATGTGCCATGTCTTATGGCCTACAATGTATATGCTGGCATATTGATGCAGTGGGTAACGTTGCCAGCTCACAGCTCCAGGGTCCCTGGTTTGATCTTGCGCCCTGTTTCTGTGTAGGTTTCCTCTGGGTTCTTCCCAGAGGTTTCCTCCCAGAACATGCTGGTATGTGGATTGGCTATGTGAAATTGCCCCGAGGTGTGAATGGGTATGTGAATGTGCCCTGTGATGGACTGGCGTCTCATCTAGGGCTTATTCCCTCCCCATACCCAGTGTTGGATGGACTTTGGCCCCACAGAGAAAATGCTTCCTAAAGATAATTTAATAAATGAGAAGAAATACGTAGTGCGAAAATGACTCAAGTAGTACACATTAGATCAGACTGAGAATTTGGAGCACATCATGGTTCTAGATCAAAACTTTTCAATGCAGATAAATTACACAAAGTAAATGATTTTAAATCATGTACTACCATATGTATTGCATGACACACATGTTATTCTCTTTTGTGATATTTGTAAATATGTACCTGTGCTTGCTAACTAGATAACAATATTTGAACCACTTCAGCAAGCCCGCGATTATTTTTGCCACCACAAATACAGTCCCTTTTTGTTATCTCCTGTGTGTATGTCATCCTAGCACCATAATCAGTGTTATTTAAACTTCAGGGCTCTGCTGAAATGCTCAATTTGAGGTTTTCTAATTGGTCAACTTCCACAGCCTCAGTTTCTAATGAAAGAAGTCAACAAGAAGAGCAAAACCCAAAGGGGATGTGAGCCAGGGGTGGAAAACACTTGAGTAATTGTAGTTTGTTAGTGTACTTGGGCACTATTTTGGAATAGTTATGTTTGATTTCTACTTTACTCAAGTATTATCTAAATTTAATACTTGAATTAATTGAATAATAAAATTACAAGGAAAAGTAACATGCTTATTCCTAAAAATACATATTGAAAAAGCAATGAGAATTTCTTTTGTTTTGTTTTGTTTTTTTGGTTGAATTATCCAATCAAATTCACATCAACGTTAAATGAAACTGATTTCTAGTAGCTTATTATTTACCGATTATGTCATGACTTATAATCCTGTCTGGATTGTTGATTTCCATCCAATTTTTAATGACCAAATATTAAACTATTTCCTTTTACTCTGTAAATGTTAATACCTTTTGACCTTTTTCTATAGACTTGTAATCAGATTTGCGGCTCTCTATTTAATAATTTTAATTGAGTTTTTGACACATGTATTTTTCTTTTTCTTGAGAATTGTACTTTTTCCACCTCTGATGTGAGCTCCAAATCTCCCAGTTGCCTGAACTCGCCATGATCTACCATGTCCTAAAAAGCAGGGGTTACAATACTAATAATCCCTGTTGTGTCTTTGTGTTTTGTTCTGTTTCTGAAGCTGGCCAGGTGTAGTTACCTCATGTGTTCATGTTTTGGAATGTTGAAGGTAAAGTGCTCTGGTAGACGCATGAAGCTTCTTTTACCATAATATTTTATGTTTTTTTTGGAATAATTCTCTCACGCTGCACCCCACCCATCTGACACGTGTGCTAGCCCCTGACTCGTGTTTGTACCATTTACTCCGTGTCACTATGGGGACGACATTCTTGGTGAACCCTCACTGGGTTTTGGCCTGCATGTGAAATGAAAACAAAAAGACAAGGAGTGGAAGTGGGAGAGAGGAAAACTGTACTGTACTGTGAGGAGATGTGCACTCAGTGGAATTTTTTATCAGGTCCACATACCATATGGGTCACTTTGTAGGTGTGTGATTAGTGTTGCTATGCACTATGTATTGGCACACTTCTGCATGTGCAGTACTGAGCAGACGATTTAAAAAATTTTTTTATTGAGGATTGATGTGTTGTAATTTGTTACCTACAATGTAATGTATATGGTATGTGTACCTGCTAAAATGGCCTCTGTGTGTAAGAAAGGGATAACGCCCAACAGTTTCCTGATATAAGAAAATATTGTTTTGTTTGTCAGGTTCCATGGTTTTTAAGTCTCCATGGTTGCCATGGTCATGCCCATTTGCTGTAACCAATGATTCTTTTCATTCTGTGTAATTAAAATAAATAGTTCAGTTGCACCATTAATGTTAGTTAATAACGTAAAAGTTGAGGACATATAATTGAAGTTCTTATTGAACATCCAGTAATTGGTGTTCTTTTGAACATCAGTAAACACAGGGCATGACAGTAATCAACAACAGAGTGGTGTAATGAAGCAGAGTTACTGTAATCACCCTGAAGTTAATTATTTTCCTACAGCAGTACTCCTGAAGTGTTTTATTCCTCATATACCACAGCAATTTTCCAGCACTAACAATTATGTATTAATTAACAACACATTAAGATGTTTGACCATTTATAGTTATGTATAATGTTGTGGAAAGAAATTAGTTCCTGTTCTCACTTATGTTACAGCAGCTATAAGCAGCTGTTCCCCTTACCAGCCTCTCTTTAAAAGTTAATAAAGAAAAGAAAAGAAAAACGCAGCTCGTCATGTGACCAAGAAACTGCAAAGCGTAAACTCCTCTGTCCTGAAGATCACAGAAAACTTAAAGTTGCAGCTTTACCTCTGACACTGGAGACTCCTTCCATAAATGTTGAATAAAAATCGCCTTACAGAAAACTTCATATCAACTATTTTTTAAAATTCAATTCAATTCAGTTTTATTTGTATAGCACTTTTAACCTTGTCCCGAAGCAGCTTTACAGAAATCTATAAATTCAGGATATAAATTTTAACTGTCTGAATTTATCCCTAATGAGCAAGCCAGAGCCGATGGCAAGGAAAAACTCCCTGAGACGATATGAGGAAGAAACCTTGCGAGGAACCAGAATCAGAAGGGAACCCGTCCTCACCTGGCTGACACCGGAGAGTGCGATTATAAATAAATCCCTTCTATAAATGTGCTAATGCTACATGGTCAAATAGTGCAGTTGTGTAACCAGGAAAATTCATTACCTGAAGTCTATTTGTTGAACTTATCCATTGTTCACTTATGGAGACTTGAGTGCAAAACTGTTTGGTAATTGTAGTCCTAAAGCTATAATAGCAATTGTAGTCCTAGCCATCATAGCATAACTGTTCATATGAATTGAGGTCCAATGCCATCTTATGGTTTTTCAATGTTACAATCCTCAGTAATCTCAATGCTATAATAAGTGCATTTATTATAAATAGACCTGTATTTAGGACACATTTAGGTTGAAATTTCATTCAAGTGGCCGTGGTAATGTTTAAATAATAGTATTTTGAATTTTTAATTACATTTTGGTCGATTGGCAAACAGCCTTTTCCAGAGTGACTTACAGAAGTTGTAGGACATTTTCATTTTACGTTTATACAAGTTGGCAGTTGAGGGTTAAGAGCCTTGCTCTAGGGCCCAGCTGTGACAGCTTGGTGGTGTTGGGATTTGAACACACAACCTGTGTGTGGTCCAATGCCTACAACTAGTGTGTAGTAATAAGACAGTGAATAAGACAATATATTATGCTCTACTTAAGATTAGAGTTTAAAATGAACTCCATTTATTTCCATTCTTTCCTTTAAATCCTCCTTGCGCATGCTTACCACCATGGCTTGAGAAATCACTTCCTGAGCCACTCTTTAACCTGCATAAGAGATAAGTGCCAGAGAATGACCAATGTTATTAGCACCCCCAGTGTGAGAGGTTTCCTCACATCTCAAATACTTAATAACAGTATGATATGAATTTACAGTGATTGTTCATTAACATCGAGGTTGTATGGATAAGAAAGGCTACAATACACAGCTCATGTGTATTATATTGTATTACTTCACAGCACTGTTGAAATGTGGAATCTGATTGGCTAGAAAGTGTTGATTAACTTTCTGTAACAGTAGTGCAGCTGCACAGATTTGTTCCAATACGCTGTTGTTTCTATAGTAACAGCTCGTTCATAGGGACTTGTACAGGGACTTGGAGGTTCCACATAAACGGGTAAAAAAAAAAAAAAAAAAAAAAAAAAAACACCACTGATTTGGTGACGTTTTCTGTAAGGAGATGCTTATTTAACAATTATGGAAGAAGTGTCCAGTGTCGGTGCTTTGTATCAGTCAGAAGAAAAGCTGTAACATGACAAGGTGCGTTTTTGTCTCACTAAAGAGAGAAAAGAGAAAAAAGAGAGGCTGGTGAGGGAACGACTGTTTATACAGTAGCTAAGTGAGAACAAGAAATAATGTTGAATGTATTGTTAAATGGATAAAATGTGTTCTTTAACAAATATAGCATTTTCTTGCAAATTGCTGTGGTATAAGAGAAATAAAACACTTCGGGATGTGCTGTTAAAGGAAAATAATCCATTTTGAGATGCTAACAGTAACTCTAATTCATCACACCACTCTGTTGTTATTTATTCTCCTATAACAGTACAACACTGCGTGTTTTATTCCTTACTTATGTTGTCACAAATAAATTAAAATTTACAGGAAATATATTTGAAAATGCAGTCCATGCCATATTGATATTTGAGGCAATTCTGAGTTAAATATTTGTTCAGCCTGCCTCAGCTTTATCTTTTTGCCACATACGCTGTAGTGCAGGAACAGACGCTGTGAGGGTGTTTCAGTTTAAACACTGCAGATTATTCCAGTGCTTTTGCCCTAGCCTGTTTGGTCCTTGCATGATCTGACTCCCCTCTGGCATCAAGCTGTGTGCCTGGCTCTTGCTCATCTGCAGCTCACCTGCTCGGCCACACCCCCAGCCTCGTTGTTTTATCCCCCAGGCCAGAGGTTAAAAACAGCAGTGGCAGGAGCTGGAGCATCTGTGATTTTGATGCATATGCCACAGGCTGTACAGATGCTCAGCTAGTTTGCGAAGTATCTGTGCAAGATTTTCAGAGCAGTAATATGTGACAGGAAATGAATAGATTGACTGGATGCATCGTAAATAAATTCTGCATCAACGGAAATGTGAGCAGCATCAAAAATGTATTTCATTTTACATTATTAAAGTCCAATCAGGAACAATGTGAGCAAAAGATTTAAACAAATAATACTCTGACAGGTATCGTGACATGTGACAAAAATATTGACATCATATGTTTGTGAAATGCAGCCCTAATTAAGCCAATTGTATTTTCATGATGGATAAAACGTTTGTGGATAAAACGTTTGATAAAACGATGGTGTTTTTTAAAAACACCAGATGGTCATATTGGAGGGGGATGGACATTATTTATGTATGTCTATATTTATATATTCTAAATAGAAATGCAGGGTATAGAAATTAAAAATTGAGATCTGTCATATCGAGATCCACAAGAAGTAAGATCTCTAGAGAGATTTCAACGCTTACTATATTTTGAGATATTGAATATATTGCATACTCTTCAATTACACGATAAGTCCCAATAATAATAATAATAATAATAATAATAATAATTCCTGTTTGCAGTGAGATTTACAATAATTATAATATTAACCCTTGTGTTTAATCAAATCCCAAACATCTTTTAGTTTTCCAGTTTTGTTTAAATGCATTTTTTTGCTCTGTATACTGTGATGGTTTTAAAAAGTATATATAACTCATTGTCCTTATTCCTCTGTCCTTGCTGCCCTCCAGTCTTTCACACTGACCAGGAAGAGGATTGTGCACTACACCATCTTCGACCAGTGCAAGAGTGCGAATGCTGCTGTCCTCATCGGTGCCTACTCCGTGAGTGTCTGCTATCTCTCCATCCTGCATGTAATCGATCTTCTTCATTCTCTTCTAGTGCCCTTTTCTTTGTTTTGCTTTCACTCACTTTCACTTTTCTCTTGCCTCATTCTCCTTTTTAAAAACAAACAAACAAAAAAACCTCCAGATGTACAAATTGACCTACGAGTCTAGAATAATTGACAGCTTATGTGTTTTTAACACTCTGATATTGACTACCATGGAATCCCCGCCCCCTTCAGCTATCTCATATTAGTAGTGTTTTGGGCCGTGGCCTCGCCTCGACTCCATTTTCTGGCTCGAAAGGTGACACAGCGTCCTCGCTTTCTGTCAACGGTAAATGGAGAATATTTTGAGTTCATTTAGCTTACAGTTAACTATATCGGTTAGCCGTGTTTATTAGTGATGCCACTGAAAAAAACAAAAGAGAAAAAAGTTTAACAAAAAATCACATAAGAGCTGTCAGAGGTGTTATTTATTGATTAAAGGGGGATGTGTATCCTCATTTTGCTGTCGAATCGTTCTGTAATGTTATGAGTGTGTCATTGCGGTCATGCAGAGGCTAATCCCTGCCCCTTGCAGTGAGACACTCGAACAGTGGAGGATTTAAATGGCTTTCCGCTGAAGAGACGCCATTCATAGATGTTTGTGTGTGACTGGTACTTGGCAAGGAGGGAGGCCTTTATGGATGCAGTGCAACGGGACACGCTGGCGTGCCAACGCTGTCGAGGTCACTGTTATTGTGTGTGCACAATGTGGGGGACTATCCGCTTGTCAGCGGCCTGGTTTCATCAATCTGAGAGAAACGGGACAGGGTCGTGGGTGGAAGTTGGAACAGAGCTGAGACAGTGTCTCACACACACTGATGTGTCTAACAGACGTCAAAGAAGAGACAAAAGGACCGTACAGCTGTGCAGTGCAGTAATGTGTTAGGAACCCAGCTGCATGCCTGGCAGAAATGTTTCTGAAGCTCTGAGAAAAGATTTTTTTTTTAAAGGAACAGTTGAGCAGGAAATCAAATCCACTCGTATCATAAATGTCATCTATCAGTCAAGACATGTTCTGATATTTGACCTTTTCTCATGTAGCTGACAAGTAATGGAATTTCACTTAGGGCTGCACAATTTTATTTATTTTTATTTTTATTTGTTTCTCAGTGCAGTTTGATTGACAAACAATTCTGTAGCGCCGATTCTGTAGCATTTGCACTCGGGCTATGATCATTGTACACATCTTCTAGGTAAAAGCACTATTGAACACCAGAGATCTGCACTGGTATGTCTCATAGGATTGACCGTTAAGGATGCTTTTACACCTGTTAGTCTCCTTTCCTTTCACTGAGATATCAGTGAGAAATTAATACGTCAAATCCTTTTGCTATGTGGTTTGATTTGGTTACACACTACGAATCATTAAATGAGCAAAATACTTCACTGCGGGGCGTTTAGTGCTGAAAACATCTGCGTAAAACATTCTTTTCTTGGTTAAAAATAGAGCGGCGGAATAAGATAAACAAACCTTTACCAACTGTCTGTAAAAATCACCTGAGTCAGCGCTAAACAAATGATTACACGAGTTTATAAATCGGTAGTTCTCATCATTTTCGTAGAAAACTGTAACAAAGCAATAAGAAAAGACCCCACTTTGAGAACCACTGATAGAAATAATTAGTCTTGTGTGCTGCTTCCAGCATTTTCCTCTTTTCCAGAACACATGGCATCTCTGCAGCGATACAGTTCAGTTTGTACCTCATGGCTCAGTTTAGCAGCTCATATCTACAAAAAAAATATATCGCAACCCAAAACACATGGCATGTTCACTTCACCTACTGCAGTCAAGTCGATTCAGAGTAAATCTCTTTCACGAGTGAGACTCCTGAACCCACATATCTAAATGACAGTCAATGTTGTCCGTCTCTTTGTTTGTACGTGTATCTGTGACTTTCTATAAAATAAATGTACCTCAGAATTGCAGAGGTGGTGAATACAAATTTGCGTGTTTGAGCACGAAGCATGTGATATATTAGTTTTTGTGCAGCTGTGGGCTCCATGCAATGATGGCTACTGTAGTTTCAGTGTTTAGTTTAGTTTCACTGCTTTATGACTGCAGTGGGTAGGAGTGCGAAGTGATGAAGTGTAAATATAGAATATAAAGACAACAGAGACACAGACTGGCCGTCCTCACACTGTCCATGACCTTTTGGTCTAGTGTCTGCCAGCATAGCTTAACAAAGGCACAGTGTGGCTGTCTGTACAGACAGAATATTCTCTCTGACTAATTTCAGCCCCCTGGCTATAGTTCAAATCTTATAAGTTTTATATATATAGACATGTATAGAGGACGTGGTGTTATTTAATAAAGAAAAATTGTTTCTTTGGTGGAATTTTCTGTGAGGAGACGTTTGTTTAACATTTATGGAAGGAGTCTCACTTGTAACGGTAGATTTTCAGATATCTTCAGAACAGAGAAGTTTACATTTTCTTGGTATCATGACAACCAGCATTTTTTTCCTTCTTATTAACTTCAAGAAAAAGGGAAAAAAAAAAAAAAGAGGCTGGTGAGGGGAAAAACTGTTTATAGCTGCTATAATGTAAGTGACGAACTTGTCTTACAGATGTTCCACAATGTTAAGTGTAACTATATATGGATAAAAAGTAAACAATTTTAATTGTTAACAGATTGCACTATTATACAATTAAAAGCTTTTATACAACAAATTGTACTATTATAGGAAAATCATCAGATTTGTGGGGGTAACAGAAACTCCATTTTACGCATTCATTGCCCTCAATATGAGGCCTCTGAGAGTCTGAGAGCGCGCTGTGCTAGATAGAGTGTGCTGTGCTAGACAGCAGCCTACCATGAAGAAGTGAGGTGTGACTGTACGTTTCTGTACGTGTTTAAACTAATTATCTGTCATACTGTGTCACTTTAAAGTCGCTCTCTCGGGGATATGCACACTCTTCCTGTCAGGCTAAATGTAGCCTGAACTTGAACCTGAGCTTAAAATGAGCTATTTTGGCAATTTTCAAGCTGAAAAGAAGCATAGAGCTTTATCACAGAGCTGCTGGTCAGATCGGTAGGTCATCACCTCAGCACTGATTAACAAAAGGTTTTTTTTTTTTTTACGCTTTACGTTTTTCTTTTGTCTTTTGTTAACAGCTTTCCTGTGACCTTTTGTTCATGTGTGGATTTTATTGATTTATTCATGTGTGGTCTGGGTTCCTCTCCAACAGCAGATTCTTTCCCCTTTAATACAAGTGCCCTAGTTTTCATGTGAGGTAGATAAGTGGAGTTGGTGGGCAGCTGGTCATGAAGGGAGTGTGATTTATTTATTTGTTTGTTTGATTGTCTATTTATTTATTTTTCTCTCCTTGTAGGAAGGGCTGGGTATGGGATGAACAAAAAGTAGCGCCAGATTCTTGTTTTTGTCTGTTGGGAGTGGAACTTGATGTGGTCTTCTGTTGAAGTCCGCTCGCCCCCAGTTTATACGTGTTGTGCATTCTGAGATTCTTTTCTGCTCACCACAGTTGTAAAGGGTGCTTATTTGAGTTTCTTAATGTCATAGCCCTGCTGTAAGCTCGAACCAGTCTGGCTGTTGTCCTGTTTATTGTTTTCCGTGCCATTCTTTGCAAACTCTAGAGACGTGTGTGTGTGTGAAAATCCCACGAGAACCCCCCCTTCTCTTCATATTCGGGCAGATATAAATGTACAGATATAATTTTCTCTTGGAAATCTGATTGACAAACTTTTAACTTGCGTGTTGATATTTCCTCACTGAACATTTTTTCTGTGTTTGGTTGTGGTGTATTTTGCCCAGATTCTCTCGTTTCTGACACTCACAGAGCAGTGTTGCTCTTCAAGTATTCAAAAATGCTTTACCTGACTTTGCAACTGCTAGGTCAAGGCATTTATTTCACCAGTAGCTGTTCTCATTAGCTCTAGACCTCCACTGCATTCTCATGCTCTCTCTGAAGACTCAGAAGTCGTTGGCCTTTTACTTTTCTTTTCTTTTTACTCCCCTTTTTTATATATTTTTTTTAAATAGTTCTAGAAATAAATAATTTTTTTTAATCTGTGTGTATGGAAATACTTTGCGAGTGCCACATGATTTTTGGTTTCCAGCCCTACTTGTGGGTCACATCAAGAATCACACGGAGTTTAATCTGTCGTTGGATCTAGATGTCGGGCTGCTGCATATTTTATGAGTGTAGGCAGGAATAACAAAGCAGAGGCCTCCTATTGAGCTCAGCCAGTCTAAAGATACACACACACACACACACACAGTCACACACAGTCACACACTTACAGTCGGGTCAGCGAGTCCGCAGTTTCATGCTCTCCGTGGTCTCTGAGGATGTGTTGCATTTTCTCTGCTGTAATGAACTTGACACAGAAGTGTTGGAATCATCTGGAAACTTCACCACACTGTTGCTGTATTCTGGTGTTAGTCCTGACCACACAATCTGATGACCTCTGACCTCAGATCCCTGTCTGAGAGGATTATCCTGAAGACAAAGGTTTATCCTGCAGACCTAACCATAACAAGTCATATTATTAGTGTGGATTTGAATCATCAGGAACAAACGTTTTATTGAGAAGTCGTTCTAGTGAAACAGACATGCCAAGTCTCATTTTACCGTTAACTCATTGACACATTTGCTTAGCGGCTCTGGGTCTTGTAATGAGAGAGATAATGGTCTTATCTCTCTTTCGCCCTGTCTCTCTGTCTCTTTATATCTCTCTGGGTCTCTTTGTCTCTGTCTTTCTCTTCACCCCTATTTCTCTCTCTCTGTCTCTCTATGTCTGTCTGTCTGTTTCTCTCTCTCTCTCTCTCTCTCTCTTTCTCTCTCTCTGTCACTTTGAGTCTCTCTCTGTCTTGCTCACTGTCTCTCCATCTCTCTTCATCTCTTTCAATCTGTGTCTCTCACTCTCACCATAACACTCTTTCTATTTTTCTCTCTGTCTCCATCTCTTCATCTCTTTCTGTCTCTCTGTCTCTCATCTCTATTTGTCTTTCTTTCTTCCTCTCTCTCTCTTGATGTCTGTGTGTGTGTGTGTGTGTGTGTGTGTGTGTGTGTGTGTGTGTGTGTCTCCATGTGACCTCCATGAGAGTGGTCCAGGTTTGAGAAGAGCCTGTCTCTGTGCTGAATCACAGATCTTTGACACATTCCTCCTCACAGCACCGTGCAGCAGTGAGAAAGTGTGTAACAATCGTGTGTGTGTGTGTGTGTGTGTGTGTGTGTGTGTGTGTGTGTGTGTGATTGTATGGAGATGAAGTGGGCATGTGTGTGACTGCAGTCTGAGCTTGGTTATACATTTTCTTATCTTTATTACATTTCTGCACTAAATCATATAAAACCAAATGAGGAACCAAATTCTTTCCTTCCTTTTCTTTTGGTTGTATTTTTTATAATGCAGTTATACAGAGTTTGCACTCAGACAGTTATTTTCTAAGATTAAAGTCTTGGCACCCTTCTCTTTGTTTAGATGTCTTGATCACCTTAAAACACTAAAACGTCAGCGTGTCTCCTGCACAGTCGCTCAATCAAAATCAATTTGTTAATTCTAAATAGTATTTTTGTACTCGTACCTTTTTCTAGAAATTCTTTAAAAAAAAAAAAATAAATAAAAAAGGTTTATGCTTTTAAGGAATGTTTATGCTAATATAGTGTCGTTTCTCTCCCTCAGGTGATTTACTTGAAGAAAACTCCGGAGGAAGTGTACAGAGCTTTAATCTCTGGCTCTAATGCCTCTTACCTGCCATTCAGGTGAGAAACCTTCAGAGCCGTGTCTCACATTCCATACACACAATGAAGAGGCACGTTCAGCTGCTCTCTATCATTACACACACACTTGCATAGCTGCGTGTCTGTGTGTGCGTCTGTCTGTCTGTGTGCGCGTCTGTCTGTCTGTGTGCGCGTCTGTCTGCCTGTGTGCGCGTCTGTCTGCCTGTGTGCGCGTCTGTCTGCCTGTGTGCGCGTCTGTCTGCCTGTGTGCGCGTCTGTC
>JANDJT010000002.1:13865841-13890218 GCA_024331685.1 Stegophilus panzeri
ACTGACCACAAAATCAAGGTCCTGCCATGACCATCCCAGTCCCCTGACTTGAAACCCATAGAAAACCTGTGGGGTGACAGGTTTTTTTTTTTTTTTATAAACCTGTGTTGTTTTTGCAATTGTTTGATATTCATGAGAGCAGAGTATTTTTGTGAATTTTTTTTAACAAAAGATCAAAAGCTTAAACAATAAAAACAATTTTTCACTGTCTTCTTTGCTCATATTTACCAAGGGTGCCAATATTCGTGGAGGGCGCTGTATATAGGTGGAGAGACAGAAAGAGGTTGAGCACGACCCATAGAGATGGAGAGAGGAGCTGAGAAAGACCTATAGAGATGGAGAAATAGAGATTAAGTGATAGAGAGAGATGGAGTGAAGTCTATAGCGATATGGGTGAGAGAGATGGAGAAATAGAGAGACAGATGGAAAAGATGGTATAGAGATGGAGTGAGATGTTTAGATATGGAGAGATGCAGAGAGAAAGATGGAGTGAGATCTGGAAAGATGGAGCGGCTTCTATAGAAACGGATTAATAGAGAGATGAATAAGATCTATAGAGATGGAGTGATGGAGATTGAGCTATAAAACAAGAGAGTTATAGAGATGGAGCGATGGGACTCCACCCACACGGCTCCACACTCACAGGCTGAGCTCAGTGCAGGAAACTCCATGTGAGCTCATCTCACAGAAGCACTCGGTCAGCGTCTGGCAGAAAAACACTCCAAGACATTCTTCCACAGATTTTTCCGTCTCGTAGAGTCTCACAGCACAGTGTCACTCCCCATGGGAAATCAATTCACTGCCCTTAAAGACAAACAAACCCCTCATTCCTTTTCTCTTCTCCTGTGTCCAGTATTCTCCTCCTCCAGCTTGGCTTTATTAAAACATGCCACACTTATTAACATCAGAGGACAGATCTTGGGTTGAGCTTTAATTAGCAGGTAGTTACTCAGCCTGCTGTTTTTAACGAACTGTGTGTAATGGCATGTTAATGCATCATCTAAAGCTCCCAGTGCTACCTGCTGTTTTTCAGATGATTAAACACTGGTACTAATTTACTGCTGTTACATGGAGCAACACTTATCCTGAATACACACCAGAATTCAAGATCTCCAATCAAATGTGTCTCTGTTGTTTCCTGTTTCCGTACATACTACTGACACGAGAAAGAACAATGACACACTGATTTAAATCTGCCATTTTTTTTAGAGCGATATTGCATTTAATGTTTTAGAATTAAAAGAATGAGCCAATTTGAGCGCTTCCACTTGCAGACATCCAGTCCCCCTCTCAGCCATGGATGGATGGATGGATAGATAGATGGACAAATGGATAGATGGATGGTTGGATAGACCGACACATAGATCAATGGCTGGATGGGTAGGTGTATGGATAGATGGACAGACAGATAAATGGACAAATGGATGAATGGGTGGATGGACAGACAGATGAAAGCTGGAAATAGATTGATGGATAAGACAGATGAATGGTTGGATAAATAGTGGACATAGATGGACAAATGGATAGATAGATGGATGGTTAGATAGAACGACGGATAGATTGATGGATGAATGGGTAGGTGTATGGATAGATGAACGGACGGACAGACAGATAAATGGACAAATGGATAGATGTATGTATAGATGGGTGAATGGATGAATTGACTGATGGATGGATGGAAATGGATGGATGGTTTGAAAGACGGATAGATAGACATGAATGGGTGGTTAAATAAATGGACATGGATGGATGGATGGATGGATGGATGAATGGACATAGATAGATGGAGAGATAGCTAGAGATGGATAGATGAATGGATAAATGGCTGGATGGATGGACAGATAGATAGACCGATAGATGGTTAGACAGAGATGGACAGAGTTGCTGGATAAAAGACATGACGTGAGCATGTTTTGCATTCTCGTATTATTGATCCATATAAGCTCTATCATTCGCTCATCCTGTGTGTGTGTGTGTGTGTGTGTGTGCGCGCGTGTGCTTGCGTGTGTGTTTATCTCGGTCAGCCATGAACACAGTAATCAATGCCATTAGCTTAAGAGTCTTATTTAACCTGTGACTCATCCCCCCCCCCAGCAGGGAGAAGAAGGATTTTCTGTAGCTCCACAGTTTAGGACCATCACTAGTGTCTCGTGGGATTTAAATGACTTCTCAATTCTGATTGGTTCCTAAGGTGTTGACTCATTTTCTATAACAGCAGCTCTGACAATAGTGCGGCTGCAAATCACAGGTCAATATTAATTTGCTCGTTCTAATACGTTATTGTTTCTATAGTAACAGATCATTCACAGGGACTTGTATGACAGATAAATGGATTAACATCTATGTAGTCGTTCATTTGTGAGGAAACGTTCAGTTAACATTTATGAAATGAGTCTTCGGTTTCAATGCCTTGTAACAGTTTTCTAGCATGGAGAAGTCATTAGTACAGAGGAATTTACAGTTTACAGTCTTCTTGGTAACATGACATTTGTTTTTGTTTGATTGATTTCAAGAGGAAAAAAGATTGAGGCTAGTGATCATAGGAACTCACTTGTTTCATGGATGCTCAACATTAGGTGTAACTATGACGTGGCAAATTACTGTGGAATTATTGGAATGAAACACTTCTGGACACGCTGCTTTAGGAAAGTAATGAATGGGATTGTAACAATAACTGCGCTTAATCACACTAACTTGTCATTAATTGATTCTTTTCCTGTAAAGTTTTTTTCCCTCTCACATATTTTACTTATTTACTGAATATTAAGATGTGCTTAATCTCTTGTTGTTGTTGTTGTTGTTGTTGTTGTTTTTAAAATCTCTTTTTCTTTTTAATATGAAAGGAACAATGTGTGATGCTTTTTTCTTTCTATGTGTTTTTAAGGCCCTGCAGCACGGCTTCTTGAACTTTGAGACGTTTGACGTGACTGAGTACGAGCACTATGAGGTAACTGGAAAGTTTTTAATAGAGTTACAGTGTCAGGGTTCCATACATGTTTTTGGTGCTTTGTACCAACTTTAATTATAAGTCGCTTATGCAAGTATAGTCGATCTGTACTACAGTATTCTGCTTGTGTAACATGATTAATTCACACATATCTGTCATAACAATCTGTATTCCTCTCTCTGTCTGTTGCTTTTGTCTAGCGTGTAGAGAATGGAGACTTCAACTGGATCGTCCCTGGCAAATTCCTGGCGTTCAGCGGGCCGCACCCAAAGAGCAAAGTAGAAAATGGTGAGCTGCGGATTTTTCACAGCTCCATAAATCACTGCTCTTGCCGACTCTGTGTTCCCTGCACAGTGGTATCTAAGGGAACTGATGTATGTTGTGTGACGTGAACGCCAGTGGACGTGCAGCCAAGCAAATCTGATTTATTTCCTTATTACTCTGTGTTGCCAAATGTATTTATTCAAATTGTATTTGTTTTGTGGGACTATAGTGGTATTTTCTTGCATATTCACATTGTTACAGTAAGGATGTATTAGACTCTTTATGATTGAATGATTTTGATTCAGAGTGCCACAATGCAATTATAAAACAATTCTCAATGTGTCTATAATCTTGTCCTGGCCAAAAACAAGTATTTTTATTTCTTTAAACATATCCAATTATGAGGAACTGTGCATCCATTCAGAAACTTTTAAGGACGATTTCGATTTATTTTCTTACCGCTAGTGTCTACAGTGTAAAGTGTAGCAGAGCAAAAGTTTGCTAGTTAGTCATAGATTGTGTTGTTTATTATTTATTTATTTATTTATTTATTTTTACATAAAAGCTTTGTCTAGCTTGGTTCGAAACAAATTTGTTGTGAACAAAAGTGTAAAAAGGTACAGCATAACAAGTGAAAACATCGTTAATGTAGAGAGTTTTTTGGTCTTTAAGTTATAATAGAACAACTATAATATTATTAACATCATTTCTAGACAAGTTCTTTCAAGAAATAAATGCATGAAAGAAGCAATATTATGCTAGAAGGCTTAAATGAAGCACAATGTTTGGCACCTCCTTCATGCTGCTTTTTCACCCATGCTTGTCATTCCTGTTGCTAATTTCTAACAACATATGATCAATTGAAAAATAAAACATCTGATTAGATATTAGAGCAGAATATCCAGGAATCTGCAGAAATGTTTGATTCGAAAGTCAGATTTTATAGGTCGTTTAATGATATTCAAATAATCTAAAAACAATTTCTTGGCCACATCACATTTAACAATAATGTCAGAATGTACCATGGCTGAGTGTTGCATTGAACCCTTGGTGCAATAAATAATTACCTACGTTAACCTCTTTTAAACTCGTACGGTCGTACGGTCCAGATTCTGATTCCTCACTCTCATACATACATACCTTTTGCTATTATTCAAATTTGTTACAAATTGTATGCTGTAAAGGTGAATAATTAAAAAATAAAGTAGAGTATAAAGTAGAAAACATAAGAAAAAACAAGTTCAAAATTGGCAACTTTCTACCCAATAATTTTTCACTTTTGCTAGGAGATTTGCTACATTTTCTCTCTCTTTTTTTTAAATAGGTATTTTTAATCTTTTTGTTTGATGCAGGCTATCCACTCCATGCCCCCGAGGCCTACTTCCCATACTTCCGCAAGCACAACGTCACCACCATCATCCGCCTCAACAAGAAGATCTACGATGCCAAGCGCTTCACAGATGCTGGCTTCAACCACTATGACCTGTTCTTCATGGACGGCAGCACACCCAGTGACGTCATCACACGCCGATTCCTGCATATCTGTGAGAGCACGGATGGTGCGGTCGCTGTCCACTGCAAGGGTGAGCGGATCCTTAAAGGCCTCACACTTTAGTTTGTCCTGGTTTTGTTCAGTGACGTGACATGGCCACATGGTGGTGCTGTTGGATCAGAATTATAAGCTGATCAGGTGATGGTGCTCCATGCTTGTTTTAGACAGTGCTCTGAATGGAAGTGGAAATTATTCATGTAGTGGACAGTTGTACCTTTATATTGGGGATGTAATCTAATATGAATACATTATACATTTAAAAAAAAATAAATTTTATTTTATTTTTTTATTTTATTTTTTTTTAGAACAGATATAGGAGCTACACAATGGCTTTTTTTTTTTTTTTTTTTGTAGAGCTGTACATTCATTAACTACACATGTTTCTCGTTCACCATTATTAAATAAAAATCCTTCCAGATAATCAGTTATAATGAAACGCCACTTAAAGGACCCCATTTAGACTTTTTTGGATCTCAGCTGCATAGTAGATTTTGTAAACGTGTCCAACAAACTTTCCTGAGCTTTCTGGAATTTAACAAAGCACAAAAAGTCAATTTGATAAAATATTATTAGATGGCTATTTTTGGTCAACAATAGACAATAGCTCTTTTATTCGGGAAAGAACTTACTCAGTTATATTAGGTAGAAATTGTCTCAGAACGTTCTGGTGGCACTTTATGAACTTGGGTGATGTAGCTGAGGTTGACTCCTGTACGAGGTTTAACAAAAATGTTTAGAAAATTGCTATTTGTTATATTTTGTGGCTGTATGGAAGGAAAAATGACAGCAATATTGAGTTATTTTCCCACCAGAGGAATAAAGAGGCATATTCATAGGTTTCACATTTAATTACTAATAAAATCTTTTGGGTTTAAACCATGGCCAACTACAGTTCAAATACAGACACAGATATTATCACTAAACAGATAGATACCTTGATAACTAAGGAACAAGCCAAAGGCAACAGTGGTGAGGGGAAGTATCCTGAGATAACATGAGAAAGGAACATTGTGTGGAATCAGACTCGAAGGTCCTGACACCAGATAGTGGGATTATAAATGATTATAGTATACTGTGTTGTTTTTTCTACCCTTTTGTTTTTCGTGAAATCTTGTCTATTAAGTGATGTTTTTACGTGCAGCATTTAGTATCAAATGGCTATTTTTGTTCCTATTGCTTAGTGACTTTCATTTTCAGCAGTTACAGCATTCACACACTTTTTTTTTTTTTTTTAGTCTGTGGAGCCTTCCTTATAACCACCAATGCTGTTTATAACTTCTCTAAAATCTGATGATCCCTTTCCACTGACAAAATGATGTAGAGAACATCTGACACATAGTGCAATTAGTGTATTTCTACAAGCAGCTGGCACATCTGTGTACGTGATACGAGTTTACACGTGAGCTGTATATTTCAAACCTCCTGAAACACCATATGACTCTTTGACACATGACTCACAAATCCAGAATGAAACTTCTACTCTGTGGTCAGTTATCACATTGCTCAGCTTTTGACGCTTTCCTTTCCCAGCCGGTTTGGGCAGGACAGGCACGCTGATTGGCTGCTACCTGATGAAACACTACCGATTCACTGCAGCTGAAACCATTGCTTGGATCCGTATCTGCAGACCCGGCTCCATCATCGGACCCCAGCAACACTTCCTAGAGGAGTAAGTAGGATAGAAGGATTACTCATGAATCTTAGTTAGCGCCCAAGAATTGGAGAAATATTTTAAATTATATATTTAAATTATATATACGATATTCTTGAATTTGTAGTTAGATGTTTCACTCTAAAGGCCCGTTTGTGTGCACATGCATAAATAATGACAAAATAAGTGGTATTGTTCACACACTAGCCTGCATACTTATTATACCTCTGGAGGATTAAAAGAAACATCCACTAGATAACACATCAGAGCCAAAACATCTGTGTTTGTCTGGTTTCCAAGTGAAACTGTAACGTGTGATTCTATGTGATTCTATGCACAGCTATGCTAAGCACCGACAATCTCATGTCATCAAGACTGTTGCCATGAGCTGGGTTTCAGATTGAAAGCTGTAACCTAATTTTACTAGAAAAATTGAAAAGACATTCAATCGCTAAATGTAATACAAAAAAATAGTTAGTGATAGTATTCAATAACTGTCCAGAACAGTGCATACGTATGCGATTTGAGGCACAACGCTAGTTTGTTTACCCAATTGCAGACACAGTGTCATAGTGCTATACTGCCCCCACTGTTTACATTGGTATTGCACCGCGTGAACATGTACAGGTCATTTCTGAGGACACACACAAGCAATGTACCAAGTGACTACAGGATACATGTCCAACAAGTGTGATCCAGCCTTAATTACATTCCAGTGCTTTTCCTGTTTATTATCTTGCATGTTCAAGTCTTTTATCTTTTATCTCAGTAGTTAATAACGTGGCACAATTTTCTTTCATCCTATTTTATATCAAGCAGTGAGAAAGACAGCCTGTAGATTGATGCTTTTGGTAAAAGAGACTTCTTTCTAAATTATCGCTGCATTTGACTTACCTCTAGAGTAAGAAGTCAAAACTCTGTCAGAATAACATAATTTTCGCCCTCTGTGTGTTCGAGCTACAAAGGGGGAAAAACATGGTATTTTGTTAGCAACAAGCTAGCCAGCTAACTGTAACGAATGAGTGGTGTATATTTCCGCAAAACAGCAAACTGTATTGTCAGTGCTATCTATTTAACCAGCATATCTAAAGCAAATACTTGTGTGTGTGTGTGTGTGTATATACAGTATAACTCATTTAAAGGTTAGAAGTGCTAGCTTGTTTACTGTTTACGCTGCGAGTGGTGTTGAGATATTGCTTTGAACATGCTGAACTTGGGGGTTGAGGAGACTGTACCAAGTTCTTGAGTTGAAAGTGTGTTTTGTTTGTTTTTCATAATCAGAATTGGAAATTACAACCTTTAGTTAAATACAGCACATTTTACAAAGGGAAACAAACAAACAAACAAAAACACTGATATAGTGCTGTTACCAAATAATCAAAATAACACAGCCAACACAGCGTAGAAAGTGAGTGAGTGCATAAAGCTCCAAGCATAAGTTCTCCAGAAGCGTGGAGAAGGTTTATTTATTTTCCCAGAAAGAAACACTCCCTTTTATGAACTGGTGTCTTTGTGATAAGAACAGAGGTCTGCTCCTTGGCTTTGGTCCTACTACTGACAGGAAAGGCTATTTACATAGTGTGTAGGAAAATAAACCCTTCTGTGGAGATGAGGAAGAAACAGTGCAGATATAGCACGCATGCTCTGGGTGAGATTAAGTGAAATCTCAATGAGAGTGCTTTATTTTACATGCTGGGTTTTGGTCATACTGTCCCACACGGCAGCATACCTGCATGGTCAGTCAGGGTCTGGTACGGTCTGTGCTGAGTTAAAGCAGACCCCCTTTGCTGTTTGCTGATCAAACTAACACTGGGAGATTGTAGAGTGCTCCGTAGTGCTGGAGAGGTGAGTGTTATCTGCTTAGCATACTTTCCCACTGAGGCCACTGTGTGGCGTAACCAAAATTGGTTACAAGGTGTTGATTAATTTTCTATAACAGCAGCTCTGACAGTAGTACAGCTGAAAATCACAGGCTTAGTTTAATGTGCTTGTTCTAATAAAAAAATTATAGTTCCTGTAGTAACAGCTCATTCAGAGGCCCCTACAGGGTGGACGCTTAACATAAACAGATTAAAAAACGTATAATCGTTGATATGGTGAAGTTTTCTGTAAGGAGACATTTATTTAACATTTATGGAAGGGGCATCCAGGGTCAGAGCTGGTCAGAGTAGATGTCAGAGGTAAGGCTGTACGTTTAAGCTATAGCATCTGAAGTTTCTCAGTAACATAACAAGCTGTGCCTTATTAGTTTCAAGAAAAAAAGAGAGCCTGGTGAAGGAATGATTGTTTATAGCTGCTAGTTGTGTTCCACAACATTAAATGCATCTACAAATCAATAAAAAGTATGATGTGCCATTATCTTGTAATAAATAAAATATACAAACATTGCAGTGGTATAAAAGGAATAAACATGTGCTGGTTTAGGAAGATAATCAACTTCAGGGAGGTAACAGTAACTCTACCAAATTACAACGTTGATTATCTTATTGTAATAGCACAACACTGAGTCTCTTATTCCTTACTTATCACACTTATGAAAAATGAATGACATTCCCCCTTTCTGTCCTCTTTCTGTTCTTCTTCCATCTTTCTTTGTGTTCTTTTGTTCTGTCTGTGTCTCTTTGTTCTGTTGTTGTGTAGGAAGCAGACGAATATGTGGGCTCAGGGAGACGTGCTTCGCTCTAAGCAGCAGAGATCGCGGGTGTATGAGGAAAACGTTCCTTGCCTCATCTCAAGCATGGATGACCTGAGCATCAGTAGCAGCTTTCTCAGATCCAGCAGCATGGAAGAGGTGAGAGGAAGTGGTAGAGACTTTCCCATCGCTCCTCTGCACTCATTTATCAGATTGCAGCAGTTTTATCAGATTTCGCTCAGATGCTTTTCCTTTGCTCTCTTTACAAGCTTGAAGTGCTGATCAGATCTCTCCAAACCACATCATATCAAAATATGTGACCATAATGAACTCAGTACCGATACCATGTGAAAAAATGATAGGATGGTAGTGAAAAAATCCTGGATGTTTAATTATGAAAACCAGAAAATGATCCTATTCGGATCGGAGTAGTTTATCAAGGAGATGTCTGTAATACTTTTTATGTTTTTATTAAACTTTTTAAAAAAAAATTTTTTTATTACATGTCTTCTCAGTGAACTCTCAGGTCCTGACAGCAATAAAATGACCAGAGTTTCTAGTGGCTTGTATTTTCTGTGAACCTGGGGGAGGAGGGGGGAGGGGTTAGGGGGAGGCATGCCCGAAAAACCTTTAATTTTTTAAATAAAGCACTTAAATACTCATTTCTAATGACTTTTGGGAACAGAATGTACTAATTAGCGTGGTTGTAAGAGGGTATTTGCAGTGACCGAAGACGGAGAATACTCAGACTGGGGAGGGGAGATTAAAAAGATTCAGGTGCACAGTCAGAGAGATGGACTATAATATAACTAGAACAAAAACTAGTTACGAGATTTAGTCACAAGCTCTTTAAATACTTTTCATTGGTTAAACATTTGTAAAACACACAGACAGATGTAAAGGGTGACCAATAGCATTGATTTATGAAAAAGAATAAAAGTGACGAAATATGGAGATACGAGTTCTGATGTATGTCACTGAATGAAGCTCAATTTATTCATTAATATTACTCCAAACATAGAATTGTTCATTTAAGACACTAGCTACTATAATCATTAAGAACAGTTGCTAGTTAATGTAGCTAGGCACAGTACATGTTGAGATGTAGGTGGCATACTGTGAGGATTGCTGTTTCTGTTCTTGATGCAGCAGCACTGCCCTACCATGGCGGCGTATTCCAGAATCACGACAGAAAATGAAAACACACAGTCTCCAACTCGTAGCTCCAACTCACCAACAGTGGGAGCGATCCTCACACGATGACGCCCCCGTCCCAAACGTCCAACACAGTGTGACGTGAACTAGCTGGCTAACTGTTAGCTATCCATACAACTTACAAGCTCGTCCTCCTCAGTCTTTTCTACTCCTATGACCTGCTGTTCATCCTCCTCTGTCCTCGTCCTCTTCAAGTATTGTAGGATACTCATCTCTGTGTGAACATTTTGATTAACGTTACCATTAAATCCTTTATGGACACGTAGCAATGGCACATTATGCATATTCGACAGTTTCATCGTTTCAATTTCTAAATAATTATTTCAACAACAAAATTGTCGATAAAAACCAGCAAAAAAATCAGCAGTTTCATGGGCTGAAATAGCTACGATATCCTACCTCAAATACAAAGTATTAATCTTTCATCTATACGTTAGTGTGCTCAAGAGCATCTGAATGCTGTGTATTTTTTTTTTTTTTTCCCACGGATGGTCACGGAATATTCGAGTCGTCTCTAAATGAATCCATTCCGCTTTCATTGTGTAAGAGTAGCCACTTCTTTGGAAACCCATACCAGGTTTTGCTTGTTACCTTGCCGTGACAGACACTTTGCTCTAGTCACGCTTGGCAACAAACAGTTCAGCGAGCCCTAGCTACTTCAGTCTGACACCTGTGCTTATTATAGAGAGAGTTAATTTTTTTTTTTATTGAATTATGTTTCTAAAAGTTGTGGAATGGATTAATTTGGAGACTGTCCAACTCAGAAATCCTCAGAGACAGACAGGCAAGGTGAAATAAAATTTGAAATTGGGAAAAAGTGTGTGTGTGTGTGTGTGGGGGGGACCCGGGACCCCCCCATGTATAATGGCTCCTATGCCCATGACAATCCCTGCAAGCTCCAGATGGTCAGCCAGTAATTGGGGTCATCTGAGAGCTTGGTGTAGTGAAAGCAGTGTTTTAGATCAATGTGTTTCACATGATCGTGACTGAACAGTATGTGTCTGACTCATTTTACAGAGCAGTGAATACAGTGAAAACGGTCTCGGCATGACTCAAGGAGACAAACTACGGGCCTTAAAGGGCCGGAGGCAGCCCAGGTCATCCACCTCCACAACTCTGAGGTAAGACCAGCTTATAATTCAAAGAGATTCAGAAACTCCTTTAAAGTCTGCAGATCAGTGCCTGAAAGATGTTGGTACAAAAGTAAGCTCGACTCACTTGAGGGGGAAACTGTTACCATGTGCACTGCAAGCACTATACTGACTCTAGTGGTCCGTGTTAGTAGGGATATTGTGTGCAATGTGCTCATTATTGGGAGAGCTGTTAGCATGTAAGGGCAAAGTGTACTCTATATATTAAATTTAGGTAGTAGGAAGTGCATAGTGTACACCAGGGGTCATCAACCGGTGGACCCAGCAAAATATTTCATCACAGTGAACTGAGAACTTGACAAAGTACAGTAGCAGAGCCAAACATATCTATCTATCTATCTAGATAGATTCTGTAGCAGATCCTGTGCAGACTATCCAGTCACATGTGTTTTAATGTAAATTATTTTACTTTGGACCAGACACTAGCTACAGAGACAGCTAGCGAGATTAGAGAGGGAAGCTTTTACTCTTTTGAATGGATGGCTTCTGGGAAGCACACTAAAAAAAACATTGACACTATCATCCAGAGATCAACGCCGCTATCCGAGGCCTAGAGCCAAAATTGGCCTTGCACTCTTGGAAGCATGTGCATACTCTTGCTCCACTGTCAATCACAGTGACAGCCAGCTAAAAAACAGTTAGCCTTCACCCTCTTCGTTTGTTCGCTGTCTTATGATAGTGGAGAGCTGGCTGTTGGGTGACCAAATTAGGAAGAAAATGGATGCGGTGTGTGTTTGTTTTCCTCTTCAAGTTCAGAACAGATGTGTCTCATCTGTAGCATTGTTTATCAGGACAAAAAAAGTCATGTGAGTGGTCAGATATGAAGCATATGGGACAAGGAAATGTACAAATTGCATGTGCAGCTCTGTGAGACGCGTTTACCGCATTCATTCATTCATCTCAGTTTTGGTCAGTATCATGGATAACTAGTTTGTTTACATTCTGGAAAATGTAGCCAAGTAAGTTTGTTAGGAAATTTCACAGACCGGTACAATAAAAAATAACTAAGCGAGATTGGTCATACTTTCTGTGGGAGCAGGATTTAGTGGGTAAAAAAAAAAAAAAATTTTTTTTTTGTCTGTGGCATAGGGCTGAATGATACGACAATATAATATTGACACCATGATGAATTAGGTCACAAAACACTTTTTTGAGAGATCATGATATGCTTTTATTAAATGTTTTTCTTTTAAAAATTACAGACTGACTGGCCTTCCCCTACTGTTACAGTCAAAACTGGTAACATGCAGTGCCACTGTGAAATAAAACATAACCAGTTCAAACTGTCTTATTTATAGCCATAAACTAATCACTGATGGTTAATCATTTCCATCCAGACCTTTTACCAGTACTATACTTACTTTGGGAAAAGCTGCTAGTCGGAATGTGCATAATGTACATTATAGCTGACTCATTCTTACATAGTTTTACTTCTTTGTAAATCGGAGTACACATATGCACTCTGTCACTTAGCTAATATACACACAGAACAAATAGCTAGAGTTAGACATCCGGCCATCCATTCATTTTCTATACTGCTTACCCTTCAGGGTCGCGGGGAACCTGGAGCCTATCCCAGGGAGCATGGGGAACAAGGCGGGGTACACCCTGGACAGGGGTAGAGTTAGACACTTCATAGATATATAGTAAAATAATTTGGGCAAGCCACCATATGAGTGATGAAAAATCCAATCCGTGCACTGAGATGAGCAGATGAGGGTTGAAATAGCAACAGTGGCCCTTTTGGCAGCCCTGGGATTTGACCTCACTTCTTTCCGGTCACATGCATTCTTTGGAAATAGATTATCAGAACAATGCACTAGAGTAAACATACAAGATGATGGATCTTAAAATTAGTTTAAAATCAGTAACAAGGCAGTTTAAAGAATGCCTTCAGTTGGTTTGCATTCAAATGATTAATTAAATCATAACTTTCTAATAAATATGCAAAAATATTTAATAATTTGAATTTTAACAATTGTTCATAAAATGATCATCTCTAAGTAGCTTAAGGTGTCCTGAAAAAGAATACATTATATGTAAGCTTGTCCTTTGAGGGCCAGTGCTCTTATGGCGTGTTATCAGGTTTTCTTTTTAGTAGGGGTGATGACAAAAATATCACATCATGATTCTCAGACATTTCTCAGATGCACAAATATGTCACCAGGAAAAAAAAAAGTTTTAAAAACATGTTTGATGCTACTCTATTTAATGTCTAAATGATCTAATGTATTTTAGATTTTAAAAACATATATTTTTAAAAATCTTTAAAATATTTAATTTAAAAATTAACCCTGAAAAGAAGAAAAAATGTCAGTTAAAATCTGTAAAACATTTAAAGATTTAATTACACAATATTAACATGAAATCAGCAGCTTCCAGTCAGCTTGTAATAATGTTTTTAAATGTAAAAAATCTATATATAAGTAAAATTTAACACAATATCAATATTTGCCTATATTATCACCTTGCCCGACACCAGTTGTTTTTACAACTTGGTCAGCTATGGACTAATGGTACGTGTTCCTGTGCCTTTCAAACAAAAGATGTGGAGCTAAAGTAATTACACGGGAGCCGGGTGCCTAGTGTGCGGTTGCCATAGTAACATGCAGTGTCACTTGTCTCTCGTAGATGTTGTCTTTGTTCCTTAACACAGGTAGATCCTGAAACATCGTTCCCTTTAATGATGTTCTGTCTTTGTGAGCTGTTAGTGTATTATCTGTTTGATTAAAGCACCAAGGAAGTGCCGATCCCTTTTTTTTTTTCTATTTTTGATTGAATACTGAGAACTCTGATGATTTCATGCTGCATTTTAATAATTGCAGAAGCTGTTTTAAAGGTATGTGAGAGGGCCTCCTGTTCAGTTAATGATGAGCTTAAGATGAAGATAATGATGCTGAAAAACAAAACGTAATCCACCCTAAATGATCCTCTATCTTTATCATTTTCAATAACACAGAATTTCATTACAAAATAAATCTTCCAAGTAGAATTTTGTTGTTAAAATTTTCATTGACATGTTCTGTGGTCTATTTTCACTTTGTTGAATTACCCACAATGCCATTCGACTACCTGCTGATAGTGGTGCAGCGGGATTTACCCCCACTTCATCTCTACATGAACAGAGTGATGCATCTGTGCTTTAGTCCTTTAGTCTGTCCAGCTTTCTCACCTCCTCATCTGTACAGTCTGCTCAAACAGACCAGTTTCCAAAGCTTTCATGCTAAAATTTGTAAGGGCCATTACGCTCATCATCCCGTAGCTCGCTATCTAGCCGGGTCTCTGCTGTAATGTAACTTAGTGTTGTATAGCTGCATTGCATTCTGGGACTTTGAATCCAGTATTTGCACAATCCAGTGTTAGGTTTCTCATTAATATGATGTTGAAAGTAGCTAAAAAATGGTGAGGGATTAAAAAAGCTCTTGCTCCTTTTTTTTTTTCCCCCTCAACCCTTAGTTTTGAGATTTGTTTAATTTTCTCTACTTTTAAATTCCCTAAGTAACTGTCAGTGGTGAACAGTATGACTCGGGTCATGCTGGTTTGTTTTTAAAGCTCAGAAGCAAGCACACAGCTACTGAATACAGTAGAGATTCCCCCCCATTGCTCTTCTACTCAAAAACATGGAAGTCCACAACGGATTCCCATCACTGACTTTTTGAACTTTTTGAAATATATGCCAGAAACAGCGCACTAAATGAAAGCATCCTTGTTTTGAACTGAATTTGCAACATGAAAACTAGCTGCTGTCTTGTTTTCTTCTGTTTAACTGAGCAAAATTTGCATGATCAATATTTATCATACAACTACAAATAAAACAGAGGAGCGTCGTTTGTCCCCCACCTTCAAGCACACGTTATGCAGCACAGGGCACTTATCGTCCTTCTCAAGACCCATGGCTCACAAAACTCACAAAGCAGCTGGCAGAAGAGCAGAACAATCACATGCAGATATCGATGATGCGCTCGATGATGTGCATGGCCCGCTTTTTAGCACTTTGTGCAAAATTAATTAAGGGCCGAACACTCGTTCAAAAGGAGGTTGTTGAATTTACATCAGAGCCTCAGAGTGGTGAGAAAAGAGGCCTCTCACCCCAGAATGGTCCTCCTACTCATTTTACTGCGCTGACCAAGAGAGAGACAAAGTTACGCGGAAAAGACGGATGGATTAATGAAAGACAGCTACACAGATGGCCTCTTTGCTCGAAAAAGACACAAAAAGTGCTAAATGACCGAGTTTGAATGAAAGAGATGGATGAAAATGGAATGAATGCACACTGCAGCTGCCTTTTTTAAACCCCATTCATCTGTTTTTTTTCTTCTCTAAGTGAGAGAGGGAACTATTCATGATGAAGAGCTGCTGAAGAATGAGTAGTAGCAGAACACAGTGCTCGCTCTCTCTCTCTTTCTCTCTCTCTCTCTCTCTCTCTCTCTCTCTCTCTCTCTCTCTCTCTCTCTGAGTGTTTCCTGCATCTTTCCTGACCCTGTGCTTAATACCAGTGCCTCCTTATTGTTCCTCCCAGGCTATTTCTGGCTCTATCATAACCCCTTTCTAAAGTAGGGCCTTTAAGAATCAATTTTCTAATCATTTTAACCCTCAAGTAGTTTATATATTAAAAAAAGAACAAACAAACAAACAAAAAAAAACGTGCGATGCTCAGTTCACTCAAAATGTTTGATAGTTTACTTTGTGGTGCTGTTAAAAATAAATATGCGGCATTTTTATGTTTGTGTGTCGTTATCAGTTGTTTTCAATTATGTAAAAGGAGATTTGGAACGGAAAGTGGAACTTCCCCTGATTCATATCTAGAAAGTGGTGCTGCATTTATGTTCATGTCAGTGGAAATTCCAGAAAGAACTTCACTTTGATCGCTGAACATTTTGTTTAAATGACCGACTGCTTCTACGTGGTGGACAGTGTGTTTACATTAGGGATACACAATGTGGATAGAATATTACATTTTATATTGATTCTGAGGTTTTTATACTGTGAAACATCATTTATATAATTTAACATTAGATTGCACTGTGTCTTCTTATTTTATTCAAAATTGTTTATACATTAGTGCTATGATTCATCACAATACTCACAGACTGTATGAGGACGGTCAGGATGCCTAAAGGAAAACTATAAACATGTGTGGTGATTTATTATAAAGTATATTGCACAGACGGCTGCTGTGTTTGATACAGCTCGAGCTAACGAATTCACAAAAATTTTTATGGTATCCTGTTCACAATGACAGTCAAGACTGAGGTCAGCATGTACAGGATGTTATAGGTGTCGTTCAACATGCACCATATTTATATCTTTATCATACAGCAGGAAAAATATATTTCAGCATTTGCTGATATTTGTTAGTATGTGTAATTATTAAAACTCCCTTTCCCCAAGAAACATTAGATACATAATTAATTAAATTTAAACGAGTATTTCGATGAAATTGACTCGATTAATACTCTCTTCATGTGTTATTGTCTGTATTCCATTTAATAGATCAATGAAAACTGCTTTATTTTGGTCTTAAAAATACCAGGGAAATGACAAAAAAATGTGACCATTGTTTAGCTTTTCTCAACTTGCGTATGTGTTTCACAGTAGACTGACTGGCTCCAGTACTCATGGCCCAGGTTCTCCCCTCAAACCCTCCAAATTGCCATCCTCTTCCTCCACTTCCACCACTACCTCCGCCTCGGCCAAGAGAATTAGCCGAATGTCTCCTTCCTCAGCCAACCTCAAGAGGTGAGCGTTCCTTTGCATAGTCTTTTATGTCCCTACATTCCCGTTCTGAACCATTCTCATGTTGTTTAGGCTGTACAGACAATTCTGTCTTCACTTCCCCTAACCTTTCCCCATCTTGGCTACATCAGTTAGTTAACTATGTTAACACTTTCCTTCCTTTCCTCTGTGCTTATCTGATATATAACCCCCTACCCCCCACCTTTTTCCTCCATGTCTTGCATTTTTCCCCTCAGCCCCCTGGTGGTGATTTTCCCTCTCTGTGACTGCTCTATACGCTGATGCAGAGAAACAACCGGTAGATACGGGTCACTTAATGGAGTGGGTGATTCACATCCGCTATGCTGATATTATCCCGTATTACATTTTAAAGTAACGTTCACTCTTATTCATGCTAACTCACACTTACACTCTATCTATCTCTTTCTTCCTATTGCTCTCTCTCTCTCTCCCTCCCTCTCTCTCTCTCGCTCTCTCTCTCTCTCTTACAAACTCATACTAGGGAAGTAGGGCATTCTATTGTTTTCTTTCCTTGTTTTTATACCAAGTACTTCACAGATCATTATGACCTCCATGACAGCTTGGCACATTTTCTGGGGCGTTTATAATAGGCCAGCAGCCACTGAACTGCTTTTTTGTGCTAAAAAAATCACAAAAACAGAAAGGCTGAGCCACTTTTGCTCATCTGGCATCTTCTGCCTGTCGTGATGTTGTGTAGGACGTGTGGTGTGTGTTGAGTGTGTTGCAGTGATGAGTCCACCATCCCGTCCCCAATCTGTGTCCATGTTCCTTTCCTCACTCCCCCTGTCCACCTTTCAGCTCCTGTCTAAACTCCAGATTAGCCACTTCATTAGGCAACCTGTACGTCATCGCCGGAGACTCTGGGAATCACCCTCGACCCTCGTTTGCATCCTCGTCTCCGTCCTCATCTCCGTCCTTCCCTGTCCCCCGTGCCACATTTGCCAGCATCTCGGGTCTGGCTGCACACAGGTTGCACTACGAAGTCAACAACAACAGTGATCAGTATAGCACCTCCAATGCCAATTCCAAGATCTCGGCATTCAGCAATCACAACCGCAGCAGCATGGGTGGAGCCTCCACCACTGGGAGGTTTGGCTTGGAGGAGCCAGGTCAGAATCCGGTCACCGCAGGTCTGAGTCAGGCCTCAACCCGATACCTCAGCCGCTCCATTCCCGTAAGTGAGCCTGTCCTCCTCCTTGCACATCCCTGCACACGCAACAGCAGCATTTCTTCTCACAGCTCCTTTCTCACATTTTCTCATTCAATGTCATTCCTTTTGTTCAGGTGTAATCCTTCTAATCCTACTCATGCTAGGATTAAAGGGATAGTTTGGAGAAAAAGTTTTCCCTTACTTCTTTAGTTTTGCACTACAGCTGTGAAACTAATGTAGCTTATGAGTAATGGAAGTCTATGTCGCCCAAAATCTTGCCCATAAAAACACGGCTATGAAGTTTGCTTCTTTCGTTTTGCACTGGAGATGCCAGGCTAATGTAGCTTGTGAGTAATGGCAGTCTTATGTCTACCAAACTCTTTGTCAAAAGTGCCTGTCCCTGATGTTTGCTACTTTATGGCCAAAAGTATGTGGAAAGAATGTGGACCCTGTCTATGACTCTCATATGTGGGTCTTCTAATTTTGCCACAAAGTTAGAGGCAAATGATTGTCTAGAATGTCTTTGAATGCTATAACATTACAATTTCCCTTCACTGGAACCAAGATCCCCAAACATGTTCCAACATGACAGTGCCACTTTATACAAAGTGAGATGATTTGCCAAGGTCAGTGTGGAAGTACTCAAGTGGCTTGCACAAAGCCCTGACCTCAACTCCTCTGAACACTTTGGTGAACACCTTGCGATTAAATGGAATACAGGCTGTACACCAGGCCTCCTCAGCCGATATCAGTGCCTGATCTATTAATGCTGTTGTGGCTGAATGGGCAAATCCCCATAGCCACGCTCCAAAATCTAGTGGAAACCCTTCCCAGAAGAGTGGAGGCTGGTATAACATCTTTGTGCTACAGGATTTTAAAATAAACTATACTATATGAACTATACTATATACTATATGGGGTGGACCAAAGGATACCAGATTGTGCTTCAGGTGTAAAAAATGTATATAAAAAAAAAAGATTCTGATTGTTCAGTGTGTCTGCTCTGATGGCATTACAGTGTTTGGCTATGCAGAGAAGTTTGGTTTATGTACAATAAAGATTTTGGGTGACATAGACTTCCAATTAATGCAATTATATTGTCTTATACAACAAATATGTCTTGGTTAAGAAACTATATTCAACATAAGTGGAACTGTGTAAATTATAATTTTCTCTGAACCATTCCTTTAAGTGTAGTGTACAACTTAAAGCAATGACTTATTAATAAATGAATTTTAATAAAAGAATTAGATCACACCTTTAATTACATTGTAATGCTTTTGTCTCTTTAGTGTGTGTGTGTGTGTGTGTGAGAGAGAGAGAGAGAGAGAGAGAGAGAGAGAGAGAGAACGAACTTGCATATTACCTTTAGCACACAGTGTCTAATCTAAGCTCCTTACAAATGCTTCTGATTATCTCCAGGGTGTTTTACTCAGTGTATTTGTCTTCTACGTCCTCTAATGAAGCTCTTATTAAGGCCTTTAAAAATACTCCAATTGCTGTCGTCTGGTGGGCTTTAATTGTTTGTGGTGTTGAAACTAATTTTCTAGCAGCACTCAAACACACGCTACCTTTTAACTCCTCTGCTTCATTTCGAGTGTCTCCCACGCTTACTTATTAAACCATTTTAAAAAAAATAAATAATAATTTGATCTTGATTACAGCTAACGTATCTATCTATCTGTCACAGTGGTTCTGGCTGCTTTGTACACTTGTTTGGAGCTGCCTCCAGCACTAACACAACAACTTACGGCTCGTTCCATGCTGCTGTTCGATGCACTGGGATTGTTATAGGGTACACAAAGTGCTTATTGAGGCACCATGACCACAGTCCTTCCCTGTTACAAGTTTGCCAACACACAGTCATTGGGCGGTCATGAGACCTGTCCTTTACGCCGACTGCTTGTTTACGGCAAAGTTTTAATTGTAGGAAACTTAAAAATTCTGTCTTACATATAGTATTCAGTGACTTCTGGTATATTTCTCCAAAAACCAGCTGTTATGCTGGAACAGTCATCGACCATAGTTTCCGCTGCAAAATACAGGTTTATATTAATGCTCTTGTTCCAAAGCGTTATCATTTCTATAGCAACTGCTCATTCACAGGGACATGTATGGTGGATTCTCCACATAATCTAATACTAAATTATAAACAGATTAAATATATGTTGTTATTTAATAAAGAAATACTTCTAAGTGTTGATATGGTTAAGTTTTCTGTGAATAGATGTTTGTTTAATATTTATGGAAGGGCTCAATAGTGTCAGCGCCATGTAAAAGTCAGAGTTAAAGATGCAAGTTTTCCAACATCTTCAGAACAGAGGAGTTTACACTTTGTGGTTTCTTGATAACATGAGAGAGAAAAAAGAAGCTGGTGAGGGAATGACTGGTGAGGAATTTATAGCTGGTATAATGCAAATGAGAATAGAAAAGGCAGGTGTTGCACCACATTAAAAGTAACTACAACATGTACAATGTGTGATATGACAGGTGCAAGCTTTATTTTGCATTATTTTGGTATTGCAGCACAGTCTGTCGTGCCACTTATAGCACAGCGATTTGCCAATGATTACAATGTTTTTAATTTAAAGTTAAGGAATGTCTGAGAGATGAGTTAGTACCTGTTCATTCTTCACCGGCCTATCTCTCTCTCTCTCTCTCTCTCTCTCTCTCTCTCTCAATTACTTGTTACACAACACCCTGTTTTTAAATCTATTTATTATTAGTCTTAGATTACGGGGAGCGTCTGCTGTACAAATCCCTGTGTATGAGCTGTTACAATAGAAACAAGAACATGTTGAAATGAGCGCATTAATATTAACGTTCATGTTACAGCCGGAACTACATGTGCTGTTGCACAAAAATAATGCATGTCTTCTGAGCAATCAGATTCAACTGCACTGTGGTATAAAGAAAATTATAAACACCTTTGACCAATCAGCGTTGAGAATTCAACAGCTCTGGGTACATATTTGTAAGTTATTTGCAAGGTATTAAGAGTGACCACTCTGCTCAGTCATTCAGCTGTCGGTGCAGAGGTTTTATGGAAAGGTCAGAAGTGAATTTCCTCGTATTGTCGTGTTTGTGTTCCCCATGATTGTTGGTGTAAGGTGTAACCCCCAAGCTCAGTTAAATAGCCTTTTGTGACAGGAGCAGCAGGATAACTCTACTCCTACTTTTGAAAGGATGGATTTAGAGCCAATTCACGCCTACATGCTCACAGCTCGAACATGCATCATGAGATACAATACAGATTTCCTGAAAGCTTTGATTTGGCATTATAGAAGGATTCTCACAGCCAGGGGTGTAGGTTCCGCTGGGGAAAATGCTCTCCTCATAAATCTAGTTTTTTGTCCCTTGCCATCAGCTATACATAATGACTTAGACCAGGTGACTCGAGTCGTGAGAGGAACAGCAGGAAGCTGCTGGATTATTCCCTCAACTTTCACCGACTGCTCTCGTCCTCTGTTTCAAATGATTGATTTAGAGCCAGATCTTGCCCACGCTTACCCATACAAAGTAAACCTCCATCCTGAGGTACAGGTGCATAGCTCCTGCAATCTTGGTTTGCTATTATGGAAGCATTCCCACAGCTAAACATCACTGATTACGAGACATCAAATGGCCGTGAGGAGTGTGAACAGGTTGTGAGCAGTGTTGCTGTGCAAGCGAGATCAAAACACCCACATGCTTCAGAATAAATAAAAAAAAATCTTGTTTAGCTTGTGTGTGTTCTGTTGCTTTTTCATCCATTCAGTCAGCATCCTTCATCTTCGTGTAGAAGAGACAGACATGCCTAATTCAAGAGAATTTTCCTTTTCTTTCTTCTCACTGAAACTTTTTTTTTTGCATTTCCTAAAACTTTGGGAAGCAATGGAATAGGGCTGGGCAATATGAAGATATAATGTCCATATTGTGATGAATTGTCATATCTTTCTGAGATATTGTGTGTATTGTGATTATATTTTTATAATATAATTTTTTATAATCTAATAAAAAAATTGTTTATTAACTAACAATTACAAACTCTGGAAGCAATTGATTAGATTTTTTTTTAATCTTTAAAATGCAAAATGTGAACATTCTTACAATTCCTTAAATTTATTTATTTCTGTAGATATTAATGTATCATTGAACTGTTTTTTTTTTTTTTTTTTTTTTTTTAAAACTATTTTGCTTATAGTTTTTTAGCAAACCTATATATCATGATACATGTCTACATATCATAGAAATGTCTTTTATTATTGTGATATGATATTTTGGTCATCCACCACCCACTACTACAATTGGAAAGGTTTTTCCAAGATCAGCACCAATTTGGTATTAATGATGCATAGAAGTAGGCTAAAAGCATTGTTCACTCCTGATCATCACAATGCAAAACCTAGCCTAAGCTTAGTGCTAAGTCCACGTCATATTATTTGCTGTTAAATGTCTTGATCAATTATTTTGGATTATTTGTGGAACTGAGTGCAACAGCACCACCAATGCTTGTAAGAAAAACACACGATGTTATGAAGAAGCAAGAAGTGAGGCTGGGGTTGATTTCTTTCTAGCCTAGACTGTATACTCATGCATCAGTGACAGTTGCATCATGCATCAGTGTCAGGCGATTACACAGAGTGGCATATCCACTAGGATTGTTCTCCATTTGCTTTGGAGACACATCATCAGCAATGATTCGGAAGGTGAATGTAAAGAATACAGTCGCGGGTGTATGAACGTGAACAACGTGGATCATTTACTCGATCATCATTTTTTCCTAAAAAAGAAAAATGCCTTTGGAAGAGAAATTAGAAGTAGATAAACTTAGATTTGATAGTTTGTTCCTCATCATTCTTGTTATGCCATTGATGAAACCACAATATAATACATTGTTCAACACTAATAGTTTCATTATTGAACTATTGATAGATGTTCGATTTCATCCTCACATTTAAACAGTCGCTTCTATTTCAACTTCTTCCATGGTGGTTAAACTTAACACCAGGGTCTGGTCGTTTTTACAGGAAATGGACTAGAAATGGAACCCAAAATTGTTTTAACTCTTGTTTCTGCTTGTCCATTCACCAATTTTTCATGCCGGTTATCCTACACATGGTCGTGGGGGCGTCTGGAGCCTATCCCAGGGAACTCAGGGCGCAATCCCACACAAACATATTCACACACTGTGGACAATTTGGATATGCTAATCAGCCTACAACAAATGTCTTTGGACTGGGGGAGGAAACCCCAGAAGAAGGAAAACATGCATAGTCTGCGCACACTGGGCAGAAGTGGGATTCAAACCCCCAACCCTGGAGGTGTCAGGCAAATGTGCCAACCGCTAAGCCACCGTGCCGTGTTTCTGGTGGCTGCTTTTGTTTTTCTTTCACCCCCTGACTTTCCATTCGCTGGTGTCTATATCTGAAACCTCAAAAAACATTATCTCCACTAATGTGTTAAAATCTTTTTTTATTATTCCTGCCGTATGTGTGCTGCTTTTCTTTTGAGCAATATGCACAAATTGGCACTCGATTATGCATGTGGTACATCTACATTCAGCAACTTTTTCTATTACTTAGCCCAAATGTTGTTTCCTGTCTATTAGAGAGGAGAGTGAGTGTAATTTTCACATATTTAATGCAAATTTAATTTTCCTGTCCACACTGAGATGACCTTTCTCTCATCTGTCTGTTCCATAATAATAAGCCTCAAAGCTCAGCTGTTTAGTCTAACGTTTATCCGTGCTGTGATGTGTCATTTTCTGTTGTTATATTCAGCGTGGTAACGACTGTCTCTTATTATTTACCCCCCCCTCTCTCCCCCAGTCCCTTCAGTCGGAGTGTGTTCGGTATTAAAGCTGCAACTCTGCACTGATCCTGAATCTGTCCTCCTGGCCCATTGTTCTTTCTTCACTCGCTGACATCCAGCCTGCTAAGGAAACAAAAGGAACTGAATAAAGCCAGAGGTGCTGGAACTGGATCTGTAGATCCAGTGTTAAAATGCTCTGAAGGAAACTCATAATTATCTGTTTTGAAATAGATGTGCTCTCTCTCTCTCTCTCTCTCTCTCTCTT
>JANDJT010000002.1:13909442-13924085 GCA_024331685.1 Stegophilus panzeri
CAGTCTTGATGGCTTGCCACTGGAGGAGAGAACCAGAGAGACCACCGTGTCCATGACTGTCCTTTGTAAGTTTTTCAATTCCACTATACATCGTTAGAGCACAGAAAGCATCTCAATATCAGAAAGAGTTCCATGTAGACCTAAAAGTGGGTGAAATGACAAAAATATCATATCATGAACCACAAGCCATTTTTATAATACTTGATATGTGTCACAATATATAGCTTTGCTAACTATCTGTCAGCAAAACAGTAGAGTTTATTTTAAACTAATCAAATATATTGCAATAATTTTGTTCACTTTTTATAATAAACTAAAAAATAGTCTAGCACAACATTTTAAGATCAAATCAGCTGCTTTGCACATGCCAAGAACTCTTAAATCTCTAAAGAACCTCTAAATAGACCCTAACCGGGATCAAGTGTTTACTAAAGAATGGTGCTACCTGTTTCATTTTCCATAACAAAATGAATATCATACTGCCATTCAACCATTCTGACCTGTTTCTGTCTTTTCTCTTTGTTTTGCACCATCAGCACCTCCAAAGAATATCACCATGAATAACACGAAAGATGATGGAAATTTTTACACAGCCCTATTATGAAGATTCCATTGAAGGTATAATTCCAATCATTGGCCTGGGAGTTCTGGCTTTAGTAGCCAGCTCCCTGATCTATGCAAGGAAAACAACAAGGAAGGGCTTGTATTGTCTGACCAGACACACCAGAAAGGACACACCAGAAACTGTGTAGTCTGCATGGACAAAAAAACAGACTTTACTTAAATTGAATCACTGAGCCCTTTATGGTCTGCAAAGGGCTTACAAAGCATGATCGGGATCTTATTGTTGAAACGTATCAATCAGGAGATGGGTAGAAAAGAATTTCCAAAACATTAGATGTACCATGGAACACTATGAAGGCCATCATTAGCAATTGGAGAAAATGGGGCACCACAGTGTGGGCACCAAGAACAGGACGTCTCTCCAAAAGTAAACAAAAGGACAAGATGGAAGCTTGTCAGGGAAGCTGCCAAGAGACATATGGCAACATTATAGGAGCTGCAGAACTATCTGGCAAGTACTGTTCACACCCTGCATGTGTCAGCAATTTTTTGTATTGTTCACATGTCTGCGGTATGGGGAAGGGTAGTTAGATGAAAGTCCTTTCTCATGAAAAAACAAATAAATCCAAGCCTGCCTAAATCACCCCCAAACTATGTGGCAAAATGTGTTATGGTCAGCTGGGACCAAGGTCTTTTGGCATAATTCTAAAAGACATGTTTGGCACAAAAACAAGGCAGCTCATAACCCAAAGAACACCATATCAAAAGTGAAGCATGGTGGTGGTAGCATCATGCATCATGAGGATGCTTCTCTTCAGCTGGGACTGGGGTTATAGTCCAGATAACGTGTTATAGGCCTCTGCTGACAGCTGAATATTTTATTCACATTCTAGCACAACAACAACTCAAAGCACAAATCCAAGTCAACAAAGGAATGACTTAAGAAAAAGATCATCAATGTTTTGTAATGGCTCAGTCAGAGCCCAGATCTAAATCCTATCAAAAGCCTGTGGAATGACTTGAAGGGGACTGTGCACAGGAGATCCTTTCACAATTTGATAGATCTGGAGCACATTTGCGAGATGTACTAAATTGAAAGACTCCTCTTACCCAACAAGACTGATTGCTGTATTAATAGAAAATGAGCTTTAACAAATATTAGTTGAGGCATGTACACACTTACTCAACTATGTTATTGAAAGTTTTATTTCCCTTTTACATTAAAACATTTCTATTTTTACTTGAATTTTGTTGGTTGCTATATCATATTAATGGTGAATAAAGATCTGACATGATTTTTACATTATACAAAAACCTTCAAATTTTAACATGGGTGTGTAGGCTTTTTATATCCACTGTATATGAAGCAGTGAGCATGCTGCACCAAGGCCAAGGCTTATATTTGTCAAAAAAAAATTCATCATTGGTCACTCAAAAGAGGTCTTTAGTATTTTAACAGAATTTAAAATGTATTGGGTTGTAAATGAGGACTTGAAGACTAATATTTGTTGAAGAAGCTGATACAAACGGCGGAGCTCTACATCACCTGCCCCTAGTTGCCACTGTTGGGTCCTCGAGCAAGATGCTTAACCCTCATCTACTCAGCTGAATTGTACAGTAAGTCTCTGGATAAAAGCATTTGTCAAATGAATAAATGTAAATGTAAATATGATTGGTTCATTACTCGTAAATGAAAATCTCTTTAGCAAAGCTATTCGGCACAACTTAATCTTGAATATGGTGTAATGAAATTGTCTAAGTTATTGAGCTATCTTTCTAATTTAAAAAAAATAAGCAATGTATAGTTTTGTAGCTTGTTTTGTAGTGATGTTTCATTCAGCGAATGAGTCAGCTCTTTCAGTTGGCTCCTTTACACTATAAAAAATAAAGCATTAGGTTAAAAAAAATCATTTGGCATTAAGCTTTTTGAGTTATGCCAAATTCTGATAGAATTACATTGATCCAACATGTTTTAAATATGGTGAATTAACTTTTTGGCCATAATAAAAACAATTCTAAGTAACATGAACATAATAACTGTAAACAGTTTTTAAAGTTCTCTGCATATAAAGATCAAGTTAGTTTTCTGTTCAGTATTTGAATGCATAAAGTGTTGTATCAACAGAGCAATGTAGCCAACATTTTGCATTTTGTAAATATTCCAACTTCTGGTAGAGCTGTTAATGAAAAAAATGGTAAATGTTAAAATCTGAATAGACAAAGAGAGCCTCTGTAACCTCTGATAACCTATGTAAGTATAGAATACAGTGCCCTCCACCAGGAGGGTTAGCTGAACTGTTAATCATCCAGGGCTGAGCCAAGATTCTTCATCAAAAAGATTTTTTTTTAACGTACTTTTAAATAAACTGTTTGTATGCATTTTTTTCTTGCTTGTAAGGGCTAATTGCTTAAAAATGTGAAAACTGGACAAAAAGTTGGATTTATCATAAAACTTGCCTCGGGAGTTCACACTTTGCAGGATTACCAGACCAATAAAATATAACATTTTTTGGCTATCTAACATGAGACTAGGCTAGTTTGGTGTAGCTAGCCATGGGGAGGCACAACAAAGTTGTCACTGTATGGGTTTAGCTGCTACAGTGCCATGCAAAGTACATTATCTTTCCTTACGCTTTGTTCATATCATGTTCACATAACTTCACGTAACTTGAAAACATTTTTCGGGGTTAGTCTGGATGTTAGTTTGACATGTACCACCTACCTAAACGTTAGTGCAGACCAAGTACACCCCTTCTATGTTAGGAAGCTGGGGTTCCTACTCCAATCACTAATTTAAACTCCAATATATAGCTAAAATAACAACTATATATACAGTGTGGTCCAAAAGTCTGAGACCACTTTAAATCTTAAATTTCAAGTTGAAATAAACCGAAGGTTTTAAAACTTTTAAACATTTAAAAACAAATTAAATGTTCAATATATTTAATATTTAATATTTAAGAAGCTGCACTATTTCTAGGTCCCTATTTAAATCCCTATTTAAAGCAAATTCATGATATTGATGTTAGCTGCTTTGTACAAAAGCTCAGCATTTGCTCATGTCTAATGTCTTCTATTGAAGCTTGTGTTCAGACGACACTTAAGGTTTTGTACAAACTTGTGGAGTTCATGCCAGCTTGAGAAAGCAGAAAGGAGACATACTAAATACAAAATACCAAAATAAAAAAAGAAACGCTGAGGTTGATGTAAATATTTCAGGGTCTATTTTTCACTCAAGTGTTGTGTGTGTGTGTGTGTGTGTGTGCGCGCGCGCGTGCGTGCCTGCCTGCGTGCGTGTGCGTTTGTTTGTTTGTGTGTGAAAAGCCCCGAATGTTTTGGCCCTACTCCCATCTCTTTTTTAATCATAGAAACTCCCAGGCCATGGACATTTATGTGCCTTACCCTAAGAGAAAATTTGTTAACAACAGCTTCCTGAGTCGATTGTAATATTATATTGCTCTTGGCTGTCTTTCCATCTACTGTACTATTGGTTTCATTTCAACTCTGGATTTCTGGGAAATTCTCTGATATTTCTCCAACCCATCACATGATAATAATCCAAGCACTAATGAAAGGATTTTCCAAATGAATCAGCAACTGTGGGTTGTAGATTAGCAAACAAAAATAGTAAATTCTATTCTATTCTAAAACTCCTTTTTTTCCCCCAAGAATTGCCTGACCTTGGTTATTTTTGATCACATTATTAGAATGACTATATAACATTTATAATATCACAATTAATATAATTCTGATATAATATAATATATCAGATTAATATCAGAATTTTGATTACAATTTTTAAAGTTTAATTTTACCAATTAGAATATCCAGTAGTAATATGTAATCATGTGATCATGTCATTTGAATGTTTTTCTTACAAAAGCTTTCTTATAAAATTCTTATGCTACAGTAGAAAATAAAAGATAAATAACAAATAAAACAAGATCAATATTTAACAAATAGTTGTCATGAATGTATTTTGCATAATCCTTCACAGAAGCTATTTAGACTTGTGTGAGGTGTGCGATATTGTGCAAGATGTTGTGCAGCACTGGAAAAAAATAACAATATGACATAAAAATAGGAAGTATATAGGGGTGGAAAAAGTACTGAGTATTTCTACTTAAAAAAGGATAGATAAATGTGTCAAAATTAGGCATGAGACAGAATATTGTTGTCTCAAATATTGCTATACAAAATACCTGCAAGATGAATTTACTTCATATCGCGAATCGCGATATTTACGGGTAACATTCCTCATGAGTTCAACCTATTCTTCCACAGTAGGTGGCAGCAGCAAAGATAGTAATATCCAGAGTATGAAGTTTGCGAGTGGGAACCTAACTGCCTCAAAGCTTACTTAATAGTCTAAAAAAGTTAAAAAAAAAAACAAAAAAAAAAAACAAAAAGCTAATCAGAAGGACGTGTTATGGCACATGTGTCAAACACAAGGCCTGTGGTACAAATCCAACCTATAGCCTTCAGAAGCATGTTGTGCTGGCAGTGGTGTAACCAGAAATGGATTTTGGAGGGATGAGGAACTATACAAAATAAACTCACAAATGTTTTCCATTTGTACAATTAAATTGGAAAATATGACAAATGTGGCTTGTGCATTTAAGATGGATGTCAAACAGCAGTAGGAGCAATGATGACAGTAGTTATAATCATTTAAGGAACAATCTGCCATCAAGAATTTCTTTTTCCATATTTATAACATCACCATGAAATACATTTATAACACTTGAAAAGCTTAAAATAACATGTTAATAATCTGTGTAAGTCTGTTGCTCATATGCATGACTGACACTACATAGTTTGCTAATTAATTAAGCAGAAGTAAATTATCATGTAAATGTACAATATTTACCACAGCTAGAATTGAACTTGCTGACTAGCTGTTTGTTAACTACTCGAATCACTGCTAGGCTAACCTGAAAATATCAAAGAAAACAGGCAAACTTTGTTAAATATAACCAGTTAGTTTAGCAAATTAGCACAAATTACATCAACATCAACATGCTTTTTCCAATGAGATGCCTTCATTTTATTTAAGTTTAAAGTAAAGTGAAAGCTGCAGTATTAAATGTACATGGGAAATTATTGCGATTAGTTATATTGCTAAAAAAATAGTAAATAGCAACAGGTAAGATAAAGCAGGACTTGTTAAAATGAGGTTAAGCTGGTGTGAATGAGGAGAGTTTCACTCACAAACACCGCCTCCACTAGGGGAATTTCAGGCAGGACTTATTTAGTGTTTGAAGAGTGTGATGTGCGTGTGTGCGTGTGTGTGTGTATGTGTGTGTGTGTGTGTGTGTTACTCCCCCATCCTCCCTCTTCTGATCCAAATATCCCTCCCCCCTTCCCAAATACTTACTATAAAGCTGCTCACAATGAGATGACTCTGTAGTAGAGCTGCACAGACTCATTGATTTAATACTTAAACATTGTTCCTGTTATTGGATTTAAAGAGTTTCAACATGGTTCCAGATCCAGTTACTCTGACTGTTCTCCTGCATCTCATCCTTTGCTGCACAGCAGGTACATGATTTGTTTAATTCCTGGCATGATGCAAAAAGTATACTGAAAAAAAGGTTTTAGTTGTTGTTTTTTTCAGTGTCCTTTAGCTTTTTTTTTTACTAGTTGCAGGTCAATGTTTGTTTTGCTCAACTAAAAAATGTTACAACATATAAAATGTATTATTTTTTAATTCTGAGAAACTAAAAACATTACCCATGACAAGTTGATGCAACTTAAAAAAAATGATCCAAGGTTAATTTTTTCAGTGATTAATATGAGTGCATTTTTTTGTTATAAAATACATTTTCAGCTTTTTGAACATAATGTGAGATCAAAATAATCTGGCAGTGGACAATTCTTAAAACTAAACTCAGATATGTTCTAATGAAATCAAATAATAATTTCAAATAATTTAATATAATAAGAAGAAATAATTTCATATTGTTTAATTTAAAAACAATCTCATAATGAGTTCCAATGTGATTCTGACTCTAATTATGATTATGAATCATTTTAATTCCAATTCGGATTCTGATTGTTATTTTCATTTTGATTCTGGTTCTAGTTCTGATTACAATCCTTATTCTCAAGTCAATTCTGATTTGAATTCATTTTGATTCTGATTCACTGCTTATTGTTATTTAAATTTTTCAGATTCAGATTCTAATTTTGATTCTGATTTGTTTTGATTGTGATTGTGATTATGATTCTGAATTTTAATTCTGATCATAACTGCAAAATTTATTCTTATTCAATTTCTGTCCAAAGTTTCCTCTGTCAAAGTGGAGCTCAGTCCAGCGAAGCCACTGTTTCGAGTGGGAGACAGACAGCAACTCACATGTCGAATGAGTAAGTGCTCTGAGAAAATGACTTTCTCCTGGAGTAGTCTGGAGGACAAGCCCCTGTATGCTGAAACCCAGACGTCCTCGAAGGAATCGACTCTGGTCTTCAAGAGTGTTAATAAAAATCATGAAAATATAATCCAGTGCAAGGCAACTTGCCAGGGCGAGTTCAAGCAAGCTGCACTGAAAGTCCGAGTATACTGTGAGTTTATTTATTAATCAGTAATGCAGTTTATTAAAAACTACCCATAGGTCCCGCTAGAGCAGAGTTACATCTAATTGCTTGCATTATTTCAGCTTTTCCAAAAGATCCAGTCATCTCTGGACATGACAGCTTGGTGTCAGGGAAGAACAACACCCTGACCTGTGAGGTTTCAGATGTTTATCCAGCAGAACACAAGATAGTGAAATGGCTGAAGGGAGGTGAAGTGGTCCACACACAGGAAGGAGAATATGGAATTGACTCCATTCAGTCCAAATACACTTTTATACCACAAATCAACAACACGGGAGAGACAATAAGATGTCAAGCCACACTCAGTCTTGATGGCTTGCCACTGGAGGAGAGAACCAGAGAGACCACCGTGTCCATGACTGTCCTTTGTAAGTTTTTCATTTCCCCTATACATCATTAGAGCACAGAAAGCATCTCAATAGTTAGCTGGATTGGGTGCGTTAGCGCAGGGAAAGCAGGATTTGTTGGACTGGACTAACGAATCCTTGACATAAAGGTGCCGTTTGTAATGTTTAAAAGTTTTTCAAGACCTGTAATAATTACACAATCCTAAAGATATTGTAGAGAAGCTATTATCTTGTCATGCATCAAATCTGGTTAATTTTAGTGTTTCAGGCTTCTATATACATTTTGTCTGCACAGAAAAAAGACTCTGCTTACAGACAGATCTATTTTTAACTCAGAAGGCATAGGTCATTTTAATAAAGGGGTGGAACATTCAGTTGGGGAAAGGGAGGAGTTATTAAAGTTATTAACGTATTGCAATTTTACCTCTCGGGCAGCAGAGGGCTCTAAACATTACAAACTGCTCCTTTAAAATAATACTGACATACACAAGCAAATTTTTTAATATAAATTTAAAATTTTTTATTGAATTTAGTGAGTTTGATACATAATGTGAAGTTCTTTGAGGATCACTCATTTGGGGCTTTGTTCCTGCAGGTCCTCCTGTGAACACTGTGATCTCTGTATCCCCTAATAATCCAAAAGAAAATGAGTTTATGAACATCTCCTGTGTGAGTGACAGCAATCTCACGAACCGTCTGGTGCTGAGCAAAGTGCTGGATGGAAAGGAGACAGAGCTGGAGTCTGGTGATGGGCTTCAAGTCTCTGTTACTTACCACAAAGCCAACTTCAGTCACTCAGGTGTCTACGTGTGCAAAACAACAAACGCCTGTGGGACACAGACAGACAATGTCACCGTTACTGTTGGAAGTGAGTTTTAAATTGTGTGGGAATGTTCTATGTGAAGGATTAAGGCTTAACCTTTGTTTGAGAAAGTGCTTGTACATTTTCTGCAAAAAATATTTAATCAACTTTGACTTTCTGACCAGTTGCTCTGTTATGGATCTTGCGTGAGACTGCTGGCTATTAAAAAGGGAAAGTGGGAAAAAAAGAGACCAAAGAGAAAACTATTAGTCATAACATCATTAAACAAGTGAAACGAAACCACTGACTTCCTGACTACAGTTCACAAAGTCAGGCCCAGTTCAAGGACATGAACCAGGTGCCAGAAACAATAAGCATGAACGTAGCACCAATTAAGGCTGTTAAAGGCTGAAAATCGTTGTGTGTGAAAATAATTAGATCTGCTAATGTCTTTCCCTAGCTGTATAAAATAGACAGCTTTATATGTGCTGCAAATTTGCACCAAAAATCTGGGATGCATTTAGTCATGCATTCTGAGCTCTGAGCTCTAATATTGAACTTCACTGTAGAGAAAAAAAAAAACATAGACCAAATACGCATTTCAGGGATTCCTCATTATCAACATAACTGGCCAATAATGAAAAGTTGAGGTTTATTCTTTTACATGCTCCAATTTGACCTGAACATTTTCCCTTTCAGTTCATCCCCTGGAAGTGTCCCTACAGCCAGATATGAGCTTCATCCCAGTAGAGCGAGGTTCCTCTATGACGCTGTCCTGCAAAAGTTCAGGCTGTCCTCATGCTCATATAACCTGGAAAAATGTCACACCTCAACCACTTCTCAGCTGGACTGACACTCAGGCATTCGTATCCCAGCTAGGCCCATGGACCGTAGGTCTGGAGGATAACCGAACGTTCATTTGTGAAGTTGAATGTGGCTCTGTCGTGAAGACCAAGCGCACAGAGCTCAAGGTTTTTTGTAAGTATCATTCAAGTGTTACTTATAATAATTATATATTTGTACTAATTTTAAGCATTCATTTCTAAAAAGAACCAAAATGATCTGCCAGTAAAATAAGAAATTTTCAAGTTTGAAATCAGTAGAAATAGATTTAATAATCTTATATTAGGTTTATTGTAGTATATATGTAGTCTTTATGTACTGTAGTCTATATATATGTGACTATATTCAAGATATTTTCACTTCCTGAAATGTATTTATTGTGCGCTGTTCCAGGTAGAACCCCTGTTATTTCCCTATCAGAGAAACTAACAAGTCGAACTAGCGATGGGAATTATAACAAAAAATATCATATCACAATACATGAACATGTTCATGAAATACATGAAAACTGAAAAGGCGAAAAAGTAAATTCTAATGATTTTAATACATTCTTATAATAAACTAAAAAAACACACATATTGCAATTTTAAAGGTTCCATACAAAATTTTAATGTCAATGATCGGCTTCGAGTAAGTAAATGTTATTCTTAAATGAAATATTAGAAAGAATATTACAATACCTGTGATAGCACAGAAAAGTGTATTGTGACTTAATGATAATGATCACGATATTGATATTCTATCATCATATTTCCCGGGCCTAAAGTACTAAAAACCATTAACTCTCCAAGAACCATTTACATTTTTTAAGGAAAGTCAATGGATTTGTTTGTAGTGTTTGATTGGCTTTTTTTTTTTTTTTTTGGGTTGTTATCAATAACGGACAGTACATAATGAGATTTAACGGGAATGGAACAGAGGAATGGCATGTTTATGGGGGTGGTTTCGGTTTTTAGAGAGACGCCATCCCCTGAAAAGCACCTTAAATTATACCCTGGTAATAGATAACTCAATATTGAGCCAAGCATTATACTTGAGTGCTGTGTAATCCCTGACTCAGCCAGTAAAATGCCTGATAAATAGTGAAAGCAGTTTATGCCAGCTCTGATAAGAAGCAGCCACTGATTCAGTGATTAGGGAGGATGAGGAGGAACAAGCACGATTAAACATCTCCAAGTTTATTAAATGGAGTATTTTTGAGCTCTGCTGCCTTGAAACATTTTTGCCACTGATGTAATTTCCCACAATATGTTCTTTCTCAGATACTGTCAGGAAGCCATGCTTCATTTCGAAAAAGTGAATTACATTTTAAAAGCATAATGATGAGACATGAATTTTGTAGGCCATGTTTCAGTCCCAAGACCTTAATAATATTTCTTTTTTTATATACATCAGCCTTTCCCTCAGAACCGATCATTGAAAGTTCTGGACCTTTTCTGGAAGGTAAAGTGACCAACTTGACCTGTATAGTTCGTGGAGTCTTCCCAGTTGACTGTTTTCATATGCAGTGGCTGGATGGAGAGCTTGAGCTGCACTCAGTGCGTGGGAATTTCTCAGACAAGCTGCAGAACCTTAGCTTGACTATCCCCTTCAAACCTAAGGACAGTGACCAAAATAAGACGTTTACCTGCAAGGTATCACTGAAGATGGGGGTTGTATCAACACAGAAGACAGCAACTACCACACTGGCAGTGCATTGTGAGTGAAAATGGTTGTTTGTGGGAAGTTGGAGGTTTAATCTCCAATAAATAGATCTTATTTCTGAAGCAAATGTAAGAAGGTTCTTCATGGGGATGCATTTGAATTTTATCACATGTCACTAGTCAACCTTGACAGTATTGTTTTGGTTTTACAGATCCACCCAAGCATACCACCATTAACGTGAGACCCCAGACGAAACTGAATGAAGGGGAGACTGTGACCATCTCCTGCCAGACCGAGAGTGCTCCAGAGGGATATGTGACTTTAAAAAGGGTGTGGAATGGAGAAGAGACTAAATTGGTTTCCAGTAATGGGACCCAAACCTCTTTTACCATCTCCTATACTAATATGTCACACTCTGGTATCTATGTGTGTGAGGCCACTAACAAATATGGCCATCAGAGAGAGAACGTCCCGATTACTGTGCAAGGTAAGAATGATGTATCCCTTCAACCATCATCCTGACCTATAGATATGTATGTTCTAGTCCTACTTAGAGACTAGACTTTAGATAGTCCTGCAGTCCAGGACATTTTGGTTTAGACTGTTTAACACTAAGTATTCCTGTACAAGACTTGCCAATGTCCCACACCCGGGTTCCATAATTTTGGCCTAGGAGGACCAGATTCCAGCACAATTTGATGGTTTGCCTGCTCTATCCCACCAGGTAAACCTGGTAATTATCTGGTGAGCTGAATTAGGTGACTTTGAGAAGGGTAATCACCAAACTATACTGGACACTGGTTTTCCAGGTCTATAAACCTTGGGAAACCTTGTTCAATACAGGTGACACAGTGGCACTGTTGCCACATTTCTGTTGCCACTGTTGCCACAAGTCCCCAGATTGCTCCTGAGCCCAGGTTACCATCTACGGTCTGGCTGGTTTTCTTCTGGATTCTCCCATTTCCTCCCACCTCCCAATATCATTCTAAATGGACTGGCAGCTCTAAATTGCCTAAGTATGAATAGGTGCATGCGTTCCATTCAGAGTGTATTCTCACTTTAGGGTGAAGGATTAAGTAGTTACTGAAGATGAATGGCACAATCTGTTTAATCTTTTACAACAAAATGAATGAATGTCATGTTAGCATTCAACCATTCTGACCTGCTTTTGTCGTTTCTTCTTGTTTTCCAACAACAGCACCTCCAAGGAATATCACTGTGACGGTATACCCATCAAAAGAGGTGCAAGAAGGTGGAACCATCACAATCTGCTGCCAGTCAGTCAGCTTCCCACCATCTGACATCACCTTAAGGAAACTGGACAATGGAAATGACATCTACTCTTCTAATGGTACCTTCCTGCTGGTCAACCTCACTTCCAACGACTCAGGCCTGTACCAGGTCAATGCCACCAATGCCCTGGGTTCTGAGACTGAGATTTTCACAATTAATGTAATGAGTAACAGGAAAGATGATGGGAATATTTACTCAGTCCTGTTACGAAAACTTAATTCCATTGACTTTATAATTCCAGTCATTGGCCTGGGAGTTCTGGCTACAGTAGCCAGCTCCCTGGACTGTATAAGGAGAGCAAAAAAGAAGGGTTTCTATGAGCTGACTGATGGCATACAAGAAACTGTGTAGACTACATGGACAAAAACTTAAAGTGAGTCTCCTGCACTGAACTGAAGCTGAGTCTACTGAACCTAATCAGACTCACATTCTGCTGAACTGAATCAGATACAGTTGAATTGAATCACACTTAAACTCTGTTCAACTGAAAGAGGCTCTGCTCAACTGAATTACTGATTGGTGAACTGATTCACATTCTGAATAAATTAATCAGATTCTAAATGAATCACACTCTACTGGACTGAACTTCACTACACTGAATGGAATCATGCTGCACTGAGCTGAATCACACTCCACTAAACAAACTCTGGTAAACTGAATTGCACCCTGCTGAACTGAATCATATTCGGCTGAACTGAATCACACTTTGCTGAACAGAAACACGCCTTACTAAGCAGACTCTGTTCAAATGAAACAGAGTCTGATGAACTGAATTGTACTCCGGTGAACTGAATCACACTCTGTTAAACTGAATCTCAAACTGTTGAACTGAATCACACTTCACTAAACAGATTCTGTACTAACTAAACTGTACTTGAGTGAACCGAATAATATGCTGCTAAACTGAATCACACTTCACTAAAATGAATCACAATGCTGGACAGACAATACAGAACTAAATACTGAACTTCTAGCAGTTCTCTCTCTCTGTGTGTGTGTGTGTGTGTGTGTGTGTGTGTGTGTGTGTGTGTGTACACATGGCCAGAGAACATGATATATATATTATTAAGCAAAAATTGTTTTCTTGTTTTAAGCATCGCTCTCATGTATAACACAGTCCTTCCAGCAAGTGAATGTATTATTTGGTAAAATAGTTGCCCAAGCTGAGCTGAGAGTGATATGCATGAAGACAGTTTGATGTGGCATACTGTCCCTTAATGTTACTTTTAAACACTTTCTGTTCTGTTGCATTTGGCTCGGGTTTAGAGAGGACTTCTTATCCCTCTGATGATATCTCACTGATATCAGAATTGTTGTATACTATTTAAAGGAGAAATGTATGGCTGTTTTGTGATTGTATAAAATTTTAGTTACCTCTCTTTGTGAAAGTTCATGATTAATTTTGAAAATGCCTTTAATAAATGTTTATTATGTAAGAAGTGTCTCTCTGATGTGAAAGGAAGATGTGGGAAAGTTTTGGAGTAAGTGAAATGGAATTTCCTTCCTGATTTACTTTCAGTTTTTCTTTGACAAATTTTCCGACAATTCAGTGTTCAAAGAATTCACTTTCAGCCATTACTTAAGAGGCTGCTTTCAATGTGAGGTAGTGGATACCACATTGTGTCGGTCGCCCCATATATCCTGTGCAAATATCCTTTTTGTTTATAGAGAAAAAAACATTGCATGCATTTTTATGTTGCGAATGCTTTAATATTATTAAGTTTTGTTGCTGCACATGACTGACAAGACAAGCAGTCAGACAACACCACATCTAATTAATATTAAGTCCATAATTATTAAGCCAAATTTGTTGCTGCCACAATAAACAGAAAACGATCATAATCTTTCCATATAATGGTAAGAATTTTGCTAGGGATTCTCTGGGGCCCCAAGATAATGGTTAAAGATCTATAAATCAAACGTTTCAGCCTTTCAAGTATAGTATGTATGAAATTAATCCACGATGGAGCATTTTGATGTGCTACTATCACCCTGATGTTGAGCATTTTCCAATAACAACAGAGTCCTGAAGTGTTTTATTCTCTTATACCACTGTAATGTGCCAACAATTACATTTTTAGTTACTAAAGAACACCACATTTATTTATTTATCCATTTATAGTTAATATTGTGGAATGCTTGTGAAACAAGTTAGTTCCTGTTTTCTCTTAAATTCTAGCAACTTTTAACAGTCATTCCCTCATCACCTTCTTTTTCCTTTCTTTTTCACTAAGCTAAAAAAAATGTCCTGAAAATGCCCTCTGTCCTGAAGATGTCAGAAAATATAAAGTTACACCTTTAATTCTAACACTGCACTCATTCCATAAATGTTAAATAAACATCTCCTTACAGAAAACTTCACCATAACACCAATAACATGTTTTTATTCATTAATTCACAACAAGCTTATAAAAATTTGTTTAGTAGACTTAGATTATGTGGAGCATCTGCTGTACAAGTCTCCATGAACGAGCTGCTAATATACAGTATCTCACAAAAGTGAGTACACCCCTCACATTTTTGTAAATATTTGATTATATCTTTTCATGTGAC
>JANDJT010000002.1:13939285-13953465 GCA_024331685.1 Stegophilus panzeri
AGTGTAGTATTTATTACGGTAGAAAGCAGTACAGGTAGTGTTTAGTATTGTATATAATAGTGTAGTATTTATTACGGTAGAAAGCAGTACAGGTAGGTTGGAGTAGCTGTTGCAAAAGACCTCTCCACAGGCGGACGTCAGCGTGATGACGTCACCCCTTTCCCCTGTAATAACAGTTGAAGGAAACCGGAGTTGCAGGTGTCGGTGCTGGCTAAACTAAGATGTTACCCTTATCCATTAAAGATGACGAATACAAACCTGCAAAGTTCAATCTATTCCTCAAACTCTCTGGATGGTTCAGGTAATCTCTGTTCGTGGTGTTAATTTTATAACTGCTTTTCTGAATAGACCCGAGAAGCTAATTGGCTAAACAGTTAGCATGCTATTTCAGCCGGCTGTGAACTAACTGCAGTAAGTTTTAGTCAGGTGGTCAGGAATAATCAAAAACATTTGTCTAAGCTTAAAGAAGCGACACAACATTGTTTCATAAGTGTATAGAAATAGAATGAATGTGAGTAACCGTTCCTAGCTGAAACGGCTAAGTTAGAGAGCTATCTAACTTTCATATGGTTAACGCTAGCTTTGCTAACTAGCTATGTACACAATTGGCTATCGACTAAGATGACTAAATCAGAACAGTGTTTTTATTTATTATTGTTTATGCAAATGAGAAGTACTTTTATTCAGCTATGTTTGGCTAGCTTAGCCGGTGTAAAGTTAAATGTTTAATTTTTAAATGAACTGACACTGCTGTGTTAACGCGACTGATTTCCCCCCGCTTCAGATCAATTCTGGCTGACAAGACATCGCGGAATTTATTTTTCTTCCTGTGCCTGAATTTGTCCTTTGCCTTTGTGGAGTTAATGTACGGCATATGGAGTAACAGGTAAGTGTGTGGGTGTGAATGTTTAGCTAAAGCTAACAGCTAGCAGCTTAGCTGAGTGGGAACCAAACAAACGTCACTGTGAGCTCAGATGTGCCACGTAGGTCTAAAGACTGCAGCTCACAGCTTCTCGTGCGGATTGTGACATGGACATTCTTTTAAAACCACCTCTCTGCTTTAACCAAATCCTGACTGGACTGTCTGCTTGTTTAACTCTCTGTATGTTTATAAACAAATCTGAAAAGTGATAAGACGGCAGGGTTTGTGATGTTTTTGCTGGAGCTGTTACATTACTGAACTGTGATAAGAGAGCAGCGAAATAAGACGTGTTTCCTCAAAACATGAGTGTAGCCAGCTCTTCTCAGGGGAAAGGACCTAGTACGTGTGCAGAAAGCTATCAGAAGTCACTCAATAACCGCACAAACTTATTTTTCATATTCACTCAAGCGTCATGATGATTCTTTTTGTGGGTCAAAATATGTTAGATGAAGAAAGATTTTCTGAAAACACAGAATAGAATAGAGTTTTATCAGAAAATATCATTTATTTCTTATAGAAAGATGTTGTATTTGGTCACGGCACCACAACTAACTATTTATATATAGTAAATACATAAGTTGCCGTAGTGAAGAGTCAGGAAATGGACACAGGAAACTGTTACAGATAGTTTCAACTCGCTGTTATTCATGTAAAGAGAACAAAGATGGTGATCAGTGATTGGTCAGTGGGGACATTGGTGATTAGTTGTTGGGAAATATGGTGATCAGCGATTGGTTGTCGGGAGCAGTGATTAGTTGTCAGGAACGATGGTGATCAGCGAGTGGTTGTCGAGAACGATGGTGATCAGCGATTGGTCGTTAGGCTTTACACACTGGTGGTGAGTCAAGTGAACCTGTTCTCTCAGCTTGTATAACTTGCAGCTGTAATGTGAGCTCGAGAGAAGTAAAATAGAATTCCTAAAGGGGTATGAAAAGTCACCAAATCTAGTGCATGTGGACTGCTTACTTCAGGTCAAGTGGGTTTTTATTATCATTCCTCTAGGTAGTTTGTATACATTGGAACAAAATGACGGTTCTTCAGGACCACTTTACTTTTGTGTAATGTAGCAGCACAAGTATAGCAGCAATACTGGCATCAAAAACGAGCTCCATAGTATAAAGTGACTGATGCAGCTATGTAAAGTGCGGTGTGCAGTAGTACTGAGTCTTACTGGGTTAGTGCGGTGGTACTGAGTCTTACTGGGGTAGCCTCTCTGACAGCCCGGGACAGATTGGCCCTTGCTGTGCGGAGGTCTGCCTTGTCATCAGACCTTAAGGCAGAGTCTGGTTTTCAACAGTGTGCACACTTCAGCAGTCATCCATGGCTTTTGGTTTGCACATGTGTTCTTGAAGGAAGTTACATCATCTATGTGTTTGCTGATTTAGCCAGTCACTGATGCTGTGTATTCCTCCAAGTCTGTGCTGTTGTGGTATGTAGCAGCCTCTCTGAACATATTCCAGTCTGTGTGCTCAAAACAGTCCTGAAGTGCTTAGATGTCTCCTTTAGACCAGGTTCTCACCTGTTTCAGAACGGATTTGTCACATTTCAGAAGTGGTCTGTATGGTGGGATTAGCTTAACAGAGATGTGATCTGATTTGCAGAGGTGGGTGTGGGGTGCAGCCTTGTAAGCACCATGGATGTTGGTGTAAAGTGTTTGTGTCACGGGTTGCAAGGTGCTGGTGGAATTGTGGTAGCAGTGATTTTCAGATTTGCGTAGTTAAAATCTCCAGCGACAGTGAAAAATCTGTCTGTAAGTTACTGATATCCCCCTAGAGTTCACTTAGCGTTTCTTTAGCGTTAGTGCCGGGTGGAATGTACACCGTGATAGTGAGCACGGTAGTAAACTCTCTTGGCAGGACAGTTCAGACCATAGATTTTCAATTAGGGCTGCACAATTATCGAATATTGTTCTCGATTACGATTTTGACTGCCCACGATTACATGAACATGATCGACTGCGATATTGACGTTTAAAGTTTGTCCTCCGCTCATAGAAAACTCCGCTGCAGATCAAATCACGCGCTTCCTAAACTTACAGGCAGTGAGTGGTGCAGGGATGACATCATTTTGTAATTCCAAAACCCAGAAACGGAGTTAGCATTTTAGCGCTCGTGCTGCCATCTTCCCTTCGGGTTTCAGAGCGCACTGCAAGCTCCAGTGCTTGCGCAAGGGGAAATCATGACACTAACATGTTGCTAAATGGCACTACAGCCATTGTCGGGGACATTAAATGTCATCACGCTGAACAGGAAAAGTCTTTGCAGATAAACTGGTTCAGGTATACTGTGCACAATTCCAAAAAAATTGTGGATGAAGATTCATACACAGAGTAAATCCGTATTATGGAAAATGTTTTTAAATCAAGTTTGGAAAAGTTGTTGGAAGCTTGGTGATGTTGAAGTCGAGCGACAGTGGTGTAGTTCGTTTATAGCACACGATTAGCTGTTTATTTCTGCCGATTGTATTTAGGCTTCAAACTTCATAAAAGTTGTGTTCATTTGTGAAAATGATCTTCATGGACAAAACATGTTTAGTATTGTAAACTTTTGTTGATCATAGAGTTTATTTTTTTGTGATAATCCAAAAGTCTATGGGAAAATCCTATTGGGTTTTTGTCGAGGGAACCAGTGTGATGCTAACTTCCAGGTTCCGGTACAAAATGACATGCGCCGCTCCATTGGGTGATTTGTCTGCGTCTCTCCTTCTGTAAACACTGTTATTGCATTTTCTGCAGACGCCTGAATTGTTTTCATTTGGTTGCATATTGTTATATTTGATAACATATTTTCATTTGGTTGATGGCATTTTTATTTTTACTTATCCTATATTTTGGGTACAATTTTATTAATATTTTGCTTCTGCGAGATGATGCACTTTAAGGACCAGTCTAATTTGATGCAAATATTTGTATATTAGCAGGAATGTAGCACAACATGGAGGTGAAAGCAGTGGTCTGTTTATTTATATGTGAAAGTACAATAAAAATATGTTGTCCCTAAAATCAATGAATAATCAAGATAAATAATTGTGATCTTAATATCGATCAAAATAATCATGATTATTTTGATTATCGTGATTATCATGACCATAATCGTGCAGCCCTATTTTCAGTAGGGTTTATTATCTTGTTGAAATCTCAAACTAAACCTCCTGGCAGAGGCAACCGTGTTTTGGGTTGAAATGTGCTTTGACACTATAACTATTGTCAAGAGCTGTAAAATAGCTTGAAAGCATCACTGATCCACCTCCACCATATTTCACAGTGTATTTGGAGACTCATTTTGTATGCAGTCCCTTTTTGTGCATTGTGGCTGATGTCTGATTTAACAGCAAATTTAACCATCAGACTTGACAGAGAAATGAAAGCCCTACTCGTTGGTTTAACTCCTACTCTTCTAAGAGTTGATGTGAAAGGATTTGTTTGGTTTTAAAATATGTCTAGGATATATTTTTTTGCTTTAATTAGGGATATATTAATATGCAGATTTTGTAAAAACTCATTAGTATTTTGCTTCTGTCTGTCTCTCCTCCGTACCAGTTTAGGGCTGATATCAGATTCCTTTCACATGTTTTTCGACTGCACAGCACTCCTGGCAGGTCTTGCAGCATCAGTGATTTCACGGTGGAGGTCCAATGACTCCTTCTCATACGGGTAAGCGCTCAGACATACACACACACACACACACACACACTGTAGTTTTTGTGCTTTAAACACTGATGGGACATGTGGTTGGCTTTATTTTGTTTAAATTAATAGGACTGTTTTTCATTCAGTGACATGTATATGGTCGGCTGTGTTATCTCTGTAGCATGCATCATGATTGATGATGATGATAATAATAAATGCTCATGATATTTAAGTGTTTTATTACTTGTGATAAGCTGATAAGTGATAAGCTGTTTTTTTTTTTACTGTACGATTCCTGCCATGTTTTTACGATTATTACTTGTCACACTGTTTGGGGTGCAAAAAAATCTTGACCACATTCTATAACAAGCTGTGTGATAACATAACGTGTTCTTCATCTCAGATTATATGATGATCCTCTAAAGCTAAATGTATAATTAAAAAAAATGATTACGTTCTGGACACGTCGTCAGGCAGTGCAATGTGGAAATTAGCTCCTGCAGAAAACAGGCTTTTGTAGACAGAAACAAGCCCTCAGTATGAAAGTGGCAATGTTATGCTTAAAGAAGACACATTTTAAACATGAAGAAGAAGATATTTCTGCTGCTGTTTGTGGCTGGGGAAAAGAACATTTGAAAGCCTGTTCTTCAAAGTGAGCTTGAGCTGATAAGGATTTTGTTCTGTCTATTAACATGTGTGGAAGATTCGTAATTCATAGTCCAAGTGGTCAGGAATGTAAGTTGGTAATGTCATATTAATTAATGTCAGCATTTTAACTGATCACTAGCTCAAACATGAACATTTCAGCCGTACTTCTGTCGGTGAGCATCATAACAGCCGTCTCACAGAGAGATTGTAAAAAATAAGTTCGTACACTGCCAGAATTTTGTCGCACACACTTGCAATCTCTTTCTTTCTCTCTCTCTCTCTCTCTCTCTCTCTCTCTCTCTCTATTAATAATTATTTATTATAATTCAGTCAGATAAATGTAATCTCATCACACTACTTTATCTCTGTGTATGATTTAGAGTGGGCAGAAATCTAGATATAACGACCCGTATATAAAATAACTAATGAAAATGAACCATTATTTTTATCCTTTCATTCAAATTTTGCACTGCAAACATCAATGACCGCTTTAACTTGTCAATGCTGGCAAGTGACCATGGTATAAAGGAGATAACCCACGATTTTAATGCACTCTTTACCTCCATGTCCTGCATTAAATTTGTGTAATGCACACCTAGCCATGGATTAGCCCTTACATGTCATGTAACATAGAAATGTCTTCACGTATTGTGAAATATTATTTTTTGTCATATCACCCACCCCTTACTTAAAAACTAAATGTTTTTTGGGAATAGATGAACCCCCCCCCCAATTTGTCCTTGGGGTGTGTAAGGACTATGCACGGGCTGTATGTAGAGTGCAGTATAAAACCATTATTGTGCAGTGGCCCAGTGTTATAAAATTCTCCTGATCGCGTGCTCCTGCTTTGCAGTTATGTGAGAGCAGAAGTGCTGGCAGGTTTCGTCAACGGTCTCTTCCTCATCTTCACTGCTTTTTTTATCTTCTCAGAAGGAGTGGAGGTGAGTGCAGGACTTTTGATTTAACTCTCACCCAATGAACTGACTTGTTACTGATGTCTGATGATGATTTTTCTTCCCCTCGTAACTCAGAGAGCGTTAGAACCTCCAGATGTGCATCATGAACGCTTGCTGCCCGTGTCCATTGCAGGGCTCCTCGTCAACCTCGTCGGCATCTTCGTGTTCCAGCACGGAGGACACGGACACTCTCATGGTGAAGAAGGTACAGCTCTTTGGGTCTGGCGTCTAAAAGAAATTTGATTGGTTTTAATGTGCAATTTTCTGACAGCAGCTCTGACAGTATTGCAGCTGCAAATCACAGTTTTATATTCATGCGCTCGTTTTAATATGTTATCGTTTCTATAGTAACAGCTCATTCACGGGGGCTTCACGTAAATGAATTAAAAGATGTAAAGAGTTTTTTTCTGTGGAGATATTATTTAATAATTTTATTTAGAGTTTTTTTTTTCTTAACATTTATGGAAGGAGTCTCCAGTGTCGGCGCTTTATAACAGTAAACAGTCAGAGGTAAAACTGTAACTTTAAATTTTTTTGACATCTTCAGGACAACGGAATTTACACTTTGCAGTTTCACGGTACCATGACAAGCTGCACTTTTTGGTCTTATTAAATTCAAGAGAGAGAAAAAAGAGCAACTGTTTAGAGAGTGACTGTTTATAGCTGCTATAGCATAAGCCTTAACAGGAACTAATGGGTTTCACAGATGTTCTGCAGTGTAAAATGTAACTATGTAAATATAGGAAATATAGTTCATTCATAAATAAATAAATCTAATTGTTGGGAAGTTGCTGTGGTATAAGAGAAATAAAACACTTTGGGACTTTCTGTTTTAGGAAAAACGTCTGCTTCATCACAATCATGTTATCGTTGATTTATTTTCCTATAACAGCATCCAAATTGGTTGGATTTGTCTCCGTGTAGGTCATGGGCACAGCCACTCTCTTTTTAACGGCAGTGTGGGACATGGACACAGCCACGGGGGACACGAACATAGCCACGGGGGACACGGGCACAGCCATGATTCTAAACACGGGCACAGTCATGGGCATGGTCACGATCATGGACACGATCATGGACATGGCCATTCACACGAGGAGCCTCACTGCCACGGTAAGATCCGGAGCTGGTTTTGCTTACTTTGCATGACAATGTCACTTGTTTTATTCTATATTAATATATAATCACAGTAATCTGTTTTTGTTCATGTTGTGCAGTCCAACTGTGTCTTTTTGAATATTAGGACTTGCGTAGTGTAATTGATGCTTTTATTTATTTTATTTTTTTATATTTGTTTTGTTTTGTAGATGATCACTTTCACAGGCCAGAAAAGGGCTCCAGCAAACAGATCTTACAAGGTAAAACTTTGCTTTCAGTTTTCTCACCACCAGATGGTGTGAGAGTCCTATCTGTAATGTGTTACTGTACCGTTCTGTGTGCCGCCTTTTTTTTCCCCCCTCTATGAAAATATTTGCGTTTCTAACGGTCGTGTCTAGGACAGTGGCATTGCTTGTTTTGTTAATGCATGAAAAACTTGGGGGCCCCATGAAAAGTAATGCTTCGTCATGTGACACCTTCATTATCGGCAGACGTGATTAGTTGATGGAGTTTTATTTGCGGCAAGGTGATGGGTCAGACCAGCCCAGAGGCTGACCTTTGACCCCCGGGACTAACCGGGTTAACGCTTACATCTCGGAGAGAGCAGGCATGCTGTCGCTTTAAAGCTCTTTGTGTGAGCCTGTGTGGGAAAAATGAGCAAAGAAGAGAAAGTGAGTGTGTCCCTTTTACCTTGGCACACACACACACACCCCTCATACACAGAATGGGTCCTGTGGGAGGCCCCGCTCAGGGGAAATACAGAGAGGTAGGAGGTGACAGTGCAAAAGGTTACCCTGTTTTCGGGCTCTGAGACCTTTTCACTTTTTCACATCTCTGCCCCTGTGATGGATCGACTCTCAAATCCTCTCCATGATTCTTTGTGGGTGTCACTGCTTTTTAAGGGCTTTAGCATTCCTGGTTGTGCTCTCACTGTACTTGGATGAGCTTTCCACTTAATTTAGGGTTGTGCGGTTGCGTGTTCTGGGAACCTGAAAGCAGCCTCAGTCATGACGTGTTCAGCTCAAGGGAAACTTTTTTTTTTAAAAGAGAACTTATTGTACCATCACACTTAGCTCGTTCTTTCACCACACACTTCTACCGTTTATTTGCTGTGTGCGCTTGTGCACGTGGACCTCTTCCTGCCTGCAAGGTGTCTGAATGCCTGCCATTTTTGGTAGTGCTGATGCAAACCCTTCGCCTGACTTTGTCTGACCCGGTCTATTTCTAGAAATTAAAATCCTGACCCTTGGCTTTCATTCTGCGTCACAGTTCACTGAACAAACATCCACTCGACTGCAGCCTCAGCCAAAAATAACTACCGTTTTGTATGAGAACTGGTTTGAATTTAACACCGTCTTTAGGAGTACACAAGTGGTGTGTGTGTGTGAGAGAGATGTGACTAATGTGAAACAACTGTATTTTTAACGTTCCACAGGAGTTTTTCTCCACATCGTCGCCGATACGTTGGGAAGCATCGGCGTCATCATCTCAGCCTTCCTGATGCAGAAGTACGACTTGATGATCGCTGATCCGATCTGCTCTATGCTCATCGCCCTTCTCATAGGCGTCAGGTGGGAGGGCACACACATACACGCGCAGAAACACGCATACGCGCACACGCACAGAAACACGCACACGCGTGCAGAAACATGTATACGCATGCAGAAACACGGACACAGACAGACGCAGATGCTCCCCACTACATATCGCACCACCCAGAAACAGATTATTTTCTTACAACAAAAACTAATCATGTTAAATGATTCACATATTTTAACTTGATATTTCACTGCATCTTTTAATTGGCTCATTTAGAAAATTGTTTATATTTAGTGTTTTTCAAAAAACTTTTAATCTGGATTTTAATTCAGAGATATGCAATAAAGATACATAAATCTATTGATTTATAAAATAGTTGGCTGAGTAATTGTGATATAATTTTGATTTCATGCTTGTAAAATTATGTTTTATCATCAGGCAGTTGTGATATTATGTGAATTTTGATTATTTTGTTTAAGTTTAAACTTCAAGTTATTTCATTTTTTTCGGTCATGCAACTTTTGGGGTCTTTTTCACTTCCATACATCTGTCTGTATACTCGCTGCTCAGTAATTCTCAACTTTAGAGTTGTGTGCGCCTGTGTGCATGAGGGTTGCAGTGAAGTGGCTTCAGTCTGCTGTGTTTTAGGTGTTGCTGTGGGTTTTGGGTGGAGTTGACTGAGGACGTCTCGCGCTCTCTCTCACTCACACACTCACTCACACACACACACACACACACACACACACACAGAGCTAAATGAGTATTGTACACAGGGTGGAGACCAGAGATTCCCACGTGTGGTAAAGCCAACAGCTGTCTTGTGTACTACTCGTTTAGCTACAACTGCTGACGGAGACCAAGTATCTGCTGGACTTCTAACTCCATAAAGTTTCACAGTATTGCACATTTCAGTAGCACCATAACTCTGTTAACTGTAAGTTTATCTTCGTCTGCAAGAAAAAATTATTGTGCTTTCGTGGCTTAATATTGTTAGTGTTGCATGTTCGTATAAAGCAGGTGAAGCTAATTGGAATTAAACATGACTGACTTGGTAATTCTCTGCTTACTAACCACCAATGTAAAAATATAACATTTAGTAATCAGTGTAGTAGCTAATAACAACCTGCATGAATAAATAAAATAAGCATTACCTTACTGAGCGTCAAAATACTGAGCGTCGGGTGGCATATCTCTGCTTTTCATCATTTTTTTTTTAATCATTATTAAATGAAAATATTCTTGGAAATGGGTAATATAATGACAAAATGAATTTTTACTCACAGCAGCACTGCGTCTCGTTCTTGTAATAGATTCTGATAACGTTTCCAATGATCTTTTCTGACCTTTCTGGAGTAAAACAAACCCAAAAACTAAAGTAAATTCAATAAAAATATTATTAGGTGACTAATGTTTTCAACTATAGCAAACAGTTCCCTGATTTTGTTGTTTTGAAACGTTTTGCTTCGTCACATTAGATATAAAGTTTGCTAGAAAGTTCCACAGGGTGTCTGGTTGAGACTGATCATGAACTCGGGTTATGATGTAGATGAGGTGGAGGAACTGTACAAGTTCAGGAGTTGAATAAAATTGTGATCAGTGCTCCTTGTTATATTTTATATCCAGCAGGCCTGTTTTTCCCCCCAGTGTTTCTGGAAGCATTATTTCATTTAACATTAAAAAATTCCTTCTGGTATAGGCTACAGCCACTTCCTGTTCAAATCCAAATACAGATATTTGGAGCATTACACAGATACAGATTGTAGCATTACATGAGAATTTACTTTTAACGCAGTTGTGATTGAGTGGAAAAAAGGGCCTTAATTGTCAAATCACTCTCAGCAAACGCCCTCCTGCATCTCTCTTCTTCACCATCTCCCCATGTTTGAGGCTTTTCTTCTCTTCTCTGGAATGCAGCCATGACCTGTGACTGTTACTTTAAAAATGTGAGAACAAAGACATCTTTTTAAGATGGATTTTCCCTCATCCTTCCTTGATCTCAAGAGACGGGGGCTCTGTGTCACTCGACTTCATTTTTTTTTTTTTTTTCCTTTCTGAAGTTCCTCTCTCTTCAGTCGCAATGTGGTATGCCGTAAACGCAAAGAAATGAACAGATTAGTAGTCTGACAATAAACACAAAACCTCCTGCCCGTCCTGCTTGTCCTGTTTAAAACATGAACACTGGGGAGGGAGGGAGGGAGAGACTGAGAGATTTCAATTTCAATACAGAGAGAGACAGGGTCCAGGCATGAACAAGTTCACAAAGCTATTACACAACCTGAGCTGGCAATTAAAACTTGGCTCTATAATAAAAAACAGGTGCAAGGTTCCTTAATGAGACATAGTAAAACGAGACCTGCGTGTTTAAAAAAATGTTGTCATGCTGGGAAAAAAATTCATGTTGAGGGTTAAAAAATAATATGTACTGTGATTATCTTTGTAAACATGTTTCTAGTAACTAAAGCCTAATATAATATTTTCCAGACTTTTTTTCCTGCTTCACGAGCTTTAGGATTTTGCTAATCGTTATCCGAATCCTTATATACAGTCATTAAACATCAGCATTTAATGCTGAAACCTTGTAATATGTTTAAGCCAAAGCTTTAGATTGTCAGTTTACTGATGCTTATTTTTGCTGGCATGACTACAGGATTTAAAATGTGTTTAGCACTAATCAACAATATTATTTTACCACTTGGGGCAACAGAAGACTGCAGTATCACTCCTACTAAAAACATTAACAAATGGATATCGAAGCCTGCTAGAGGCATGAATATGCATCTTGTAGTTTGTAACTGTTTCTTCCTTCCTGTAGTGTCTTTAAAACGGCCGAAAATGACATTTCAAACTATTAAATATGTTAAAGCAATAAGTGCTGTATGGAGACTCGCTTAACAAACACCCTTAACTGTGATAAAATCACTGTAATGCATGTTCTACATTGCTTTTATTAAACGGTGACAAAAACTATTATTAAAATCCAGTGTTCAATGAATACGTTAATTTATTAATGATTCTTCCACCATGCAGCATAATCTGTTAACAGTAAGCTGTGGAAAAGGAAAACAATTGTAGAGAGCATAGCTAGGTATTCTAGAGCTCAAATGTCTGTATGCTATTCTGTAATAATTTGAATATTAGATGCCATTGAGCTCCTATGTGACTCTCAGCAAATCAGTTTTATACAGAAGTGCTTGGATCTATCTAATCATAGACATATCTAATCAGGAGTCGGCATACAGGAGTATATAATCGTTTTTAAAAATCTGGGAAAAAGTTGAAATTCTTAGCCGAGTGTTTGAGTCATCAGACTCGGTGTCCTTATACGTCTCCTTGCGTTTGCTTGTCTTGTGTTTGGCTGATTGGTCCTCTGGCATCATCTGTCGTTTGTTCAGGGAGGTTATGCACTGTAACAGCTCTGCGGGAATGCCTGTGGTTTGTAGTTGGACTGTAACATGGACGCTCTGCTGATCGAAGAGCTGAAGTGTGTGTTTTCCAGCTCCAGGAGATCAGTAGACTCAAGAGAAGACTTTATTTTTTTTGTTTTAAGACCTTAACCATGATCAACTCATGAGTCTTGCATCAAAAACTAGATTCAAACGGTCTTGAGGGAGTATTTAGGTTGTCTATATAGCAGAAGCATTGTATGTGTTAGCTGGACGCACACAGAAAGCTCCTGCTGTTATGGCCCTGATCTTTCCAAAATGCTGCTTAATCGCTTTAAGCCCTTGCCCAGATCCTGACGACTGGCCTGAAGGAGGAATATGAAAATAAATTCACATTTGTGCTAAGCCAAAACCATGAGGATGGATTTATTCGGCTGTGATCAGAGGTGAGGTATTTAGCAGTGGCTCTGTGAAGTTAGTGTGTGAGCGTGTAAAGGGTTGTGGGTTTTTTTTTTTTTTTTTATAAACCCGAATGCTTAACAAGGGTTGCTTTGAGGTGGCAAAAGGCTGAAATGAATGAATTATTTAGCTCACAAGTTTGAGAACCTGTTGCAAAGAATACATCTCTTTCAGCTGAGCTTTACACACAAACATGTTCAATGTTTACAGCAGGCTCTTATCCAGACCCTCCCAAAGCTCTTGCTATGTTTGTTGTGGGAAGTGTTCATGGTCAGACGAGATAGGCACACGCCACACACCGCTCAGTGCCAGCAGCAGCTCCGGTTTCTCTAATGACAGGCTCCCCAGCTGGATCTTTTGAAATGTTTCAGTTTCCAGATCAGTTGGCTTTAGCTAATGACCATGTTCCAGGCTGTACTTGTAATCTCCAGCTCTTCCTCTTTAACAAGGCAAGGTCTCCGTCTCAGAGGTTTCACAGAAGGGGTCTTTTATTTTTAGTCTCTCAATATATTTGGTCATTTTTGGAGAGTCGACTAAAAATCCGAGACCACAGTTTTGGAGCAGTGAACCCTCAGCTTTGATTTCTATCAATCAGTATGACAGTAATTTAGCCTTTCAGCCAAACCATGATAAATGGCACCAAAATACTGAAATGTTAAATTCAAACATTCCAAATTTCTACTGTATTCGAAGTAGAAAGCTGCAGCTACACCGTGCTTTCTCTTAGCTATTTCTTACCCCTTGTGTTGCGTTCATGAGTCATATTGACTTTGGGCAGCTGAGAAAGAAAACTGGTTTAAATATGGTTTATTTGGTGTAAAAGAAAAAAAAAGTGGTATTTTTTTAAATAAAAGAAAACATAATATTTTGAGGAAAATCAATTTGCATTGTACTGAGAATAAAAGAATGATATTTCAACAATAACAAACCAATTTACAAGGAAAAAAGTACTATTTGGAGAATAATTACAGAATATTTCAAGCAAAAAAGAAAAAAAACATTCAGAGGTGAACTTTTACATGTCTCTCATAGGGAGGTAAATTAAATTAGTTTCATGTAGTGACAGAACTGCCACCAGTTCCAGTCTAAACTTTGTGTTTGTTTGTGTGTGTGTGTTCTCGTTAGTCATTCCGTGTGAGTACGATCTTCAGGGAGTAACATGCAGTCAATGTATGATGCTTAACAGTGAATCATCTACAAGTACAGGAAACTTGGAACAATACTGTGATGTCAGAACTCGGAGGTCCCCTCGTGCAGTGCTTTCCTGTTTTCATTTTTAAAGCCCAAACAAGAGTGGAGCTCATGTAAAGTGCTGAATTTCTGCGTTGAATATTAAGAATTCAGATTCAGTCAGTCATGGGTAATTGTGGTGTGAGTAAGGAGTAAATTACTTGGTGTCATGCTGTTCTAGGAAAGTAACCAGCGATGGGGTGGTGTGGTGACGTGGAGGTACTGTTATTACTGCGAAGGTGATAATTCCCTATAACAGCTTGTCCTGAAGTGTTTATACTGCAGTAGTTTGTCAGCAATTTTACAATTTTATTTAT
>JANDJT010000002.1:13953503-13965507 GCA_024331685.1 Stegophilus panzeri
ATTTAATGTTGTTTTATGGAACGTCCATAAAACAAATGAGTTCCTGGTCTCACTTATGTTATAGCAGCTATAAACAGTTGTTCCCGCACTCTCTTTTCTTTTCTCACACGTTACTAATGTAGTTTCTGATAAGCTCAATGTCATCAATACTTAAAGTTAAAGCTTTACATCTGATTGTTACAGTGCACTGACACTGGAGGCTCCTTCCATGAACATCTCCTTGCAGAAAACTTCTCCATATCAACAATTACACGTTTTTAATCCATGTACGTGGAGTGTCCGCCATACAAGTTACTGTTACTATAGAAACAGTAACCTATTAGAATAAATCTATGATTGGCAGCTGCACTACTGTCAGAGCTGCTGTTCTAGAAGATTAATCAATACCTTCTGACCAGTCAGATTTGAGGCTTCATCCATGGAAGTGGAAAATACATTCTATACCTCTACAAAACTCTACAGTGAATAAGAGATAAAGGGTTCAACACTAAAAACATGCGATATTGTTAGACTTGGGCTATATATATATAGTGTGTGTGTGTGTGTGTATGTATATGTATTCTGATATTAACATCATGGTGCACATTTATTAATCAAGTAACTGAACATTAAAATTTCTTATTTAATTTTTGTACATGTAAACCTTTTATTCTATGGCTCCACATATGTTAGCAAAACTAAATATTGTGAAGCGTAATATCTTTAAAGTATCCGGATACATTTTTGCCTAATCGCCCACCCTCTTTAACCTGAACAGAGTCCTAAAACGGAATGCTTACTTGTGCAAAAATTGTAGCACATCACTAATGTTACTGCAGCACAGAGAAGTTACTAGGAAGAACTGGAGTCATGGAGTCTGATAGATTATATAGGAACTCTGTATGACCGCTAATGATCACAGAGCTTGTTTGAGGTGAGAACCGTTAGCTTCAGTCGTTCGTAGTGTGTGTGGCGTCTTTGAGGAAGCGCTCAACTGAGTGTGATATTGAGAAATCACAGATGATGACATAATTTGGGTTTAATGAGGTGTAAATATTTTTGTTTACTGCTGATTTGTCTGAAGACATTGTGCAATATGACTGCAGTAGTGATGATGATGATGATGATGATGAAGAAGTAGAAGTAGATGTAGATTACGGCACTAGGTGACTGCTTAACCTAAAAGCAAAAGCAAGCCTGTGTTAAGGAAGAAGTTATGACTGGGGTTTGGGTGAAAAGGGGTACAACAGATTAGATGAGGAGAGAGAAAAGTAGGCCAAGCCCAGAAACCCTCTAATGGCTTCCATATGCGTCTGTGGTCAAGGATTGAGGGTTTGGGAATGGGAGAGGAATGAATATCATGCTACAGTAGATGATCTCCACAGAGCTCAGAGAGGGAAGGAGAGTTTTGTGTGGTTAGCATAGCACTGCCACGCCAGCTGTGAGGTCACATGCTAGCTATGTTAGCCACGTTATGAGCAGCCGCCTGGTCTGTCATTGGTTTCAGTCAGCGGTCATCTGGTTCTTTCAACACGTGGATTGTCAATGTATGGATGTTTTGACTGTTTACTATTTTTGGCCTTGTACACTACACTACACTACACTACACTATACTTAAGTTATAGTGGCTATAAACAGTCGTTTCTTCACCAAGAAACACACCTCGTCATGTTACCTAGAAAGCAAAAAGAGTAAAAATCCTCTGTCCCGAAGATGTCGGAAAACTTCTTGCAGCTTTACCTCTGACTGTTACGAAGTGCTGACACAGGGCTCTCCTTTCCATAAATATTTAAATAAACATCTCCTTACAGAAGATTTCACCATATCAACAGTTACATGTTTGTTTGTTTGTTTGTTTTTTAAATCCGTTTGTGTGGGTTATCTGCTGTACAAATCTCCATGAGTGAGCTGTTACAATAGAAATAATAACGTATTACAACAAGCGCATTAATATAAACCGAGATTTCTGTCAGAGCTGCTGGTATAGAACATGAATCAGCATCTTTAGGCCAATCAGAATCCAGAATTCAGCAGTGCTGTAGTGTAAGTCATATTAATGTGCTGTCTGAATTATAAAAAAAAAAGAAAACGAACAAAAAAAAAAAATACAAGTTCCTGACCTAAAGACATGCACTATAAAAGTTTGTGGACACCTGACCATCACGCTCGTATGTGCTTGTTGAATGTCCCATTCCAGATTTAGTCTCCTCTCTGCTGTTATAATAACCTCAACTCTTCTGGGAAGGCTTTCCACTAGATTTTGGAGCGTGGCTCTGGGGATTTTGCCCATTCAGCCACAAGAGTATTAGTGAGGTTAGGTGCTGATCTCTTTGTGTTCCTTTGTAGATGTGAAATAGGACCATCCAATGAGCACATGAAGTAAGAATAAAATGTAAATAGCAATTGGCATCTTATTAGATGTTCTTAATTTGTCTATTGTGTATTTGTCCTCATTTTAAATACAAAATTGTAGGCTTTTTCCAGTTTTGTTGGATTATATCTCTGAATTGCCTAAATTCAGCTTCCCAAATAGTAAGAAAATTAAATATCATGACATGTGCGTGCATCTTGAAACGCGATAGTAAGCGGAAAATCAATGGGAATCTTTTCCTCCACAGTGTGGTTCCTCTGCTGAGGGAATCCATTGGGATCCTGATGCAGCGGACTCCACCTGCCCTCGACCAAACCCTTCCTGAGTGCTACCAGAGAGTGAGTGCTGCTTCTTTTCACTTCTTAAAAGAAACCGCCGTTTTAAGAAAATGCTGACTAGGCTGGCAGGCTTTAAATCCCAGCATGACCAGAACAGCTGCCTGCTTCCATTTCAGTGCTGGTCTTTCTGGATCCCCTTAATCGTTAGCTATGGGTTCTTGTGGTTCTCTTTGCAGGTGCAGCAGCTGCAGGGTGTGTATAACTTGCAGGAGCCGCACTTCTGGACACTGTGCACCGACGTCTACATCGGCACGCTGAAACTCCTCGTGGCTCCGGATGCCGATTCCCGATGGATTCTCAGCCAGACACACAACATCTTCACACAGGTGAGGGAGAACGTAATGATGAGAGTCGCTGATACACAATTCACCTGATCCAACAACAATACTGTACTGAAATGAAAAGTGAAATGTACGTATGCGTGTATATATGTTATTATATATATATATTCATATATATAATAACATATATACACACGCATACGTACATTTCACTTTTCAGTAGTAATAGTAATATAAAGTTTATTTATTTAGTTTTTAATATATACCATTTATTTGTAAATAAATAAATATATATATAATATATAATTTCATATTTTTATTTATTTATTTATTTATAATTTTCAATATGATATTTGTTAGGGTTCATACGGTTTCACATTGTCAGAACACAGAATCAGATTCAGTGTTGAACTAGTGTACAATATCACATTTTCATGGTATCACAGTATTAATCACCCATTTAAAAACATACAAGCCAGCAGTCAAATTTAAAGGAAAAATTTTGTACAAAACCTTTATGCTAACTTTATATAAATCTCTTTGCACATCCTTGTGTATATAGAATAAAAACCAAAAGAAAACAAAAATCCCCTCATCAAACCAAATCCCCTAATTTGTTCTTTCTTTAGAGTGACTTTCCATAAAATCATGTGGACTGTCAGTTTTTATCACGTTGTTCTGAGCAGAAAGAAAGCACGTTTGTGAGGAAATGCAGTGCACTGAGCCAAAATGAAATCTAACTAGTGCAGCAGTGTGCAAAACTAAAATGTGCTTTGATTTACTTGTGGTCAGTAAATGCATATTCTTCTGTGTTTGACGTCCATCATATCTGATAAAGTGGTAATGGATTAAAAACAGCCAGAAACGGTTTCAGTGCAGTGGTGTGCCTGTGCTGAGAAACTGAGGTGCTGTAGTGTGATTCAGGATGAGTTCAGAAGGACAGATGTAAAAGTGATGAGAACCACTGGAGTAAGGAACTTGATATGCATTTTTATCAGGATTTTGAATCCTAACAGTGAGGTCCAAACATGCACCATGACTAACAGTGACATCATGGCAATCCTAAATTAGATGTATGTGATTTTAAAAATATACTATACTATAAAATATAGGCAGGTACACACTTTTTGACACTGCGTTTGTGTCTCCAGGCGGGAGTAAGGCAGCTGTACGTTCAGATCGATGTGGCGGCCATGTAGGAGTTACCTTGATTCAGGAGTCCTGGGACCAATGCCCTCTGTGCTGCTACATGAAGCTCATCACCAAACTCCGCCTCCTTTTAATGCCTCTTTTCTTAATTTCTTTGGGTTTCTCGACGCCGTCATCACTCAGTTGGACCAATTTGGAGCAGCCGCAGTACAGTACGGTACACTGACTCTTTCTAGGAAAACCAAACAACATGAAGACTACACTGGGGCCCCCGGTCAACAGCTGTCCATGTTCCTTTTTTTTTTTTTTTTTTTTAATAATCCCTGAAAGACTTTCGTCTGTATTTGGTGTCTCGTCCTCATTACGGTCAGAATGAGGTTTTAATGTTATGTTTAAGAAGGAAAAGCCTCTAGCAGTATGTGAAGTGAATCATAGCTAGTATTTTGTGGTCTGATGTCTTTGCAGCTGCAGACGTCGGTCACTCGTGTTGTCCCGCACTTCAATTCAGCATCACGCTTTGATCTCTTAAGTGCCTTCCCCCCCAGTGGATCTCTCGGACAATCTCCCACGCCTCTCCTTCATTCAATATCTGGAAAATCATGGGTTATTCCTGTAGGTTCATTCTAGTTTTAACATTCCTTTGCCTTTTTTTTTTTTTTTTTTTTACTGCATGGTGTTCTCTAATTATTTGAATCAATGATTATTTCTCAGATCTCCACTCTAGTAAAACTGGATGAAACACCAGCTTTATTCAGCCATAAATGGATCTGATGAGCCACTTAAATGTGAGAAGTCCATAATTTAATTGCCCATATGGATTTTTTTTTTTAAAAAGAAAGGAAACAAAACCTCTGTGCCACAGGCCAGTACATTTGTGCAATTCAATAAATTATATTGCCATTTAATTTGTCCCTTTTTTTTTTTTTTGCATTTGATTGAATAAAATCACAAATAATCATACACTGATAAATGATACATGCATTACTGATTTATCTAGATTTGAAGATTTGCCCACTTTCATGTCTTAAGACACTTTACTGAGCAACTGAATAAGCAGGTTAAAGCTTAGTTGTTTATAAAATGTTTGTTTTATCTTCAGTTTGTCCTGATTTAATAATTTGTTTATATTTTAGGGAATAAAGCCAACTATGTTTGTGAGCAGATATCGCATGCAAGTACAAGTACAGACATCTGCAGAAGTGGACAGAATTCTGTCAGGATCAGGTGGGACTGGGATTTCAAAACGGATCCACACCTCTAATTTTTAATTGAAGTTCACAAAATGCTACAAAAAAATAATGCAATGCATATGGTGCAGTGATTCAGTCTGGCTAAACAGAGCGTAAATGTTAGGGTTGTCACGGTACCAAAATTTCAGTAGTCGGTACCAAAGCAAAACAAAAACATGCTAATTAAACACCACACTATTTTATTAACAAAATTAAAGATCAATATAAAATGCATTTTTAAAAATGCCATTCTGTATTCTTCCAGTATATCATTATTAAAGCTACTGGAGTTATCCAGACAAGAGTAGAAATGTTTTTCTGACTGATATTAGAGACATAAACAGTGCTAGCCACACATCTATTATTTTCTAACATATAAATTTCAGATAGGTCGGTCGTCAAACAGCCTCTGGTGTGTAAAATTTGTAAAACCACATCATGTCCTCCCATTTATTTTACCCCAATAAAAGTTAAAGCATTAAATGGTTAATAAGGACTCCTGACCGTATTAGCGTTAAACGCGCGTATGCTAACCATTAAATAAGCAAAAACGAGGATGTTTTCTTGAAATAATACACTGGAATTAAACTATGCTACAACATTTATAAAGCAACCGCTTGAATAAATCCTGCGGGTAAGCAGCCGCTCTTATTGAAAACACGGTTAATCTATCCGCACATAAACATTAGGGGCGCGGCTTTTACACACTTAGCGGTAATAGCACCGAAAGCGGAAAAGGAGCGTCCGAGAGAAATATATGTATAGTAGGTAAGTATGCGGTTTCGGTCGCAGCCATGGTAACCAGGGGAGCTGCTGCTGCTTTGGCTCCAATGTCTTCTTGTTGCACGGTGCACCCATGAAAAGTTCCCGACTGACCACCTGTCTTGTAGCGCGTCAGTACTGGGTTGACCCGGTTCTACGGGTGTTTATGAACATTTGGTACAGTCAACTTTTTTTCTTTTTAGTACCGGTACTTTTGACAACCCTAGTAAATGTATGCAATTAATATTTAATCAGTCTACAATCCAGGTACAAAAAGGATGAAAGTCTAAAATCGCGGGGTTTTTTTTTTTGGTTGTTGAATCTCATGGGATCCCAAGCCCAATGCACTTATTTCTCCTATAACTAACTTTTTTAAAAAAAATCTTTGGAAAATATTTCCCATGTTATTTTTAAAGGTGTATAAATTCAAAAGCAGAATGTTTTTTGAAAATTGGTTTTATCATAAATTTTGTACAGAGAGAAATGATTTGACAAGAGGCTCATGTCCAGAAACCAGAGCCGAGGCATGTTGGATCAGGACTGCAGGAAATCCAGCAGCAATAAAATGCACATGTTTTACGGTCACATGACAAGACCAAAGTTAGTGTGCACTATTTAGAATTTCAGAGGCATTCATTTGCCCCAGATGAAACTTTTTTTTTTCCCCCCCTCTCTCTATGACCTTTTTACCATTCCCTCCTCTGTAATTCATTCGCCGGCTGCACAGAAAAACTTAATTAACCCAAAAACACCATACTGTAATGCAACTTGCATGGATCGTTTTTTGAGCTACACCATAATTTGTGTGGTTTCCTTGAAGCTCCAGACGTGAGACAGCAGGAGGGTTAAAGTTTTGCACAAGTTCTCAGGAGACATAGGTGGAGCTGTCGGTCATCTTCAGGCCACTGAGACCCTCTGGGCTGCTGAAGAGCTTCAGCATGTCCACCTCGAGCGGGTGCAGGTGGCCTGTGATAATCATAGAGTGCAGCGGCGCTCCCAAATCACACTCTGCCATCTCACGCAGAGATCCAGCTCGAACGGCCTGGTCATCGGCCCCCACCCGCGCCAGTCCCACACACACCGTGTCCTCAGTGATGGCTGCAGTGACACACAAACTCAATAATCTCATCAAACACTTTCAATCAAACGTAATCCAATTTTCATGCAACGCTGGACAGATCATTCACCGTGGCAGATGGTCCAGCCATGAGTCTATTACTGTGTATTAAATTAATGCGTCTCAGTCCCTAATGAAGAGTGTCAGATGAAAGGAAATGCAAAAAAAAACCCCAAAACTATACAATATAGAGTTATATGCAAACTTATAGAATTGAATGTATCTACAAGATGTAGCTACAAGTTAGAAGGATAATTAAGCACTAAATGTATCGTGAAAATGATTTATACCACTGCACTGCTAAACTCAAATCTGACTGATCAGAAGGTGCTGATTAATTTTCAGAGACGGACAGAAAAAAAGAGTGGCTGGTGAGGGAACAACTGTTTCTAGCTGCTATAACATAAGTGAGAACAGGAACTAACTTTATTCTGGGACATTCCACAATATTAAACGTAACTACCAATTAACGAAAATTGTCGTTCTTTAATAAATTAATAATATAAATAAAATATATTGTAATCATTGGAAATTTGCTGTGGTATATGAGTAATAAAAACGTCAGGACATGCTTTTATAGGAACGTAATCAACCTTGTGGTGCTAATGGTAACTCCTCTTCATCACCCCACCTCGTCCATTATTTTCTTACAGCAGCATGATGCAAAGTGTTTTATTCCTCTTCTACCTCAGCAATTTCAGTTATTAAAGAACACCATCTCATACTTTTTATCTGTTTATAGTTACATTTATACACTTTTAGAAGGAAAAAAAAAAGGAACTTCAAGGATTCTATGGATAAATAATGGTTCTTGGCTTGCGATAAACTGTTCCACTTGGAACTCCTTCAATGTTGTTGAATGTCTGCCAAACAAATTAGGTCCTGTTCTCACTTGCGTTATAGCAGCTATAAGCAGTTGTTCCCTCACCAGCCCCTCTTTTTTCCTCTGTCTTGAGGTTAATTAAACAAAAACAAAAAAAACTCAACGTGTCATGTTAACATCTCGGTCCTGAAGAAAGACGCTTGTTCCATAAATGTTACAAAAACATCTCCTTACAGAAAACGTCACCATATGAATGATTATACGCTTTTAAAATCCTTTGTGGAGCATCCGCTGTAAAAGTCCCCATGTTGTTACTATAGAAACGAGCACATTAATATAAACTTGTGAAATGAATCAATCAGAATCCAGAATTGAGCAGCGTTGTGGTGTAAGAATGTAATAAAGTGGAAGCCTGCTGTGCAAAATTAGCCAATCTAAGTTTAACTGAACTAACGCTAGCAACAATAATGTAAGTGCAGGGTAGCCAACATTTTCTTCCTCACCTGGTTCCTCTGCTCGCTCTCGGCGGTTCTGTACCACCTCCAGCAGTTGCTCGGCCGCTTGAGCCACTGTCATGAACCTGGGAGGCTCGTAAACCTTACGACCCCTTTAAGAGAGAGAGAGAGAGAGAGAGAGAGACAGAGACAAAGACAAAGACAAAGAACACTAATGGACTTGTAGTACTTAAGGCACTAGTTCTTAATATAGACATATTGACTGAGAGTATTGAGTGCTGTTTAGACGGTACTAACCCTCGACTTAATGCATCACTTCATATTAACTTAATACAGGAAACAAATGCTAAATGTATTTTCCTTCCTTTCTGCAGAATGAAGGGCAGAAACCTCATTCGACAGGCATGCTCGCTCTGACCAGAAACCAAGAGAGCGCGTGTTTATTCCATTTCCGAGTAACGATCCAACTGAGCCAGTCAATCTGGGAGAAATTAGGGCCTTTTCCTTTTTCCACTCGGGTTGAAGAGCAGTGGTCTCGAGGACTCTGCTCTTTCCAGTGCACGCAGTGGAACATGCAAGCCCACCTGGGTTCATGTGAAATGAGAGATGAAATTATAGTGTTCCACTGAAGGGTGGAAGAAACGAACCGCCTTTCTGTAAGCCGAGACATCGCTCACACGTGCATTAGGAAAGCTCTGGCTGTAAATCAGAATTTTTAATCAAGTACTTGAATGAGAAAGTAATAAGTGTTTCTTTTTTTCTTTTTTAGGGCAGCCGTAGATGGTATATCATAAATCCAAGTCAAACAAACGGTTAAGATTTTCCCTCCGGTGTCAGCTCGGCTGGGTCACGTCCAGCTGAGTGTATAAACTTATGTTAAGCGTCTATAATAAACCACAAACTCCTCTGACAAAGTGCTAGAGAGCAGATATAAATCAGAGCGGACACAAAACGAGGTGCACGTACCTCATGAGGTTCTCCATGGACTGCTCCTTCACTTTGATATCTGTATAACAGAGAAAATATTAAATGTACAGCATTCTACACTTTCTGAGGGGTTACCTTGTCGAAGTTAAACTAGAACACTAGAACACATCTGTCTACTAAAAAGAACCAGGTCAAAAATCTTCATTTTTTCAGAAACATTACCAGCGTGTAAAGATAAAATGAGGTGTACTCATACCAGGGACTGGTTGCAACATTCTTTTTCTCAGCAACATTTTGCTAATTATTTTTATTTCATGGAAAACTTTATTTTGCAGTGGATTTTTTGCATCACATATTTTCACAAATACTATTTGGGCAGGAGAAGTTTTCTTTAAGGAGATTTAACATTAACGGAAGGAGTCTCCAGTGTCAGCGATGTGTAACAGTCAGAGGTAAATCTGTAAATTTAAGTCTTCTGACGTGTTGAAGACAGATGAGTTTACACTTTGTGGTTTCTCTGTAACATCACAAGCTGTGATGGTTTTGTCTTATTAGCTTCAAAGAGTGAGAGAAGAGAGAGGCTGGAGAGGGAGCTACTGTTTATAGCTGCTATAACGTAAGCAACAACAGGAACCAGCTTGTTTAATGGCTGTTCCACAAATGTATAACGTATGTGTAATGTAACCAAGAACAGGCTTGTTTACTCACTTATAAACTGTTTAAAAGTGTTCTTTAATAAATTAAACCTTGTAATTGTTGGCAGATCACTGGTGTATAAGAGGAATAAAACACTTCAGGACATGCTATTATAGAAAAATAACCCACTTTGGGGTGGTAACAGTAACTGCTCCTCATCACCCCACCCTGCTGTTCATTATTTTCCTAGAACAGCACAACATGGAGTGTGTTATTCCTTACTTATGCGATAATAAGTGGTAGTGCATGTTTATAATAATTACAGATATTTACATGTTATATTTACTAAACCAGTGCAGGAAAGAACAGAAATGAATGTTTCTGGTGCGAATTTTGGGGTCCCTTGCCTACAAAGACGAGACTGTTACAGACAGTGACACACACACACACACACATTTTGATGCCACAGTGTTTATAATCAAATTGTTTACGTTAATGTAGAGTACTCTGTGTCAGGTTGATGAATAATCTATGGCTTGTTAGTAAATGTAATGACGGATCGACTAATCAGTGTGCGGTCACTGATGCGCGTGTGTGTGTGTGTGTGAGTGAGTGAGTGAGTGAGTGAGAGAGAGAGAGAGAGAGATTGTGTTGGAGGTGGAAGATGAAGCGAATAATACCAGTCTCTCTGTCCGCTGTTGAATAATGAGGTTAATAATACAGATCACATTTACTCTCTAATCCTGCTGATCTGATCCGCACCTGAGCCCTTGACCCCCAAAACAACAACACAGTGGGCGGAGCCACCTGTCACTGAGGCCCCGCCTCCTCTTGGGATTTGCTCCCTTAGGGGGTGGAGTTAAATCTCCAATGCATGTTGATAAACCTAAATCATCATTTCCCCATGCAGACCATCTGGTGCATATGTATACACAACACACACACACACACACACACACTCTCTTCACGTTCAGATACATTCACTCCTTTTGTATGTGTGAATTAGGCTGATTTAACACACACTCCAGGGAGAACACATAAAGGAACTGTGTGTTTCAGGGGAATTGGGCAGAGTCAAGCCCCTCGGGGATGTGTCTGGCTTTGACATTTTCATTGCCGTTTCTTTGTTGGTCATGTTCATGTGTTCATACTGCCAGCCATTTTATGCCTTATGTTGCTCCTGTCCTGAGTTACTAGCGGTTGCCATGGTTTCCCTGGTTGACCCTGGGTAACTCAATATGGCCAGACAATCAGCATAGCTAGCAAGAGAACCAACTGGATGTCTTCTGGTTATAAATAGAAACTCTGGAATGGAAATGCATGTGTGCATCATGATCCAATAGTGTCATAACAGGCCAAAAACAACGTTTATACTTTGCAGTTGTTGCGATTTTTAGCAAAAACACAGGAGATGTTGTGTTTGGGTGTACGAATTGTACCGAATGTGTGGAACCATAAAACAGTTAGGGGGGTGTGGGGTAAGCCTACCATTGTTCCTCACTCCCATTGGTAGTCACCAAATCAATCTGTATGTCATTTGTGGAACATTTTAAAAGTCAGCTCACCTACTTTGCATCGCTAACAGCCGCTCCATTTCCTGTCTCTGTACACGGTTAGCTCTCACTGTAAATAAATGACTGCTAGTGTTATCCCAGGTTTACACTAGCACATGAACCCAGGAATAATTTATGATGCTGTACAGACAAATCCAAATGATTCCTTAGACGAATCCTATGGCGGTGTTTCTTCAGTTTCCCACTCAAATCTTTAGATCCTACTTGCAATTATTTCCCCCAAAAATTGAACGTGGTTTACATAACATGGTGCAATCTTATCCTGTCATATACGACCTCTCATTAAATGTACAGTATCTCACAAAAGTGAGTACACCCCTTACATTTTTGTAAATATTTGATTATATCTTTTCATGTGACAAC
>JANDJT010000002.1:13965607-13982100 GCA_024331685.1 Stegophilus panzeri
GTCACATGAAAAGATATAATCAAATATTTACAAAAATGTGAGGGGTGTACTCACTTTTGTGAGATACTGTATATAGAGACGTTACGAAGAAAAATAAAGCTTGGTAGGACGTAGCAGCGATCATTGGTGCCTCTGGTGGGTGTACGTAGCTAGTACAGTTAGTTTGCTTTGCTGATCTAGTCTGAGAACAAAGCTAGAGCGAAGCCAAGTACGTGACACTTAAACCAAACAAACCAACACTTTTCACATTCCTTAATGCATTTAATTTGTTTATGCAATTAATTTTACAAGCTATATATACTTACTACTCTTTCTCATTGGAAATGTGCTGCTTGTTGCTTGCTAGTGTGAACCTAGGGTTAGAATTTTATATGAAGAGGTTAGCTTGCTTACCCAGAAGGCAGAGTGTGTGCATGCCCATGTCCCTGTTCTTCTTGATCTTATCGTAGAAGCTCTCTGGTTTCCAGCTGTCTGTCCAGAACACTATGGACACTGTCTCACCAAAATTGTACAACTAGCAGGAGACAGACAGACAAACAGATGAATGAATAACATGAAATGTAGGCCTCCAACTGCTTCCAAATTCCTTTGTATATAATCATATTTTAACCTGTTTAACCTAACTGTCCATTGTAGCGCTCAGTTTAAAGTTGATGCTGTTCTTCAGTGAGCCACATGATTACAAATATATGTTTAACAAGCTCTGATTTCTGCATATCAGTACCAGGAGAGGCGCTTCCTGTTACTCAGTGTGCATGACATCACTGCCAGCCTGAGTCAAGCCTGTATTTGTGTGTGTGTGTGTCTCTGTGTGTGTGGAGTTGATGGCTCACTTTCATACAGCTGACACAACAAAAACACACACTGCTGCTGATCTTACTAATCTACACAGGCAATAAAAGGCATCATATATCATAACAAATATTTATGTACTCCCGGTCATATCAAAGCAATAAAATTCATGTTTTCGCATTAAGGTTAACGTCGGATGGATGGATTGGATAAACAGAAACATGCTTTCATCGCATCTCTGGTTACACCACTTCATTCAAAAAGCAAACCCGCATTGTTGTGTTATTGCTTTCCACACGCTCTTTTTTTATCACCGTTAATCCCTAAGTGAACCAGAGGAGTATAAATGCTCAGTGCTGATCCAGGATGAGCTGATGGTGCTGAAACTATTTTGTATTAAAGTACTAATAAATCACAGGACTGATCCCAGATCAGCAGTGTGTGAGAACAGCTGGGGTCTTGGTGAGCACAATGGCACTCAGACAGCTCAATACACGGCCATGTTATTGATGGATTCGCCCCAAGTGCTGGGAAGGCACAAGCTAACACTGTCGATATGATTTCTTTCAGCGACACAACCGCTCTGAAACACTGAGATGACAGTCAGCAGTAGTTCCTGCCTAAGATGAAGAGTTTAGAAAAACAAAAAGGTCTACCTGCAGCCCACAGCAGCCCACTGCATTCAGGATAGAGGCATTATGGATGACTCTGTACTCTATCCCAGCATTCATTGCTCTCAGGACTAGGTCACTGTGGGTTGTGGCTCTAAAACAAAAAAAACAAACAAAAAAAAAACCAACCTCAAATTGATTACTGATGAAGAAACACAGAATAAGACACAAAAATGAAAAAAATGGTTATGGCACCCGAGCATAAACCGCCATTTTCCTGCTTATGAGCGCACTATTTACAGTTCAGCATCAGTCCAAGACATGTCAAGCGTCTGGTTTTGAAATATGTCATTAAACATCATTAAATACAAATATTCTCCAGAAACGGAAAATAAACAGTGAAGATCCCTGCTTCAGGCCTCGAGTGGTTTCAGGGCAGGAAAAAAGGCAGAGAGGAGTACAGTGCATGCCTACAAAAACTCCCATACCACAAATCCATCACCACATATTACTACGTGGTCAGTGAACAATTCTGCAAAATGAACAGTGACCAATAAGAGCTCCTGAGTGGAGCAACGTATGCTCATGGATGCAGTGCTTAGAAATGATAATTCAACAACGCCGAGTTATAAACGTGTTTAACATTTACAAATCAATTACGCCAGCTTGCTACAATGCGACTTATATACACCAATCAGCCGTAACATGAAAACCACTGACAGGTGACGTGAATAACATTGATTATCTCATTACGATGGCACCTGTCAAGGGGTGGGATATATTAGACAGCAAGTTTGAGAACAGTCAGTTCTCGAAGTTGATGTGTTTGAAGCGGGAAAAATGGGCAAGCGTAAGGATCCGAGCGACTTTGACAAGGCCCTAATTGTGATGGCTAGATGAATGGGTCAGAGCATCTCCAAAACAGCAGGTCTTGTGCAGTGTTCCCGGTATGCAGTGGTTAGTACATACCAAAAGGAGTCCAAGGAAGGACAACCGGTGAACCGGCGACAGGGTCATGGGCGCACAAGGCTTACTAATGCATGTGGGGAGCGAAGGCTAGCCCGTCTGGTACGATCCGCAGAAGAGCACAAACTACTGAAAAGGTTGATGCTGGCTATGATAAAAAAAGGTGTCAGAACACACAGTGCATCACAGTTTGCTGTGAATGGGGCTACGAATGCGCAGATCGGTCAGAGTGCCCATGCTGACCCCCGTCCACTGCTGATAACGCCTACAGTGAGCATGTGAGCATCAGAACTGGACCATGGAGCAATGGAAGAAGATGGCCTGGTCTGAGGAAGCACGTTTTCTTTTACATCATGTGGACAGCTGGGTGTGTGTCTGTGTGTCTTTTACCTGGGAAAGAAATGGCACCGGGATGCACTATGGGAAGAAGGCAAGCTGGCGGAGGAAGTGTGATGCTCTGAGTAATGTTCTGCTGGAAACCTTGGGTCCTGGTAAATACCTACCTAAACATTATTGTGGACCAAGTACACCTCTTCATGGCAACAGTATTCCCTAATAGCATTGGTCTCTTTCAGCAGGATAATGTACCTTGCTAAGATGTTCAGGAATGGTTTGAGGAACATGAAAGAGTTCAAGTTGTTGACTTGGCCTCCAAATTCCCCAGATCTTAATCCGATCAAGAATCTGTGGGATGTACTGGACAAACAAGTCTGATCCATTAAGGCCCAATGTTGCTACTTACAGGACTTGCCAGATACCACAGCACACCTTCAGCGGTCTTGTGGAGTCCATGCCTCAATGAGACACAGCTGTTTTGGTGGCACAAGGGGGACCTACACAAGTGATTTTAATGTTAATGCTTATCGGGGTGTGTGTGTATATATGTCTTTATGTATGTATGTACGTACGTACGTACAGACAGACAGATAGATAATGTATATTACTGAGCAATAACCAAAGTATGGTTATGAAATATGTGGACATTGTGACAGGTTGTGGTAAAAACAGGTAAAGTATTCAGTGTACTGCATATTTTTTAAAAAGATTTTTACCCAAATGGATCTCCCACCACCAGGAAGGCCACATCACTGACATCAGCACCCTTGAGGATCTCATCTGCCTCCTGTTCCACCATGTCTCTGTCTGCCAAAATCAGCTCTCGCCCATAATACTCCTCCTGCACAAACACACACACACACACACACACACACACACACACACACACAGAGCACAGAGCAATGAATACACAGCAATGGTGAATTTGTACAACAATAAGCACATCACAGCTTTTTAGGTATACAAGTTGAGAGAGCTGGTTCACTCGACTTAACAATTAATCACAGATTACTATTGCTCCAAAGACCAAACACTGATCACTATTGTTCCTAATGACCATTCACTATTTTAAACTGTTCACAAGACCACTCACTGATCACCACTGTCTGTCCATCCACACACTTCTTTGTACTTTGTTTGAAACTCTCTTCCTGGTGACATTTACAGGAATAAAAGCGAGGTATTTGACCCATACCCGTTTCCTACTTGTCTTAATTTTGCCCGCTTCCTTTATAGAAATGACAGAATTTTGTAAATACATACACTCACCGCCAATTTATTTCTACATTTCATTATTAGGAACATCTGTACATTTATGAAGTTATCTAATCAGCCAAAATCATGCAGATACAGAAACTGAAAATACAAGAGCTTCAGTTAATGTTCACATCAAACATCAGAATGGGGAAAAGTGTGATGTCTGTGACTTTAACCATGGCATGGTTGTTGGTACCAGATGGGCTGGTTTGAGAATTTCAGAAACCGCTGATTTCCTGGGAATTTCACACATAACACACAACTCTACAGTTTTACAGAATGGTGTGGAAAAACAAAAAACATTGAGTGAGGGACAGTTCTGTGAGTGGAAACGCCTTGTTGATAAGAGAGATCAGAGGAAAATGGCCAGATTGGTTTGAGCTGCCAGGAAGGATATAGTAACTCATATAATCACTCTTTACAATCATGGTGAGCCGAAAAGAATCTCAGAATTTACAACACATCATACCTTGAGGTAGATGGCCTACAACAGCAGAAGACCACATCAGGCTCCACTCCTGCCAGCCAAGAACAGGAATCTGATTCTATCAGGGTACAGACTCACCCAAACCTGGTCGTCTTCTAATCTTTAACTGTCCAGTTTTGGTAAGTCTGTGCGTATGATAGAATCAGATTCCTGTTCTTGGCTTGTTTCAGCCTCTTCTCACAGGATGTTTTCTGTTTTTTTGTAAACTGTTGTGTGTGAAGATTCCAGGAGATCAGTAGTTTCTAAAATATCCAAACCAGCCCAGGCTTATTGTTGTACATGGTACTAACAGCCATGTAACGGTTAAAGTCACGGATCATATTTTCCCCATTTCTGATGTTTGATGTGAACATTAACTGACAGTCTTGACCTGTATCTACATGACTTTACACATTGTGCTGCTGCCACAGGATTGGCTGATTGGATAATTGCATAAATGAGCAGGTGTACAGGTGTCCCTAATAAAGGGAACAGTGAGTGTAAATAGTTAGCTTGTGGTGTCATGACTAAATATGAATTCTTTCTATAAGTTATATTATTTTGTATCAGGATAAAACTGTATTCACTGTGCCTGTACTGTATCTTTCGTTGTCACTTGAGTGGAACCAGTATCCTTTGGACTTTTAATATTTAAACTATTTTTCACCTGAAAATGTGAAATGTAGTGCCCCATTAAACTGAATGTACATACATGCATCATAATTACCTTTTAGAGTGATCTTACAAGGCTGTAGTAATTCTTTCATTTAGCATGGTATTGTATTTGGGTGTCCCTGGAGTGGTCTTTTGCCACCCGATGTGTAAAATCCTGTACACGTTTCTATTATGCAACATTTAAATAAAAAATAAAAAGCAGAAGAAGTCATGTGTCATGCGTGTTTTTCCTATTTCCATACCAGTGCTTCTTTCCCCACAGTCAGTATGGACGTGTAGGCTTCCAGATAAACCCGGCTGCATCGCTTGATTATTTCCAGTCCCTTTACCGTAATGTCTTTAGCATCACCGAGACCAAGACCGATAAAATAAAACATTGCTGAAGTACGTATCAAGTTTATACTTAAGACTAAGATTCTGACAGCTGCTCAAACCAAAGGCTATGTAGTTAGCTAGATGGCTAACTGCTCATTTAGTGTTTGCTTAACATTACGTTTTTCGTAAACGTAATTTGAATAATGTTTTAATTTCGCGTATATAAAATAGGAGAAAACTGAAGCAGACTGTGCGCTTAAAAATTTAGTACATTTTACAGACACACAGGTTTAAATAGTAACAGCTAGACTTTCTCACATGTTCCTCTACTGGAGCAACTGACATCCGATTTGCCGTAAAGCAGCACTCGTTTTACGACAGTGTCGGGAATCATGACGCTTCCTCATATGGAATGTTTCCTATGGTTGCGCTGATATTAAGATAATTTGACTGCAATGTACAATGAGCATACATCATTTAATATAACTAGTTAATATTAACATGAAATAATTTTTTAAATATGTATAAATACATTTAAATGTAGATTTATTAAAAAGAAAAATCATCCTGGCTAATCCAGGTTAATTATTTGACAAGTCCAACGTTTCCCAAGACTAGATTTCAAAACACGCTGTTTATGTTAAAAGCAGGAGTTAAAAGCTGAATATTAAATATGAATACTGAACACTGAATAAATATTATGAAGTCATCTGAGAAATTTTGGAACAAGAAATGCCCAATTTAGCTCTTTTCGCATTTGCCTTAAAGCTTACTAACACAAATTTTGGAAGATTTATGACCATGGAAATAATTACACACCTGCCTCAGTAATAAATACCCTTTATTCATGACTAGTGTCAAAAATGTACTAAACATACCTACCCACTCAATAGCCACTTTATTATGTACATCTAATCTATACCTACATCAATTAATGACCAAATTTTATCAGATACAACTATATATACACTCAGAAAAAAGGACACTACACTATACCTTTTCTTGTCATTGAGATGGCACACTTATCTCTGTCTCTAACTTTATTATGTGATCTTCATATGTAAATGGATCTGGTGTATTTAAAAAAAAAATAATTTATATATCATTCTCCATGTGTTGCCTCCAGGTTCTCCCATTTCCTCCTACCTCCCAAAAACATAAACTGCTCGCTCGCTCGCTCGCTCGCTCTCTCTCTCTCTCTCTCTCTCTCTCTCTCTCTCTCCACATGTTACTCCTGCTACCTGATTGCTGTAGATGGTACCACATGGACACAGATGGCTGTGGATGTTATTACTTGTATAGCCTAAAGATTGTACTTTTGCTAAAATGATACTGCTACTGTTGCTAAAAGAAGTTTATGCTCAAGTCTCTTTGATCACTCAATAATTTCACTTGATTTGCTGCTTTGTGACAGTGTCCATTGTTAGAAGTGCTATGTAATTAAAATTGAATCGAATTGAATTAAATTGTGTGTGTGCATGGTGTCCTGTGATCGACTGGCATATTCCCGACTCATGCCCAGCGCTCCCAGGATAGGCTCCAGATCCAACGTGCTACCATAAAACACTTACTTAAGCTGAATGAATGAATATATATTTAAAATGCTGATGACAGGATGAAGTTACAAGACTTCTTACCAACCACATTATCAGTCTCTTGCTATAAATAAACACCTAGTTTTTGTGACATTCAATAGCAGGGAAACTCTGACTCATGTCATGTGAGAAATAAAATTTAAGTATCTGTCAAAAAAAGAGACAGAAAGAAAGTCGTGCTTACATGTAAGAAACACACACCCCAACCAGAGGCAGAATATTGCGTGTTAATAAGTTTCTGGTTACCTGAAATATGTTTGTGGGTTTCGGGAAAGAAGGGTCAGGATATTGCTGTTACACAGAGTGGAAATATTGTCTGGATCCGATCTGGTCATTCATTGTGATAGGACCCAGGTGTATTAAGTGAATTTAGTTACACTTAGGAAAACACCACTCATGGAACAACATTAAAAGAGGAAACCAGAGGCAAAAGACAGATGTGAAGGACATGTTACTGCTTTAACCCAGTCAGGGTCATGGTGGATTTGGATTCTATCCTGGGAACACTGGGCACAAGGTGGGAGGGAACTGGGGAAACCCTAATGAAGACAAGGAGAACATGTGAAACTCCACACAGACAGTAACACAAGCTCAAGATCGAACTGGGAACCTTGAAGCTGTGAGATGGCAACGCTACCCGCTGTACCATTTCATGGTTTAATCAACTCTAAATGAAAATGCTGACCTTCAGTCTAATGCAGCTGATACCTGCAAAGCATACAGACTGGAGTCAAAGGTCTTTAATCTGAATATAGCACCTTTTAGCCCTAGGGGCAAAAGTACCATCTGGTCTCAACCCCAGTACAAGCCACATCCCTTCTGTGAGGTCAGAGGATGAAAACCCAAACAAATTTAATCTTCACAATGAGTTCATTTTAACATGTTCAAAATCTATAGATGCCCCTTGTCAAAGTCAAAGGGTTGGGTTTTTTTTTTGTTTTTTTTTTTAGCTGCTTTGACAGTTATATAATTAAATTGTTGGGGGGGATAAAACAAAACAAAATAAAATAAAATCTTTTAAAAATCACTTTTAATTGAATAGTGGCAGATTACAGACATTTTTTTTTTTAATTTTCCACAATCTGACCATGGACATGAGCTAGCAAAGAAACAATTCTGTTTCGATTTCAGGTTGTCTTTAAAGGGATAAATAAAAATTCTATGAAAGTTGATGCAACTGAAGGTCACGTTAAAACATGTCAGTTAAAAAAAAAAAAAAAAAACATTTCCAAATAGATGTTATTTTGAATTGTCATTATACAGTATGAAAATGTAGCATTGCATATGTGAAATGCAGGTTAAGTAAGTGTGTGTGTGTGTGTGTGTGTGTGTGAGTGGTCAGAGGGCCTCTCCAGTGGTGCTTCCTCGTCGTTTGTTAAGCTCTGAAAGGCCTCCGTCAGTGTGCATTATGCCTGGCAGAATGGACTCACTGAGGCCTGGCACAGGGTTTTTTTTTGGGGGGGGGATGAGACTCCATATCCAGAGATGCCTGATTCCTCAGCACTGGGCTGCCTGCCACCTCACTGCCCATCTCCACGGCAACACTGCCAGGGTCGGCGTCTGAAAACAATTTGGCACTTAATGAGAATTTACTTTGCGTAAATGGTGGGAAAGTGGGGGTGAGGGAAGGGATGCGGGGGAAGGGGGAAGAATGAGGTGCATGCTTGTTACACATTGCCAGATGAAGGAATGTGATTTCTGTGGTTTTCCATGGTTTCTTGTCTAAAAAAAAACAGACTCCTCTAAATTATCCAATATGATCTTCAAATTATAAGTCACATTTTTGCGTTCCTGAAAAGAGGTGCATGAGTTACCTTGATCAACTCTGGTAAACATTGTGTTTCTGCTTGTGTGTGTGTGGGTGTGTGTGTGTGTGTGAGAGAGAGAGTGTGTGTGTGTGTGTGTGTGTGTGTGTGTGTGTGTGAGATTATGTAATGGCTCACCCATGTCAGGCATGTGAGGACCATTCAGGTTCCCTTTCCCCTGGTTTTGTTTGAGTCCAGTGAGCCAGTGACAAATTGTCCCAGTAGCCTGCGCCAATCTGTTCGACCGAAGTGCGACGAGAACATGAGCTGTTTCTGTCCACTGGATGAATACATGAGCAAATGGACAAAAGAGAACTAACAAGCCAAAGAAAAAGTTCGGTTCAAGATTTATTAAGTTATTAAGTGCTCATTTCTTTTTCTTCTTTACTTGTACTGTTTTGTGCCACATCCAAATGAGAGTTTTTGTGTTTTGGCTGAGCAACCATTTCTACCCACTTTCTATGCATGGCATAGAGTTCATCAACAATATTAATATCTAGAATTATCTATAAAAAAAAATCTCACAACCCCAAAGTTCTAAACATTGACTGCTTAAATATTTTCCAAAACAAACGAATGGCAGGAAGGCTGTCCCTGTTTCCCTGTTCTGCAGTCTGGGCATGAAGCAAAATGTTTTCCCTCAGCAGCCACGGCCTTCTCCCACGGCTCGCGGTGGGAAGTCGCTGCTCCCCCTGGCTCGAGGTTCTCCTGAGAGGCGGAAATGTTAAGGGAATAGTGAAGAATGCCTTTTTTGGGGGTCTGTGATGTTTACTCTGCCTCCATCACCCCACCCTTTCCCTGCACAGAATCAGGCTTTAAATAGTCTCAAATAACGAAGCTGGCACCAGAGAGTACCCAGAAACAGAGGTATAGAGTTGAGAAATTGTTTTCTTTCATGATGGACACTTTCCAGGGTGTGGGCCGTGAGTATAGTATCACTGAAAAGTTGTTCTAGTGAATTCATTGTATATCGGACCTGATTGAGGGATGGGGCAAAAATAATTGCGGAATAATAAATTCAAGAAATCAATGATGATTCTGAATTCACATAGGCTTAATAAAAAAAAGTCAAGAGCAGCAAACATTTTTTCATTAATATACATTAATTACAAAGGAAATACTTTGTAATTAGAAATATAAGGCCAGTATTTTTCATGATGGATAATCAGAAAATGGTCATTAAAATCCCATGCTTACATTTTTTTTTTTTTATTAATAAATGGTAACATAGAGGCACAATTTCCTTTCTTTTGTTCAAATACTATGGGGGTGGGGGGATGCAAACTTTTGCAATTAACTGCACTTCCAGTAGATGTCTTCACCCACACACACCCTGCCTCTATGTATTTCTGTCCTTAGTGCCACTGAGATTTGGGGTGAGGGGGCGATGTGTATACTATATGTTGGTTGTTAAAAAGTTATTTTAAAGATCATCAGAGAAAGCATCAGGCCATTCTGGTCAGATAAAGTCAAGTGTACACATCCGTATGTTATAAAATGATATGAAAATGCACATGCATGAAACAGGTGGTGAGAAAATTTAGCATTAAAATTAGTCCTTAAATTAAAGTAGTTAAAATTATTAGCAATTTCTTCTATAAAGCTCTTGATGTGTGGGTTAATCAATCTGAGGAAAATAACATGGCATGACACAGTGTCTTTCCTTCAGTTCTGTAGAGAAACTCTAGTGCATAAAGACATGAAAGTTCACACCACGACCTGTTTATCCTATCATTAAGGAGCACCACTGGAAGGCAGTAGGAGGAAGCGATCAGGAAATGTTAAATGCATTGGTATGCTGTCCATGATGCACAAGCAAGGGTGAGTCATTTCCTAAGAAGCCCAGCTCTCGGTAAACTAGCATGTCTTCCTAATACTACATTCTTCCATCCAAACACACTCAGCTTGGTTCAAAGCAAGGGTGGGACACCAGATGTGATCAAATGTAGCATGTGATGATTGATATATTGTTATCATTAACAATGAGAGTCATTTCCAATTTTTATTTTTTAACTTTAATGCCAAAAAATACTTTCCTGTGCTTAGTCACCGTTCAGTCTTAATCACATGCTGCATTTGATTAATAAATTACATAAATAAAATATAATTGCAGAGATATAATGCATATTTATAATATACACACCATACACTTAATAGGAACATCTGTACACCTGCTCATTTATGCAGTTATCCAATCAGTCAATCATGTGGCAGCAGCACAATGCATAAAATCATGCAGATACAGGACAAGAGCTTCAGTTACTGTACACATCAAACATTAGAAATTGTGTATGTGTGTGGCGAGGGGATCTTTGTGACTTTGTTGTGGCATGGTTGTTGGTGCCAGATGGGCTGTTTTTAGTGAGCATTGAGTGACCGACAGATGGAAACACCTTGTTGATAAGAGAGCTCAGAGGAAAATGGCCAGATTTGTTTGAGCTGCCAGGAAGTCAGTAGTAACTCATATAATCACTCTTTACAACTGTGGTGAACAGAAAAGTATCTCAGCATGCACAAAACATAGAACCTGGAGGTAGATGGGCTACAACAGCAGAAGACCACATTGGGTTCCACTGAAAAAATTGGAGGCTATCATGGTCAAGACATTTAAAGATTAGGAAAAAAAAGTTTTGGTGAGTTATATGTTATTGCATTTGATAGTAAGCATACAGCTCTTTTCAAAGTTTTAGATTGCCAATTATTACAGTAAATAATAGTAATTAACAATAATCTAAAAGACATATTAAACATTTGCCACACAAGACATACGATTGGTTTATACAGAGTTATTCAAACAGAAGCAGCTCAAAGCCGAATGCTATTTGAAAGTTCAAGCTGTTAGTAGCTACATTCAGCCTTATAATCCATTAACAATCCAACTATGAGCTCAGAACAGAAATCAGATTAGAGTAACTGACTGAGAAATTTGACCTGAAAGAAATTTCCGTCCAATCCAACGAAGTCAGTAATTGTTTTAATAATCTGTTAAAAAGAAGAATATCAGATGTGTGCATGTGTGTGTGTGTGTGTGTGTGTGTGTCTGTGTGCAATAAAATAGTCTTGTAGGAATCATAATACAAATGTTACAGTTCATGTTACAGATATTAATCTATTAGTAATAATCGTGAGGTTGTCTGGGCATCAAACTAACATCTGAGGCAGATGCAGGATGTGACCTGACCTCATTTAAATTCATTGAATATTTGCCAGATATTCAGCAAGGATTCAGAACTTGTACACATTTAAAAGGGGATTTTTTTGTGCTGTTATTCCCATACTGTTGCTTTTAATGTAACATATAAATCTAACATATAAAGATGAGTAATGGATAAAATGTGCATAAAACCCTCCAGAATGTGCTACTGTAAGAAACTAATCAACTTTTAGGTAGCAACCGTAACTTTGCTTCATCACAGCACCCTGTCGTTGATTATTTTCCTACAGTGGTGCTTGAAAGTTTGTGAAGTTTTAGTATTTTCTATACATCTGCATAAATATGACCTAAAACATCATCAGATTTTCACACAAGACCTAAAACTAGACAAGGAGAACCCAATTAAACAAACGAGACAAATATATTATACTTGGTCATTTATTTATTGAGGAAAATGATCCAGTATTACATATCTGTGAGTGGCAAAAGTATGTGAACCTTTGCTACAGTATCTGGTGTGACCCCCTTGTGCAGCAATAACTGCAACTAAACAATTCTGGTAACTGTTGATCAGTCCTGCACATCGGCTTGGAGGAATTTCAGCCCATTCCTCAGTACAGAACAGCTTCAACTCTGGGATGTTGGTGGGTTTCCTCACATGAACTGTTTGCTTCAGGTCCTTCCACAACATTTCTATTGAATGAAGGTCAGGACTTGGTCATTCCAAAACATTAACTTTATTAACAACTTGTGTGCTTAGGGTCATTGTCTTGCTGCATGACCCACTTTCTCTTGAGATTCAGTTCACAGACAGATGACCTGACATTTTCCTGTAGAAATCGCTGGTATAATTCAGAAGTCATTGTTCCATCAATGATGGCAAGTCGTCCTGTCCCAGATGCAGCAAAACAGGTTCAAACCATGATACAACCACCATCGTGTTTCAGAGATGGGATAAGGTTATTATGCTGGAATGCAGTGTTTTCTCCAAACATAACACTTCTCATTTAAACCAAAAAGTTCTATTTTGGTCTCATCCATCCACAAATCATTTTTCCAATAGCTTTCTGGCTTGTCCACATGATCGTTAGCAAACTGCAGATGGGTAGCAATGTTCTTTTTGGAGAGCAGAGGCTTTCTCCTTGCAACCCTGCCATGCACACCAATGTTATTCAGTGTTCTCCTGATGGTGGGCCCATAAACATTAACATTAGCCAATTGAAAACACCTGACTCTAATTTCACCTTCAAACTAAACTGCTAATCCTATAGGTTCAGATTCTTTTGTCACTCACAGATATGTAATATTGGATCATTTTCCTCAATAAATAAATGACCAAGTATAATATTTTTGTCTCGTTTGTTTAATTGAGTTCTCTTTCTCTTTTAGGTCTTGTGTGAAAATCTGATGATATTTTAGGTCATATTTATGCAGATATATAGAAAATTCACAAACTTTCAAGCACCACTGTATAACAGTGTTTTATTCCTTACTTATTGAATATATACACACAGACAAAATTCCTAAAGATTTGAGAGCCTTAAATAAAAATGAGAGAAATGCAGAAAAAACTAATGACAAGTTTATAGATTCATATGACCCAGTAACTAAATCCAAAGCACAATATTTTTTTATATTCCATGGCTTGGTGAGTGAATTTAACCAGAGGTATTTCTCTGTGCAGAGCACTCCTTTTAGCATGCAGCCTAGCGCTCATTACACATGCAAAAGCCCAGTGTTTGAGCCCATGCTTCCTGAATGAGCTCCTTTTGTAGAGTAATTGGAGATCACTCTGTGTTACTGACAAAAGAAATGTAGGGCTTCTCTCTCCTTTTTCTCTCTTCTTTTTCTCTCTCCATTTTCTCTCTCCATTTTTCTCTCATTTCTCATTTCCCCCTGCCACCCTCATTACGCCCCTCTCTCTGTTCTCCACAACATTTGTGTAAGTTGTTGCATAAAAATATACTTGTGTGCAAGTTTTTTTTACAAACTGTTATGTGTCTTTGGGAAAAATGTTTCATTTTAATAAATTGTTTAAACCCATTTTAAAATACTCCTGAACTCTTATATGTGATTTTTAAATGGTTAACTCCTCTGACCATTTTTTAAATCACATATTTTATTATTTACTGCTAAAGATAGCCAAATAGCTAACATGAGCTAACCTGACAGTATATCTGATATAATCTTTCCCCCCCCACAGATGTTATTTACTGTTAGCAAGATGGCTAACGTATCTAACATCAGATAATCTGAAATGATTTCTGACATAAATTGTGTCAAGGATGTCATCATTTACTGCTACAGTTAGCAATATAGTTAACATGAGAAAATCTGACAGGATTTTTGAAAGGATTTGAAATGTTCTTAACCTTTACTGGTTATTGTGAAGCTAACCAGCTACACAACATCCTGATTTTCTGAATTTCTGACCTGCACATAATTTTCTCTGCTAAAGCTATCTGCCTGGCTGACATCCACTCACTTGGCAGGATGTGATTGAGTGCAATTATAAAACTATTCTTAAGGTGTGACTTTAAGTGAATACAATCACACTATCCGGTGTCACCCAGATGAGTATAGGTTGACTTTTGAGTCTGGTTTCTCTCATGGTTTCTTCATCATATTATCTTAGGGAGTTTTTCCTTGTCACCGTCCCCTCTGGCTTGTTCATTAGGGATACATTTATAACTTTGAAATTTATATCCAGAATTGATATATTTCTGCAAAGCTGCTTTGTGACAATGTCCATTGTTAGTAACACTATATAAATAAAACTGAATTGAATTAAATATAACGAGGGTAATGGTAAAGACATATTCATAGTTTATGTATAAATGATTTTTAATAGTTTAAAATGCATGTTCATGAGGACCTTAAATGAGTGATATTTCTTATTGAAATTTTCTGTTTCCTCAACTCTATCTTCAATTATTATAAATCCTTTATATCCACCATTCATTCCGCAGTCCCATAACCACAGCTGAGCAAACACAAGGCCAGTTTAAATGTGTGTTTATACTGAAGATCTGGTATGGAAATGGAACAGAAATCCAGGTGGTGCGGTTACTTTTCTGAAAATACAGCCAGAGTTTGGTCAAATAAGCAAGGAAATGGAAATTCCCACATCATCTCTAAGGTAACTCAATAAAAACATTATAACTTAAATAGCAGCCTTTTAAATAAAACATGGATGGCTGGGTTGCAATTGAGAAGCCATGTAGACCACTTTTGTTCAACACAAATATTTTACTGAAGAGAGGCTAATGATTAATTCATGTGTATTTATGCACACACATAGTGTACACACTCAAAGTGAGTGATTATTAAGAAAGGCATTAGGACTAGCTCATGTCTTCAGGTTAGCCATTGTAATCATTAAACTTACTCAGAAAGCATCTACTCCCAAATTTTACTACACAGTGACTTTTCCGTAAACTTTAAACTGTACAAGCAACTATGATTAACACTGCAGCAGGACCGCATTGTTCCAGGTGCAACTGTTTAACTGGATTCAGTGTGAGTCTTTAGAAGTTTTACTGAAAATCCTTCAGTGATAAAAATGATCTTCCTGTCATTTAAACAAGTCAGTATCTCTATAATCTTATCATACTTGCTGTTTGGCTTGTTTAGCAATCATCACTGCTCTTGGAGATGTAGTTGTTCCTGTGAAAATAGAGATATCAGGCAAACTGACAAACCCAAATTGTCAACATGGATTTCCTGTTGGTGTAAATTTGTAGAAAACATTCATTGCTTGCTTTGCTATTTTGTATATGGATCAGTTTTCATCATACTAGTGAAATACGGGTCTTGTTTTATGTTCATTTCCTTCCCATTGTACATTTTCATTAGCCTACATCCTACTGCTTTGACTCGATTAAATTATCAACAGTGCAGTGCAAAGAAAATACTGTAAAATACAGCTGATATTATCAGGGACTTGCATTAGCTTATGAACTGTTCTTGCTCTTGCTAATGTGGTGAGAGCACTTATGTATAAATGTTTTTGGGGTTTTTTCATGCTAAATCTAGCGAGATAGTTAACTTTGTCTAACCTGGCAGGATTTCTGACAGAATTATCACATTTATTAGTATTTACTGCTAAAGCTAGCAACAAAACATCTAACATGAGCTAGCTGGACAAGACTTGTAACAAAAAAAAGATCATAGATGTTATTATTGAGTGCTAAAGCTGTCAAGAGTTCTGACAAAATTGTTTATTATAGATAATATTTATCACTAAAGACAGCCACATAGCTAACATGAGCTTACCTGAGATTAATTGTGAGAGGATTTTTATCATAGATGTAATTATTTATTTTTAATTAACCTTTATTTAACCAGGATAGCCTCCCTGAGATTAAAAATCTCTTTCACAGGAGTACTGGCCAAGATGGAGAAATCCAGGTGGTGCTGCTAAACTGACAGGATTTCAAACTGAAATATCTTAGATGTTATCTACAGTATTGCTAAGGCCATCCAGATTGCTAACATGAGCTCACCTGAGAGGAATTCTGC
>JANDJT010000002.1:13982105-13994415 GCA_024331685.1 Stegophilus panzeri
TATATAATTTTTTTTTTATCATAGAGATAATTATTTACAGCTAAAATAGCCAGATAGCTAACATGAGCTAACCTCACAGGTTTTCTGACAGGTCTTCTGTTTTTTTTGTTTTGTTTTTAAATCATAGATATTATTTACTGCTGATGCTAGCCAGATAGTTAATCTGACAGGGTTTCTGAAAGGACTTTTTTCATAGTTGTTATTATTTACTGCTAAATCTAGCCAGATATCTAATGCTTAAGTGAGAGGATTTTTTATCTATGGTCTTAGATAAAATGGAGGTTTTATCTATCAGTTAGATAAACAACAGTTAGGACAAGGTGCTTCATTAAGCCTCAAGGTATCGCTGTGTTTTTATACACAAACACTATCCATTTCTTCTTTGGGTAAATCTTTGATATGATAAGTTTGATATAATAAGATTGCATTTATTGCTTTGTATATGTTTTGTATCAGTTTTCATCTTTTTGTCAGTGATATACATAACTGGTTAATTATTTTGGTGTTAAAATATCAAAAGTACAAAGACAGACTAAAATTTGTCTTTCACTAAATTCACTAGTATTGATAAGAAAAGGACATAATTAACTCATGAACTCATAAATGGAAAAACATTTGGAGTAACACGTATGTAAGTAAATAAATTTAAGCCACATGATTAAGCAGGAAAATAAATGTAAAAAATGGTAAATTACATTATTCAAGCCAAAATGTAAGGTAAATACAAAAATATTGTGTTACAATATTACTTTGTCATGTCCTCATGATGCCATAACCATGATCCTCAGCCCTCGACCTCATCACATGATTTCCAGTCAAGCGCCTATCCTTGTTAAAAGTCACCTGATTATTAATGACATTCACCTGTTTGTAATCACATTACTCATTTTAAATAAGCCAGACTGCCACGTTGTTCAAGTTTGTGTCTGCAATGAGGCAGACTAATCTTGATTAGTGCTCTAACCTCAGCTTCCTGATTTAGTTTTCTAGTTTATAACATCCTTGCTGAAAAAAAAACAATAGAAACCCTCATAGAATTTGTAATGGTTTTAATGGTTATAATGGGAATTATATTAGTTTTAATGGAAGCTGTAATGGTCCCTGTGGGTCTCTAATATGCTGCCTTTTATTGGTGACATGTGATGTCTAGTGGATATCATTAAAGCCCAATAATGGTAATGGTTTTAATGGTTAGCTGATGGTTTGTAATGGTATTTGTAGTGGAAACTAGTAGAGTATTGTCTAACTGTTTTGTTTGGCAGACATATTCATTTTGATACAGAATCAGAAAATGTGCAATTGCGTCCATTACACATTATTCTGTACAATTAGCATACAACATATTAATCTACACAAGTGAATTGTTTCCTGAAGGACATATTAAGAAATAATGAGAAAATATTGACCTTCATAGAGGTGGAGATGGGGATAAAAAGATATTACAGTGTATACTTGTGTATACAAGTTGTTTCAAGCAGCACGAACCATGAAAAACTCTAAACAGCAAGCTGAATAAAAGTCTACGTTGTATCATATTTATAAATACAGTTTTAATTTGTGATAATTAAGAAGTTTAGGAAAGGCACTATTTAAATTAAGCTTCTTCTTCTTCTTCTTCTTCTTCTTCTTCTTCTTCTTATTATTATTATTATTATTATTATTAAAGGTCTAGTTGGTTTCATTATTTAATATTGATTATATTTAATTAATTACTATATATAATGTATGTATTATTATTTCACTGAATATTTAAGGTTGTACAAATTTTTGCTCTGAAATGTATTGACTGATTTAAATATTCAACAATGATTTGAAGTTCCTAGAATGTTTATAAAAAACAGTAAAAGCATACAAAAAGGCATACAAATGATATGAAAATGATCGGGGTGGGGGTGGGGGGGGGGATTAACACATATAAGACAGGAAATGGACAACCTTTTTTTGCATTTAAGAATAAACATAACAATGATCAAAACTTTTCTTTTTAAATCTTTGCTATGTTTTACATTTCTGTATTGAAAAATGCACCATTCTTAATGTCGGATGAAGTTTGCATGGTTGTGGCGTGACATTAGTGGCACAGACACTATACTGGAATACTGGGTTTAGGCCCCTCGGTGAAAAAGCAGCCATTGTGGCTCTGCAGGGGTTAATGATGATAACAGCTAACCAGCGTCCTCAGGGTGCCTCTTATAGCATGTCTCTAAAGTCCAGACCTTCCCAGAAGATAAGAACTCAACTCTACATGCACCAGATCTGATCATCAGGTTTTGAATGATCAGTCAGATAAACAATCAGTTAGGACAAGGTGCTTCATTAAGCCTCAAGGCATCGCTGTGTTTTTTATACACAAACACAACGTCATTAAGAAGTTGCTCTGCCTGACCTTGTGTTTACGCTCGTCCTATTTGTTGTTTGTTTGTTTGTGCCCACAGATGAGGGCAGAGGAAGAAAAGTTCGTTATTACTTCGGAATTTCCTGCGTTGAAACAATCTGTGCTGGGGACATTGTAGAAAAGTTCAAGCATACTGGAACTTGGCATCACATTTAACATGGAGCTTTTCCTGTTGGAGCACTATATTTGCCACTTCTAACAATTTTTTGTCACAGTTAGATTTCTCATGATCCATCCCTCACAATGCAGTGTCAAAACCAAGGGAATGTACATTTATACATGAGTAGAGATATACAGCACAACATAAACAATAACCTCCAACTCTGAGGGCCAAACGTGGAACTAATGTAAGACCAGGAAAGTTGGGTCCAGCTGGTAACGATAGATAAACTTCCTAATATACATCCCTATGTGTTTGTGTGTGTGTGTATGTGCGTGTGTGTGCGTGTGTGTGTGTGTGTGTGTGTGCATGTTTTTCTCAGCCATCCATCAGTTTGAACCTCTTGCCCAAGATCATGATGATGATACCATCCTACCATTATAAAGTTTCTCTTCTGTCAAGCTGCATCACAATTCTAATATTTATTATTTAATTCTATGCAAAAATTATATTTTAAAACATAATACAATAAAGTAAGGAATAAAACACTGCATGAGGTAAGGTTACAGTAACATAATTAACGTTGAGGTGGGGGTGATGAAGCAGAGATACTGTTACCACCCCAGAATTGGTTATTTTCCAATAACAACATGTATCAAAGTGTTTTATTCTTCTTATTCCACAGCAATTTCCCAATGATTGTAATTGCTAAGAACAAAACATCATAGTTTTTATCCGTTTATAGTTACATTTAAATTTCTGGAACGTCTACTAAACAAGTTAGTTCCTGTTCCCACATATAAACAGCTACTGTATAAACAATCATTCTCTCACTTTCTTGTGAAGTTTAGAATACAAAAAAATGCAGCTTGTTACTGAGACACTGTTGCCTAAGAAACAATAAACAAAAGAAACAAAAAAAATGTATTATTACAAAGTGCGGACAGTAGAGACTCCTTCTATGAATGTAAAAGAAATGTCTCCTTACAGAAAACTATACCATATCCGCAGTTACACATGTTTTTTTTTTTTTTTTTTTAAATCTGTTCATGTCGAGTGTCCACCATGCACATCTGGTGAAATTGTTACTATAGAAACAACAGTGTATTAGAATGAGCACTTTAATATACACCTGTGATACTGCCAGAGTTGCTGTTAGAAAATTAATGTTGATAGTTGATGATAGAAAATTAATCATCACCTTCTGACCAATGAGTTTGGAGAATTCAACAGGATTGTGGCTTAACTTCAAATCTGAAAAAAAAATTAAATAAATTGGTGAATTAGTGCTCTTTCAGAAACCACACTGGTGCTATGCGCTAAATTGTAAAGCCTTACTCAATTATACTGTCTGTCTGAACTGCAAATATTAACAATCTGCTGTTATATTTGTCATGTACATTTGACATAGTTACAAGAGCATAGCAGCATTGACTAGCAAACAATTATAATTAATAATAAAGGGCATTACATTTAATCATGTGAAATATTTTTAAAACTTTTCCCCATTTTCTTTCAATGTGCCATTTCCCACAGACTTGTCTAGTTAATTTTACCATGTCATACAACAGCTACCAACTGGGAAAGGTGAAGGTTAGCACATGCTTCATTTTGCTATGTCACACAGATGCTCACAGATGCCAATGATTGGCTAATGTCGCTCAGATTGAAAAGGGCAATAGGACCTGACAAAATAGAAAACATTTCTCTGTTGGCTCACTTGGAAGTCTTATTAAAATTAAATACATGTTTAAGTGCATGTTTTCTACAAAATTGTTGATAAAAAGTCGTAAACAGTGGACACAATTCCATTTTCTCCTTGCTTTAAAATCCACCAGAAGCCCATTACCATCATTATGTACTATTTTTTTCTCAGACCATAAAATTATGAAAGTTATATTTTAAATATATATTTCACAAACACAGCCAATCCATGAGTATATGATAACCGTGTGTTAGGCTGAGTAACTTACCCTGCCTATAAAAATGATATTTAATGCCTGTTTAAAGACGATAAAAGCTTTCCCATGAACATCAGGGTGCCTCTGTGCATTCGGATAGCATCTCTCTGGAGTCCAGACCCTCACAGCAGATAAGAATGTGGCCTGAGAGTGTTTGACATATCAGTTATGGGGATCTGAGCTGACCTTAGTAAAGTTTATACAATATGATGAAGAAAAATGATTTCATTTGAGATTATTTTAGAGTCATGGCTGGGTTACTGTATGGTGGGGACTGCTGATTTGGAGTCCACTCATCTGATAATTAAACGCCCCCTCTTTTTATACACTGATAACTACTTCAGCTCCCATGAGATTACCATGGCATGAACTGTGCACACAGACAAAAGGTATCCCACAGACAGAAAGAATAGCCCTGAACATCATTTGATTGCTTCCGTTAGGGCTAATCTGTCTGCACTACTGTCCAAGCCTGTAGAGAGATGAAACAGCTGAGACACTAAATATTTTTCCTTGTGTCTATGTCTGTTCTTTGGAAAAATAAGCAATGTTGTTGTTTTTTTTTAGTTTTTTATTGTATTTATTTTCCTTTAAAAAAAAAAAAAAAAGTTAGAGTTATGTTTATAGAGTTATTATGAAAAATATAATAGAAATCAAGAGTGATGGCATGCCACAAGGGTGCATGTTAGGTTTATATAACTAACTGAGGGAACTGTGGGTACAGACTTTGTTGCCTTTCCTTAAACCTCTATTTTGGTTCATGCAGTATTACACATTTCATTAGTATATAATCAAACCCTGTGTGTTATTTCACATTTTAAAATCTGTGTTGTCTATCGTCATGCTCTGACTACAGAGTGTGATAGCTTTTGTGCGTCTGTGCCCAGGGGCCCATTTTATCACAATCGATCCTTGGTCCTGATGTGTTTTGTAGTGTTTAATCCTCTTATTAAACCACAGCAATTTGCCTATATATATAATGTTTAATTGATGAATGACATGCTTTTGGGGGCACTCTGGTTAGTGGTTAGCACATTTGCCTCGCAACTCCAAGATTGGGAGTTCTATTCCCACCTCCGCCTTGTGTACCTGTGCTTCAGGAGTTTCCTCCCCCAGTCCAGACATGCGCTGATTGGCATTTCCAAATTGTCAGTAGTGTGTGAGTGAATGTGAGATTGTACCCTGCAATGGGTTGGCACCCCATCCAGTGTGTCCCCTGCTTCATTTCCTAAGTCTCCTGGGATAGGCTCCAGGCTCCCTGCGACCCTGTGTAGGATAAGCAGTAAAGAAAATGGATGGATTGACATCATACTTTTTTTCTGCTTATAATTACATTAAATTTTGTGGAACATCCAACAAATTAGTTCCTTTTATCACTTCTGTTATAGCAGCTATAACCAGTCGTTCCCTCACCAGTCTTTCTCTTTTCTATTTTGAAATTTACCAAATACAGCTTGTCATGTTACTTGAAATTAGAAAGCATAAATTCCTCTATACCAAAAACTTTCCCATGTCAGAAAACTTGCAGTTACAGTTTTATCACTGATTGTTACAAAGCAGTGACACTGGAAACTCCTTCCATAAATGTTAAATAAACATGTCCTTACAGAAAACTTACAGAAATACAGGAGCTACATATGATGCATTCTGATACAGTGTGAGTCTGAATACATACCTTTAAGGATTTTAACAATGTCTCAGGCATGATGAGTTTCTGTCTTCTTTTGTGTGATTTTATTATTGTAGTATAAAACTATGCACCAGGGATTGACAAATTTCTACAGATTAGCCTTCTTCTTGTGTTTGTTTTGTACATAGTGACTGTCAGGGCCTAAAAACTGCGTGTAATCATCATAGCAGACAACAACCTCTCTGACATGATTGATAAGAATGAGATATGGGAGCTTTGTGCTCCAAACATTCAAGATTCCATGAAAAATGCAGCCACTATTATGGTATTTAGCCTACAATGTGACAGCCAGTAATCTCAATCATCAAAGACCTTTGAACTTTATAGCATGTTCAGTCTGATTTATACGTCAAATGGAAAATTGCTAAAAATGAACACTGTTATATTTAACCAAGTCATGATAGGCATTCTAAACCAAAGAAACAAAAAAGAAACAGGGCATCTGTATGAATATGAAAGCTTTGAAGCATTAAGACAGGTTTAAATCATCTGTGAAGACATCTTAGATCAATATCTTCTTTGTAAGCGCTTGATAATGCATCATAATTATTGAGTGACTACAGTCAGCAAAGTTGACCAGTGACCTAATGTCCACCAATCTCAGATCAATCTGAAATGGCCTGCTGGATCCCATCAGTCTGGCCTCAAGAGAGGGCATTGTATTGGAGACCTTAACAAAGTCCTTAGTTTTTATACTGATAGATTTATCTGCAGCTTTTGTTTAGATTCTCTTGATGTTCCAACCTCAGCATTACAGAAACTTGTTCTACACATCGAGAAGATCCTACTGGATGCTGTAAAGAGACAAGGAGTTCAAGTCACATCAGGCAATGACAGGTGTACCTCAAGGATATATGCTTGGCCCTCTTCTCTTCTCACTAGATTTTACATTTACATTTATATTTATGCCATTTGGCAGATCTTTATCCAGAGAAGCTTACATTCATCTCATATATATATTTGAGTAGTTGAGGGTTAAGGGCCTTGCTCAAGGGCCCAGCAGTGGCAGCTTGGCAGTGCTGGGATTTGAACTCAGAACCTTCTGATCAGTAGTCCAACATCTTAGTTTATTGTTTCAATACAAGCACCACAATGAGTATCCTCCTCAGTATTAATCAATGATAGATGTCATGGAACATTTTATTTAGCTCTGTTTATGTTTAAATAGTGGCCTTGAAAAGTGCAAAGAAGCACATAGACTACTAGGCTTGTTCTTTATAATGTTAGTGAGTTGATTTTAAATGAAGTGCATTAGTTAAAGTGCACTAGCTACATTAGTTACCTCAGATTGAGTAGGGTTACACTGGAGAGTGGGTTTTGTTCAATTTCAAAAAAGTGCTTCTGTACACCTGTAAGTAAAGTATGTTTTATTGTCGTTTTGTGTTACATATTGGCTGACTGACAAGAACAATATACTGGGTAGAACCTGTTGCATTTACTCCCCTAACATTGTCTGTGGATGTTTTTTCTCCGCTAGCTTGCTCCTAGTGACAAACTACTCTCACTGAGTTTTATATTTAAGACGTTATTTAAAGTGTACTTGTATTGTAGGAACATGCTGTAGTTCCGGCTCTTGATGTTTTCACAGAGCACACTTTGCATTAATAGTGAAATATGTCACTATTAATGCAAACCATTTGAAGATCGCCGCCAATTCACATCATCTGTTTCTTCACCGTGACAGTGTACACTAGGCTTATGTCACATAGTATTACATGGTACATGGGATTTTTGTATCAGATCATTTTTTATGAGTATGAGTCAAAGAGCACAGTATCAGATTGCTACCCGATACAAGTGTTTCTACTACCATCAAAACCTGGAAGGAACCATGTTGTAACAACTAACAACCAGCTTGTATTGGGTTGATGTATTGGAGGATATTTGATTATATGCTGCTTTCGGATGAAATCATTTGGCAAATGAATACAAATCTATATAAATAACAATAATCAGAGTCCACTCTACCAATTAATAAAAAATACTCAACATGCTGTATGAATTATAATGGGAATCTTATCATGCAAGTATAGTTGCATTCTGCAAATACAGTGCTTAATTCACAGAAGTGTGTGAGAAACGTTTTCTCTCACACTTTTTGTCTCTTGCTCAATAATTGGGCATTGGCCAAACTCTAGAAAACTGCTAGAAAACCACACAGAATACATAACATTACCATATTTATGGACAAACACATTTACAAGTATACACACATACAAAATGCTCACACACAGACGTCACACTCTCCGTTTTTCAATCTGGCCTTCGCCCCCTTGGGTCATTAACACATTCTTTTAACTGGGGATTTCACACAGCTTGAGGTTTTTCCTTCCTTTTGCATTCTTTCACATGGCTGTCTTTCCCAGCAAAAGCCTGGCAGTCATTGGATGGGGATCCCATGCTGGCCATGAACACTAAGCCTGCTCTGTTCCAGGGTTTCCCCTTTCTCTCTCTCTTTCTCTCTCTCTCTCTTTCTTTCTCTCACCTTTTGCACTCCCATCCTTCCCACTCATCCTCTGCACCACCAAAGCAACACATTTTCTTGTAAATCAGTTGTTATTTGGTTACCATTTTGTTTTCTGGAAATTATGTAAGGAACAAAACACTCTAACTCATACTGTTTTAGGAAAATAATCAATGACAGAGTGGTGTGATGAAGCTGAATTACTGCTATCACCCTGAAGTAGATTATTTTCCTATAACAGCACATCCTGAAAAGTTTTATTCCTCAACTGTTTATTTATTGAAGAACTATTAAAGAACTGTTTATTTATTTTAATCCATTTATAGTTACAGTTACATGTTATGGAAAGTTCCATGCACAGGTTAGTTCCCAGTTCCAGTAGTTCCCTTACCATCTTCTCTTTTTCTCTCTCTCGAAGTTAGTAAGCAAAAAAAAACAAACAAACAAAAAAACCACAGCTTGTCATGTTTCAGAAAAATCACAAAATGTGATCTCCTCTGTCTTGAAGACTTTCCCATGTTAGAAAAGACAAAGTTATAGTGCTGACACTGGAGACTACTTCCAAATATGTTAAATAAGCATCTCCTCACTGAAACCTGTGATTTGTAGCTGTACTACTGTCAGAGCTGCTCTTATAGAAAATTAAAAATGCCTTCTGAATTCTTGAAATCAAGAATTCAACAGTGCTATGGTATAAATTAATTTATAGCCCATTACAGTGAGGTATGGATTAGTTTTAATCTGAGTCCAGAATTAACCATATCCTTGTAAAGTACATGTCAGTTAATGGTTACTGTTTAAGTAGAGGTTCTCTGGAGGTTGTCTAAGTGCTGAAGTCATTTCCTACATAGTGCTAGCAACAGTAGTAACAATGGAAGGGCTTCAAAGACTTTGAACCTTTTTGTGTAATTTGTGCTTTTGGTAGACAGTGTGTGCTTAGTCAGTCTGATGCAAATTACGTAAATAATCCACCGCGTTCACGTTCATTAAATCTATGATTGCATTTTACATGCACCTTCTCAAACACCGTTGATGAAGTGTTATGGATGTGTGTGAAAAATATCGGCCCAAATGGAGATTAAACCTAGGAAGCATGTCACTCAATGTACAGTCTGGACTAGAAGGAAATCAGCTTTGCTTCTCGCTTCTTCAGACCATTCTGTGTGTTTTTCTTATCATACGTTTTTCCGTTGGTGGTACTTGCACTCGGTTTCATAAATGTCCAAAATAAGCTGCCTTAAAAACATTTAATAGCAAACAATCTGAAATGAAACCTTATATTGATGTCGTTTTATCTTTGAAACACATGGAAGGTTTCAGCACATTTATACCAGCAAGCCCTGGTGGCATCTCTCACATTTTCCACATCAGATCGTTAGTCATTAGTGAATATTATGTTTAAAAGAGAACACTATTTAATGCCAAGCATTGTAGAGACAAAATAGAATCAGGAAGAAAAAAGCACAAATCCAGAGGGCCCAATGACTAGACTCACATCCCCTGATTGTTTCCCCTTTCTCCAGCTTGGCCTTGTTTGGTTACGTCTCAGCTCAAATGGACCTTGAGCTTTTATTGTTATTAGATAGCTGAATGCTAACTTGTGTAAGACAGTACTCCACACCTGGAGTTACAAAGACACATTCGGTTTGCTTTTTAGGGTTAAATTGTCTGCACAGTAGCCATCTCAATCAGTGGTTCTTAAGTTTCTCTCATGTTTTTTTTTCTGAGTGTACACCATTTTGGAGAAACAATAGAAACTGTGAGTCATTATTCCTAAATGACATAATGTCCACAGTGTGTCTGAAGTGGCCTTTTAGAGTTTTCATTGGCTTCTGAAGTGACATCATCGACAGAGGAAGGAGGCATTCATTCCTCCAAGGACAAACTCCTCCATATCTCTAACATCTCTCTTTCATTTTTCTCTCTCTGCTTTTCCAGACCCCTCCCCTTCGCCTTCCTCATGAGGCCTCCAGGAAATGGTCATTTGCAGTCGTAATTATACTTCCTTTGAATCCAAGGCCACTGTATGGCATACAGGTTACTCACAATACAAGGACACAACTTCAGCTTCGACATTTTTCTTTGACAAAAATGCACATAGCATGTAAAGGAAATGAGAGTCACCTCAAATAATTTCATTAATAAACTACTTCATCCATGAGTATGGAGTGTGACTCAGGTGTCATGTGGCCTACTGGAAACACACTTGGATATGCCTGTATTTTTCCTGCAACTCTCCCACGGGTTTCCAGCTCATATCCTGAGGATGGCTCATTAGCAAATTGCTTGGCTCCTCCTGTCGAGCTCTAGCTTGCTTTACTGGCCTGCTGCACTCCACTGAAATTCCCCATTTAAATTTTCTTCACATGCTCCACTGCCTCTTTTAAAATGCCGCCCAGGCTCACGCAGTCCTGCCCCCTTCTCTTTCTTCCTCCCTCTCTCTTCCCTGACTTGATCACTATTAACGGTCCATATCTGACACACATACACACACACATACACCATCAAAACCTCTGCAAATTTCAGGACACACACGTACACCCCCAACACACTGCTTGCCTGATATCAGAGGGTCCTGAACTCCATTCTGCTTCCCATATTTTTCTTTTCTTATATTCTCGTTCCTTCCGAATGGAGAGTGAATATTAATAGACTCAGTGGTCAGACATCTGCTCAAATACTCAATCAGGATGCTAATACCATGAAGCGATTATGTTTTACTGAAATACTGGTTTTTCAATGACTTTAAAAGTGAATTTAAAAGTGTGCTTAAATGCATTACTTTAGAAATAGTTCTTAATACTTTTGCATAAACATACAAGAAATGTATTTAAGTATCTAACAAGTAAATTGCATGAAATTTTAAAGTCAAGTTTATTTGTAAATCACATTTAAAACCAAGGAGTGTTGACTAACGTGCTGTACAGAAGTTTAAATAAAATCACTCCAGGTAATCAAATAAAGTAACAAATTGATTTACAAAATTACTGAAATAAAGTCAAAGACTGACAAAATACAAAATTGAAACAAAAATTAAATATTACCTACATTTTAAAAATATCCTGCAAAAGTATACAAGAAATACATTTAAAGTTTCCAAGTATTAAACAAGTGTAAAATTAAACTAAACTTCAACTAAAAGTATATTCCACATTAATGTATTTGTGTTTAGCATCTGAGATTAATATATCTTAGCATATTTTAATTAAGTACATAGTGTACATATGTTGGTATATATTCAATATACAGTGCCCTCCACTAATATTGGCACCCTTGATAAATATGAAGGCTGTGAAAAATTGTCTTTATTGTTTAACCTTTGAATCTTTTGTTCAAAAAATATATCTGAAGTATATTCCCAATGATAATTTACATTTTTGTAGTACACCTGGGTGACTGGGAACAGGAAATTGTTCAACCATGACTTCCTGTTTCACAGGGGTATAAATATTAGGTAACACTTAAGCTGGAGAATTGCAGAAGTTAGTTGCGTCTTAGGGTCAGAAAATCTCCAAAACTACAATTTGAAGTCACCTACATCACCACAAGTTGTTTGGAAGGGTTTAAAAAAAAAGCCTCTACTCTCATCCAAAAACAAATTCAAGCATCTTCAGTTTGCCAGATACTACTGGAACTTCAAATGGGATCGGGTTCTATGGTCAGATGAAACCAAAATAGAGCTTTTTGGCAATAAACACCA
>JANDJT010000002.1:14025462-14050297 GCA_024331685.1 Stegophilus panzeri
AAACAATAAAGACAATTTTTCACAGCCTTCTTTGCTCATATTTACCAAGGGTGCCAATATTAGTGGAGGGCGCTGTAATTTAAAGCAACATGGGTAGGTCATTCGATAATAACAGAAGTCACCAAGGTTACCATAACATCACTGCGTAGCTAGCTGTTATACTGCAATTGCAGTTCTTTTGTTTTAAATTGTCTAATTTTGCTCACATTTGCTCTGTAATGTCTTTTTTTGCTTGTTTGACTCTAGTTGAATAAAGAAAGCTGTGGTTTTGTGTAAGTCATTAAAGTGGATTTCAAAATATTGGACTTGATACAGATAAGGTTTCTGTATCATTATTGTTAACAAAAAAAAAGAAAAGATGGTGTCTCTAATTTTGCTGACCACCATATGAAGCGTCCAGGAACAATTTGTGCTTAATCGACAGGGTTTTCATTCAAACCAACCAGGAACACATCTGATTCTACTTCTGTAATCAGTTGGTCTTTGTTGTTAAATGACCATTAGCTCCCATTTGCCTGGAATGAATACCTTTAGCAAAACCATCCCTTTGTGGTGAAGACCTCTGGCTTTGCCCTAAAGGCATTCTCTCAAAAACACCTTAAAACCAGGCAAATATATTTCTTTTGCAAGGCCGGTAATGTCTTTAGGCTCCAAGGCTCCTTTTAATAACACAGGGAAAGCTGAAATCTGCTTGTTAAGTGGCCAGCAAAGTGGCATTATAATCCCTGGAGCCAAAAGTGGTTGGATGGAATCTCTGAATCGTTTTATTTATGCTTTTTCTAAAAATTCATGGTTGGAATCCAAGGCAGGGTCAGAACACATGCAGACATAATAATCATAGGCAAGGGCATAGTCTGAAGAAACAAGAGTTTGCAGTTTGGCAAGTTCCTGTGCAATGACTCAGACAGAAAAAGCTTTGCCAGATGAAAAACATCTTTTATACTGTACTAGAGGGGTTAGCGGAGTCTCACATTTCATCTGTATTCAATAGCTTCTGGCAGGAGGGAGTTCTGTTGGTCCTTGGCAAGTAATAGGAAAAGGGTCTTTGGGTTCGAATTCCAGAACTTCTGGATCCTTGGCTCTCCAGGGCATCCTCGGTCCTTCCCGCATGTATAGCTTTGGCAAATACATTTGGTCATCATGAGTCCATTGCAGGCCTCATAAGACACCCTTGTCTGTTGTATGTTTGGGTTGAAAAGTTTCCAGTCTGGTTAAAATTTCTGGATTTTATTAAGCATGTCCCAAATTCATTTTCTCTATTCAAATAGTCCCACAGAGGTCTACTGTTAGTCTCAGACATTCACTGGTAGTCCCAGAGTTCCGTTGGTGGACCCATATGTAGACTAGTTGTCCCAGAGGACCACTGCTGGTACCAGACATCTGCATCTCCATCACTGGTACAAGCAGTCCCTTGCTTTGATCAGTTTCACTGTTTCACTATTATAGCCCTGGTATTCACTGTGTAGTTTCTCGCATTTTGTTTAAAGCTTGCAGAAGATCTAAGGAATGCATGATACTCTTGCTATTGATCTTGTTAAGGTTTAAAAAAAAAAAAAAAATGTATACACAGTATGGACTGTATCTACTGCTTGTCCATTCTCATGTCAAGTCCCTGAATGGTGGTTGTGCCATTCATCTTTGTTTTTCCAAAGGAGGTGGGGTTGTATCCTCCAGACAATGGGATATCCCATCTGGTTTCTCTCTTTGCTTCACCAGGACTGCCTTCTGTTTGTTTATCAGACACACTGATGTTCAGTAATACTTTGGGAATACTTAATTAATGTCTAATTTTATGCTGGCCTGTTTGAAGTCCCCCAATAAGATCAGACAGTCTTTGAAAGCCCATCTCTTTTACACTGGGTGATACCACCCCCCTTTTTGCTTGTATGCTGGCTATATGACCTCTTTCCTTGGATAGCATATGAGTAATGGCCCTATGTTGGCCCACCTTTACTTCCATCTGCCTCCCATACCAACGTGGAATGACTGCAATGGACTCATCAGGATCAGTTTGCCAGAACACTGTTGTAACTCATCATTGATGAAATGAGGAAATAAGGATTGCATTTGGGCCATTTTAGGCTCCTATACCAAATGCTTGCAAATTAGTAAGCTATATTTAAATCATAACTGGCCCTTAGGATAGCTAAATTTAACCATTGTTGGCCTGGAATCACTCCAGCCATCTGCGATGGAATTCCTTCTTTGGAAAAGATCGTGTTTGTATTTTCTCACCTATATTACACCAATACATGCTGAGTTATTTCCTTTTGTCAGTAAGATGTCTGGTTACCAGCTGCTTCTTTCTATCCATTCTGTATCACTATTTGAAAACCATGCACATGCATTCTGGTCTGAATCACGTTGCCATGACATGTGTCTCAGCTGTCTGGTTTTGCCAGCATTTAAGTATTCTCAGCTTGAGGCTAGGCTGAGCAACAATAATGAGGGAGCCTGATATACCAGAGATACGCTTATATTATTGCTTGGCTCTAGTCCATGGCTGTGGGTGGAGACCCCATTTAGGTGTCTCCTCCACATTGTTCAAGCAATTTCTTCTCGTTTTGTTTCTGTAGTGCTGTGCGTTCAGTGTACAAACCTAGTGATGAGCCTTTTATCCCAGGTAGCATCCAGCACCATCTTAGCACTCTTGCCATGCCCCATTGTCAGAAGGTTTATTTATGGATTTTGTCCAACCCTCATCCTTCTGCCTGGCTAAGGAAGCTCTTAATCTGGGTCTCTATCCCAGAGTATGATCTTGCTGTTTAGCAAGACATCATTCAGTCTCGGTATCATGTTTTTGTAAATACTGATGATTGGTTGGAGTTCATATGAATCTGACGTGGATCTTACATACACTGATGATGTGAACTCATGAGTAGGACCAGGAGTTTTTGGTTTCATCCCACTACTCTGCTATACAACCAGGGGGCTAGTGTTGGCCTTTGGTATCCAATGGGAAAAGGTTCAGATTCCCATAGGGATTCCACTTTTTTCCTTTTTCGAAATAATACCACTATCGGAGCTCTGAGTATTAGCTGATCCTATATACTGATCCTATATTGACATCCTAGAAACCCAGCCAGTTCTTTGCAAGCTTCACTTGCGGAGACAGGTTGCGCAGGCTCTTCACATGCAAGAATTTTGTCATATCAGTCAGCATATGTCTTCATGATACAAAATACCTCAGTGGCATTGATCTGAAAATGTCATTCATTCCAATTTAACATTATAGCTTAATATCAGCCTGATGTTCAGTATTAGGTCACTTGTCCCCCCTCTTTCGGCTACTGTTTTGGGTCGCCACAGCAGAACCACCCGTCCATATCATACATATTTTGATTCTGGCACAAGTTTTACGCCAGATGGCGTTCCTGATGCAACCCTCTCCATTTTTTTGGCTTTGATGCGGCACTAGGAGTGGCACTGGGAGTGGCATTGGGAGTGCACTGGCTTGTGTAACCCTCCATCTGGGGTTGATTCCCTGGCCGGGAATTGAACCCAGACCGCGGCAATAAGAGCGCTTTATGCTAGCCACTAGTTCACCAGGGAACTGTTCAGTATTAGGTCACTAAACTCCCGCAAATCTAGTTCTTATTGCTACTTCTGTTTGGTCAACCTCTGCTAGTTCTGTAGCCTTCTAATTGATTTATTTCATTAACTGCTATTCCGTTCTTGATTTCAATATGTTTTTTCTGCTGGCCAATAAGGTTCCACCTGGTGGTCTGCTGCTAATCAAGTGAATATGTTAGATGTGTGTGGTGTTCTGTGAGTGTGCAGGTAGATGCAGGTGTGCAGATTGAATTAGGTATACATTCTTCATCCACTCTGTGTTCCTTGAAAAGGTCCTGTCTCTATTCTTGCTTTATTCTCCTCAACCAGCTCTTCATTGTTAAAATGCCATTCCACTGAATTCAGTGCATTAATGGCACCTGTTTCTCTGCAATTCAAAGACAAGTGCAAGGAAACAAGAAAATATGGAGCACTAGAATGTGCTTTTCAGTGTGCAAAAAAAAGAGCTCATTTTTGGTTTTCTGCTCTACAGGGAGAGGAAGCAGCTGTGTATGATGTAGGAGGGTATGAGGAGTATCTGCGTGAGCAGGTGGGTGATCGCTGGTTCCGCTACAACCCACGCCTCACCTGTATCTACTGCTGCAAGTCCTTTAATCAGAAGGGCAGCCTTGATCGTCACATGCGGCTGCACATGGGCATCACACCATTCGTGTGCCGCATGTGTGGAAAGAAGTACACGCGCAAGGACCAGCTGGAGTACCACATCCGCAAGCACACTGGAAACAAGCCCTTCCACTGCCACGTCTGTGGCAAGAGCTTCCCCTTCCAGGCTATCCTCAACCAGCATTTCCGGAAGAACCACCCAGGCTGCACACCACATGAGGGCTCGCATAGCGCCTCACCTGAAACCACCACCAACAACAACAATAACGTCAACAACGCAAACGCCAACGCTGCCACGCCACGACGCACTCAGCATGATGATGACGATGAGTCTGAGGGAACCGGCGCAGGAGCCAGAGGAGGAGCTTCATCTTTTGGGGAGGGGATACAACCGTCAGTCTCCACCACTGGGCCTGATTGAAGGGATTGGGTTTAATACAATGCATGGAGGTTGAGGAGATAAAAAAAAATTGGGGCTTTGAGAAAAAGAAGAAAACAAAAAAATAAATTTTCTAGAAGCCAATCAACAATAAGCATGTGCAGGAGCTGATGGAGCACGGTATATCCAGCTGCTTGAAAAGCTGCTGTCACTCTGATGTTAAAAATATATGAGGAGGATGAGTTGGTGGGTATTTTATCTTCGTTTCTTAGACATTCTTTCAACTGTAAGTAAACAAAGGTGAGACAACAAAACAAATGCTAAGACTGTTTGCTATAAAACTAAGCTAGAGTAGTAGTGATTAGGTATTTATAAATAAATAAATAACATATGCGCTTTAAACCGCATCTACCTTCAGTTGCACAAACTGAACCGTTACTTCAACAAATGAAGACAAGCCACACTCCAACAACCTCACACACCACTGGATGCAGTTATTTCTGTTTTTTTCTTTTTTTTCTCTCTTTTATTTTAATTTGACTTTCCTGTCTTTTATATGTGTTACAGGTGTTTGTTTTTTGGGTTTTTTTTTTTAATATATATTTTTTTGTACAAGTTATCAAAAGCTTCAGAATTCAGGACAAAGAGATGATGTGTTATGATTTGGTCAAATTGTGTTAAAAATAATTGCCAAACTTCTCTGTGCCAGATGGTGATTATAAAATAGAGGATGTTTCAGTCCTCAATTACTTTTGCCTTGAGACAATCTTAACATATTGGGGTTCGACGCTGCTGCTCCCCAGCTATAGCTAGGCTAGAAAAACGGGTTCTGTTTTTCTTCGTTAGGGCCCCTCAGGTCTGATCTAATGCTCTAATGCCAGATTCCTAATTTGTGTGGTTTGTTTCTAAGTGCCAACCTGGCTTTGTCATAAATTCTTCTGTTTGCAGTTATTTGATAGGCCTAGAAAAAACTTAGCTGATGGACTTTTAATTAGTTGTTGCATTACGCAATTTAGCATGTTCTTAAAACAGTGATAAGACTGATATTGGAATGTGGGGGGGAAATAGCAAATGATGTTATTTGATTTAATTGTTTCATTCCCATACTCCAAATCTAGCTGCTGAATATAATTAATACAGTACTATAGAAAACAGGAAAGTGTTCAACCTCAGATAAGCTACAGTACCACTCAGTTACCTCTCCCTCATCACTACGCAATACAGATCTGTTACACACAGATTGGTGGATGCACTCAACTCAGTTTCACATTTAAAGGATTCTTTCTCCATGTTTCTATATTTTACTTCTTTTTTTTTTTTTGTGTAATAAGTGAACAATAAGATATTTGTCATTTGTAGATTTTTTTCAGTATCGCTCTGACAGTGACTGAGCATGTTAGAGTTGGTGGGAAGCGATTTGTTTTGTAGGTAAAGGACATTTTTATTGCAAACGTCCAAGAAAAGGAGTCGGGAATGGAACCAAATCCAGGACATGTGTACATCTGTTAACAGGAAATCTTTTTGAAATGCCACGGAATGACTGTGAGATTAGGATTTTATCAGAGGAGAGCACTTTAAATGTGGAGTCAAATTTTAGGTTTTTGTTTGTTTGTTTGTTTGTTTGTTTGTTTTTGTTTGTTTTTTGAGCAGATGTTGCCAGCTGGTGCTATGATTCGACTTCAAGTGACAGAAGCTCTCGGGAACCAAAGGAACAGAAACGTATCGTAGATGTTATACCTCTGACACTCACTGCAAGACCGAGGAATCTATTATTAAAAATAAAAAAAGAGAGACTGAGAGAGAGAGAGAGATTACATCCAGCACTAAAAGATAGGATTGTTTAAGGGGGGATTTTTTCCCCCTTCTTTTAAAATATCTAATTATATATCACTTATGCATATAGAGAACTTTTTGTATGTGTAAAAATAAGAAAGGAAAGAAAAGCTTTGGTAAAGTGAAAGGCCGTTCGTTGGATGGATGGATGGTGTGGATTTTTTTTTCTTTTTTTTTTCTTTTTTTTTTTTCTTTAAGGCTGTGAATCACACGTGATTGTGACCATACTTTTTGTCCCCTTCCCTGATGACTGGGAAGAGCCTAGAAGAGAAAACAGCTACTGATTATTTTCAATGGAATGCACCTCTTATCCTCTTAAAAACCGTTCAGGACTCCTCAAGACTTTTCTACCGTTTTCTGTCGCTTCCATGAATACAGGTCAGCACCTCTTTAGAACAATATCAGGAACTCTATCTATTTTTTTTTTTGGATGTTTACTCTTCTTTCCACACTAAAAGCCGTTTATTTAGACGTTCTCGGACCTCGCTTTACTTTCAGCTTCAGAAGTGCAGCAGAAAAGCACGTCGACAACGGCGATGACGACGTACAAACATCTCTGTAGTTAAGGCCTCAGAAGCAGTAGCAACACGAAAACGTTATGAAACTGTGTGAACATGTGGCATCGGTGTGCATCAGTCAGGTTAATGAAGATCACACCGATGTTGCGGGTCTCTTTACTCCAGCGCAACCTCATGAGAACAGCCGATGTAGATTACAACTTTATATATTCATAACCTCATAATCATAACCTAGTGTGACATGATATAAGCAGGATTTATTTTTTTTCCTCTCCATATTTTAAGATTGTTTTTATATTAGCCAGTCGCATAATGGCAGGGTGGTGGTTATAGTGACAATGATGGGCATATCTCAGTATCAGATGTGTGCTTATGTTTGTTTCTGTTCATAGCAATGCAAAGGATTCATGTGTATGATCGATCATTCCAAGTTGCAGAATGTTATCAGAAGTGTAAAATGTTAGGGCTAATACAATTGTGCAGTATCTGTCCAGGTCAAAAAAAACAAACAAACAACAACTTCACTTCAGTCCATCAACATATTTTTTCTGGATTACTTTTTTTAAGAAACCAAGCTCTTCTAGGTTTAGTTACTTATTTTTCTCTGACCTTCTCATTTTCATTTTTATTTTGTGCTTTCGAAGTTCATCATATAGTAGAAACACATTATCACGTTGTAAATACTAGTGCTATTTAAAATTTCTAATAATCAGCACAGCTACTGCAGATATATGGCATTGACTGAACAAATTAAACGCACACAACACAGTATTACACATTTAACGTCAGATTGTACAGGACAATTGAGCTGCTGCAAGAAATTTCAGCGCACTTTCCAACCAGCATCTGTCTGTAGACTGTGTTTACACCTGGAGCGTATCCCGATAAGGGTTTATCCACGTGCATTTGTATGGCGGTCTAGGTCACGGGCTTCGCTTGGTGGAATTTTGTTTAAAATGTCTTGCTTTTGCGTGTAGGTCAGCCAGAAGTGATGGTATCGCAGTTTTAAATCCTCCGAAAGTAAAAAGGGAGAAAATCACTTTTAAATATTTCATTCCACAGGAGCAGTGCAGACTTTTTGACCCCCAGTATGTGATCACAAACTGTTTAGGCTTGTATCTGGTTTACTACGACACGGTGTTATCGAACAACTTGCTCAAAGCGGTACATTGAATATGTGATGAAATGACACTTGGCTAGCGAGGTGTTAGACATCTTTAGGCAGACTGACTGTTCACATGACAGCTACCGATAAGGAAGGGTGAAGGCGTCATTCAAGACCCATTATATGAAAAGCTAAACTTTTAGCTTTCACTAGAGAGTCTGGTCAGTAAGTGAGAACAAGAATTCTTGCGCTCACATCTTGTTTACTTGCTAATGACTGTGATTACATTTTGCTCTGAAAACCTCATTTGCCTGTGTTTTTTTTTTTAAAATTTTAAATTTTTTTCCACCGAAAGCAAGCTTGTGCAAATACACTGAAATATGAAGAGCCAGTGAGATTACACTTTCAAGATTCTGAGGCTTGTGGCTAGAAAAGATGTATGGATTTGAAAAGATGCATTTGAGTCTGAGACTAATGTTCCAAAAAAAGATGTGTTGATGCTATATCATGCAGAAATTATGGTGATAACACCACAATATGAAAGTAAAGTAGTCAATTTCTTCAAGAAGTTTCTCGTTATATGATGGCATGATCTGTGGAAATTTGTGATCCTATACGTTGTTTGTGTTTATTGTTCCACGCTGTTGATTTTGGAAAATGCGGCGAAATGTTTTGCAGCTCCTCATTCAGCGGCTCCACTTACCTCAGATTCTCAATTTTCTAACAGTAAGCTTGTGAAGTTTCAGTTGCATGTCTCTACTACGTATTCATTTCATTAAAAAAAAAAACAAAAAAAAACAACAACCTGGGAACACTGAACGACAGTGCTGAGCCATATCGGACAGATTTGTTCAGTCTTGTCTCGTCCCTCAAGAATATTTTGTACAGGGAACGCAGTAGACGAGTCGAATGCAAAATTTTTGTAATGGAACAACAACACTGTTGATTTGTGAGGCTGCGGCGGAGACGTTTTTCCCTCTCGTAGTTGTTTTTGCAGCCTCATACTCTGTCTTGGGGGGGGGGTCTGGGGGGTCATTTGGGATGTAAACAGACTCGGTTTGAAATGTTACTTGTTAATTTGCATGTCTTTGTCATTTGTGATGGCCAAACAAAGTCTGTTTTATAAGAATGTTTCCAGTCATCTAAACCTGTTGCACCAGTATATGCCAAAATAACAATTTTTTTTTTTCTTTCTCATTTTGTCTTGCTATATTGTTTGTCTTGAAAGCAATATAGTCTCTAAAGATATTTCTACATCTGTCTTGATCATGTTACTCTTAAGCGTACATTAAATATTTTATTTTACATTAACATGAATTAAGCATATTTTTAAAATAAGGTATTTTACTCTGGAATCTTTAATTTAAAATGATTAGTAGTGTATTAGACATCAATTACACATATATTTAAATTTTAGACATTTATTGTAATAACCAGAATATTGTGGAAACTGAAAGTAATATAATGTAAGAAAATGAATTATTGCAAATCAGACTTTTGCTTTCCCTTTAGAAAAGGTACATGTGATTATTAGTGATTTATAATGTGAATGCTTCTTTTCACAACCACTTTCTTTCTTCCTCAATAGCAGATTTTAAATCCATTCTCCTAAAAGGAAATAAAGCACTTTAAGTGTTTAACTGTGAAGGATTTATAACAATATTCTATAAAATGCCTGATTATACGAAGCCCACATTGTGTGATCTGATAAACCCAACATTTCTAACATGGAAAATAAACTTGTTTTAATCCAAGATCTAGTGCATGTTTTCTTCATCTTGTTTTCTTTCATTAAACTTTAATTAACATTATTTATTTTGTAACTTGTTTTTTATTTATTTATTTATTTATTATTATTTATAGTTAATGCATAGATTTTTGCCATTGCTGTATGTCCATTTAAGAAACAGCTGAGATTTTCACTTAAAAATCTGAACTAGTATTAAACATGTTACAGGTGAGTGTTATTGCATCATAAAATAGAGCCAATCATGTTCCATTATGCAAATACAGTCCATGTAACAACAGTTCTCTAGGAAATGGGGGTGGAGAGTTGTGGGTGTGACCGGTTTGCATATTTAATAAAATCAGGGGTTTTTTTATTGTTGAGTTTTTTTGAAGAGTAAAAATAGTTGTGTTCTGTGTTCTGTTGTCTAATTACATATTTTGTCTCACTGCCAGATCAAAGAGTTTAATTTTCAATATAGAATAACAATTATGGTCTTTAAACTGTCCCTGAAATCAAAATTGGTGTTTCAGTGCTTGTTATATCTGTCCGTTAGTCTTATGGACACGGATACAATACTATATCTGGGGGGGGGCAACAACAAAAGAACAGTTTGGAGATATTCTTGTTTTAATTTTATAGTTCTAGTCACTTATAGGAAAACAATCACATTTTTTTTGATGACTTGTATCTGTACGATTGTTTAATGAAATGCTCTCTAGAATGTATTTACCCCACACCCCAGATGCATGTCTTTCTCTACATTAGCAGTAAACCTTTCTAACCATTGCTTGGTTAAGGAAAAGAAAATGGTTGGAGTTTATTCATTTGGAAGAGGGTGGAGTTTGTACGAGGTCATGTTTTTGTGGCTTTTCAGAGTTTTGGAGTGGGCTTTTGGAGTCTCGAGTGGATCAGCGCTAGAAGATGTGGCTATCTCAGACTGATGGAGACTGTGATTCTGTCTTTTTACACTATGGCTTCTCTAACAGCAAGAGTAAGTGAAAAGCTCTCATTAAACTCATCAATGTTCTCCCTGTTTAGCCAGTTCGCTAAGGTATTGTGAGGTTTGTTTAGATTCGGTGGTGGTGTGGCCTAATATCAGTTGCAATTGGCTGTTGTGTAGTGTCGGTCATGCATTTCAACATGCTGTCACTCTGACTTCCTGTTTCAGAAAGAAATCCTTCAACATACAGAATACAACCACAGCTCTCAAACCATTTCATGGGAAGTTTAGTATGTGAATAATTTAGTAATACACTACACCAGTTTGAAATTTTTTTGTTTTATTTATAATGAATAATGAAATGGAACACCATCATACCACCCGAATGATGAGAATAATAACACCGTCATTGAGCGCTCCATCATAATCATCGTCTCTCTTCACCTCACTCATCATGGGTAAAGGAGTGAATCTCCTTATCTGCCTCAGCAGGGATCTGCCACACGGCCTGCGAAGATCAGCGTGTTGATAGTGGTTTCTCGGATAAAGATAAAGAAAGGCCGATTGGCTATGAACACCTCACGATTCGGGTTGAGGGAGCGACCACCGAACACTACAGCAGTAGCTGCTGCAGCCTCACTGCCCTCTTCATTGACCTGGAAGAAAGGGATATATATATATATATATAGTGTGTGTATATATATATATATATATATATAGTGTGTGTATATGTGTGTGTGTGTGTGTGTGTGTATATATATATATATATATATATATATGTGTGTGTGTGTATATATATATATATGTGTGTATATATGTGTGTGTGTGTGTTAATTATATTGGCTTGGTATTGACTCCTTCTATTGCAACTTGAATGTAATGTAGCTTCAGCTTGGGGGTGCATGAAATAGTTTTTTACATATTTTAATAAAATCAGTCTAAATGTCAATAATACGCATAGTAGACTAACGTCATTTAGGATTCCAGATAAACCTAATGTTATTTAATACCATAGTTTGCATTCTGTCAGAACATTCAGCAGGGAATTATATTTTGCTGCCTTGTGGTTTTCCCTACTAGGCATTACCTGTTAGAGGTGTGAGGTTATTTTTTAATCCCAATCTTACAATTATTATTTTTGTTTGTACAATATTTTCTAATGAACTTAGTTACTTCAGAAACCAAGTAATTTGTGAAATCTTTAGGCTAAACCTAAATCTTTTTTTTCATACTCGCATATGTTGAAAAATGCCAATCACCTATAAATTACCAAACGGGTTCATGGCAAAGCTGATTTACATTTGGTGACGGTTTCAAAACTCCATAAAAGCCAAAGCTCACAGAGAACTGAAAACCTCAAAATGATGGTCAAATGGTAGAAGAGCTCCTCCTGAGCTTGTCATGCTAAAAATTCCAGTAGTGCAACTCAGCCATTCCAGTGTGACTGCTACCACAGACACACACTTTTACAGGGTGCTATTTCTTTTGTCCTAATTGAACAGCTAGTCTTATTTGTTTTAATTTATGGATTAGTTGTGGATCACTTTCTATCAAGTCATTAATATGAAATGACTGAGTTTCACAAAATGTTTATTAAATTGGTGTGTAACTGAAATAAATGTGTCTTAAACTGAGTGTAATCCATATGCAATTTTGCAAACCTAAGTCATGCTACCATATTTTTTTATTTTTTTATTATTTTATTATTTTTTTTTGGAGAGAAGGGGCCTTTTGCTAGCCACCCTTCCATGAAAGCCATACTTGTTCAGTCTTTTTTTCTGATTGTGCCGTCACGAACGTTAATATGTACACTCTGACCCTGGATTGAGTCTGCTGGGATGCCCACTCCTGGGAAGATTGGCAACTGTCTTGAAGGCTCTCCATTTGTAAACTCTCCTTCTCACTGTAGAATGGTGAATTTCAAATTGTTTGTAGATGGCCTTATAACCCTTCATAGAGTGATGAGCAATGGCAGTTGCTGCTCTGCGGTCATGTCCTTTCTACTTGGCATGATGCAGACACACCTGAATGCTCCAGAACACCAAACTGGCAAAAGTTCTGGTTTTATAGCAGTAGTCACACTTCTTGATGATTAACTAATTGTGTACATGCCAGTAGTAACATTTGGCTGCTAATTAGTCTCTTAATGATTGTGGAAGACCTGGTTTTTGAATGTTGGTTTACATTTTGGGAAAAATGGCTATATATTGAAATCTGTGGTGGTGTTTTTTTTTGTTGTCACCTGAGGTTATGTTTGTTTATAGAAGTTGCTTGTTATTTAGGCCCTGGTAAATATAGAATCAAAGGAGGGTGTACTTTCTTTTTCCCATGACTGTAAATTCATTCCTATGCAGCTTGAGCAATGTAATATTCGGTATGTAAACACTGTTGGAACAGATTTCATTTTCCTAATTATTATGAAAGAGGAACTTACTTCAAGGAAAGCTTTGTGGAAAGCATCACTGACGTAAAGGCCAATGTGATTGTTCGCTACCATGCCTGAATACAGAGTCCAGAGAGAGAAAAATGTTTTCAGGATGGATTACACAGCTATGCTTATTTATGACTAGTAACATTAATAACCAGAGGTTTTACCTGGTAGACTGGCATGCTCTGCACTGAAGATATCGTGGAGGCCCATAGCCTGAAGCTTGTCTTTGAGGCTAAAGTTATCCTCTATGCGGAAACGTGGGAATTGCACTGCCACTTGTTTATTTTTCGTGTCATTCAACCAGCCACTGAGTTTCTTAAGGCTTAAATTTTCCTCCACCTTTTATTAAAGAGGTGTAGATACCGATGTAGAATGTGAGGCAAGAACACATTTTACTGCTTGCAATCAAAAGTCAGTGGATGTTTGATAACTTTTTTGAAAAGGAAAAAAAAGAAAAGAAGAACTGCAAAATTATACCTCAGCCAGCTTTGCATCATTGTCTGGTAATACAATCACCATTGAAATGCCTTCTCCGTTGTAGAACATCTCGAGCACCTGTACCTTGTCCTCTGGGAAGTTTCCATAGCGATATGTGTTTTCCTGGTACATCATCTGCACCAGGCAGTTGTGTGTCTTGCTGACATGGAATTTGGACTCTCTGGTATTCTGTCTGTTAAACTTGTGTTTCCATTGGCCCTGGATAATGCACAACATCAAACGTCACTTAGCAAGAATGTTAAGTGTGAAATAAAATAATATTTGTGCAGGATTTCAGTCATTCAGGTCCCTCTGAAGTAGTAATGTCAATTTCAAGTTCCATGATGTCAAAGGTGATTGATCAAGCTAACAAAAAAAATGCCTTAAAGAAGCCCAGTCACTTTGACTTACTACCACTCGACATAAAATCCTCTTTCTTTCATTTCCTACACACTTTCCCTGCGTTCAAATTCATGTCCTTCAGTAAGACACCTCCATGTTGGTGTCTTGTGGACGTTGCCAAGATATGCCAGTTGCCATGGTTTCGCTGGTATCACTTGGCAAGTGCAATATTATTGCATGTACAGTACACTACACAATACCCATAACATTCAAACGATCTCTTCCTGCTAAAAACAATCATTCTGGAGGGAAAATATGTATGTAATGAATTAGATTCTCTTCATAAATTCATTAGCTAGCCCAACAAGCATGTAAAAGCTCCAGTGTGCTGCCCGGAAAACCTAAATGGTATAAAATGGTGGTAGCTAACAATGTAATAACAACTATCTAGCTAGTTGACTAGTTAAGTGAGTTAATAGCAACTAAGGAAAACAAAAGTTTCTGATTATTTATCCTTAACAGTTTCCAATATAGACAGTTGTTTTTGCACCCTAAAAGTCATTTGTGAACATGACTTCAATGAGATAATGCTATATGCCCTTATATCGCACATATATTATATTTGAGTCTGGCTAGAGTTTATTTTGTTCTGTTTTCCTCAGTGTTTGCACAAACCTGCATTTTCCTGATTCTGAAAAGATAGTCTGTCATTTGTGCATGCTATTTAATCTGCCTAGTAAAAGTCATCCTGCCACCAGCCAGATCGTCTTGGATGATGTGTGGAGTGCAAGCGAGTGGTGGGATTCAGAATTAGTAGCTTGTGCTACAGCATTGATGTCCTTCGCATAAGCATTTAAACCTGCTTGCAAAATAGAAACCTTTGTTTTGCAATAGCAGGGTTTTTTTTTGTGTTGTTGAAACTACTTGTCTGCCAGGCAACTGCAGATAAATAAACACTAATAGCCTGGACGTGAAATCTGCTTTTCCCGCATGCCTGGGCTACTGAATTGTCCACCCCTGCCTTCAGTACATCACTTGTGGAAACAACATTTCCTCTTTGCAAATCTTGCTGGCTGCTTCAAGAACGAGCATTTGAAATGAATAATCATGGCAGTAGAGCGGAAAAAAAGAAGCATAAACGATCACTCATTCCGATTGGAAGTCACCTCATTGTTTCAGTTTTCATAACTAATGCGAAATATTTTTCCTTTCTCTAGCCCCGCCCACTTTGGGTGACCTTCAGCTCTCTGTTTTTTGTTTTTTTTCTTGCAGAAAAGTTTCATATTAGAACCCTAGAACCATGAACCATTCTGAGAACCCTTGAGGAACCCATACTGCTAAGCCTACCTTAAAATAGATGGTATTGACCAGCACCAGAATGGTATTTTCGTCTATTGAACCCTTGGGCAAAGTGTTGTTTATTCTATTGTTTGTCTTCTCAGAAATCCACTCGTTAATCCTCTGCCTCGAAGGTTCAGCTTTCTCCTGCAGGACGGAACGAAGACTGATCAACGCTGATAAAAGAGACACTTATTGTTTTTTTAGTGATGTTTTTTGAAGCATTAAAGACCTTAAAGTTGAGCGGCAGCAGCTTGGCCCCGTAGACCGTCTCACTGATGTTCTGATAGTTCTCGTTGAACTCGAACGTTTTCTCTCCAAACAGACGGTTGGCCGAGACCAGTTCCACAGAGTTGTGTGTTTTACGATAGAGGCGGCAGTTCAGCTTGGCGAAGAAAAAGTGAACCTGATCCGACGTCTTCTCCTTTATTGTGTCAAACTCGAACACCTGTGATTGAGGCATGTGGATGGAAGGTCAATTTCACTTCCTGAGAAACATCGCAAAAAAAAAATTACTTCCTATTATGTATTGAATAAAATCTTGTGGATGTGATGATATCGGAAAATAATCAGTGACAAGGTGGTGTGATGAAGCAGAGTTACCACAACATCAATGCTAACAGATGAAATATCTCACTTTTTATCCATTTATAGTTGCATTTGATGACATGGTCCATGAATCATGTTAGTTCCTATTTTCACTTGTGTTACAGCAGCAATAAAGAGTCATTCCCTCACCAGTATCCCATTATTTTCTCCCTCTTGAAGTTAATCAGAAACCGCTACAGCTTATACTTCTACAGAGAATAGTTACAGCTTTACCTCTGACTGTTACAAAGTGCTGACACTGGAGACTCCTTCCATAAATGTTAAATAAAAGTCTCATTACAGAAAACGTCACCATATCAATAATAACATGGTTTTTAATCTGTTTATGTGAAGCATCCACCGAACAATTCCCTGTGAATGAGCTGTTACTATAGAAACAGTATTAGATCAAGTGCATTAATATAAACCTGTGATAGGTGCACTATTGTCAGAGTTGCTGTTATAGAAAATTAATCAACACCTTCTGACCAATCACAATTGACCATATGACCACAGAATGAGCTCCACCCCCAGCCAGATCACTGCTGCGGCTCTGCCCCTTTTCCTTAAATGAAATGGACAAACCAAATGTAGGATGGTAGAGAGGACTTGTCAGTGTTTTTTCTGGCAATTTTAATTTGTCTCACAGCCAGCAGAGGGTGCTAGAAATAATAATAACAAACTTTACTTTGTCACTCTCAGGACAAAATGGTGTGAACAAAATGGTGATCTTTGTAAAACTGACTTATATTTTGGTCATTTTGACCTGAATGTAAAGTTTAACTAAACGTTACATATGATCTCACTGCCTTACTTCCATGATCTGCTCCAGCGTACTGTTGCAAGCCCCCAGTTTCGTCATGGCAAAGGCTGTTGAGATGCTGAGCGGGGATGTGAAGATGTTTGCATCCTCAGACTTGCCTTTGGAGAGCTGCTTGAAGAGAGAAAGTCCAAAGCGCCCATTGGCTTTGGACAGCTCCCACACTCGAGGGTTGGTGGACCCAGGGATCTTCTCAGGGGTCTCAGCTGGTGCTTCTTCTTCGTCAGGGAAGTTCGGGTTGCGATATATACAAACCGGCTTCAGGGGCAGATCTTTGGGCTTCAGGCTGCAGATGTCACTGTCTGCATGAGCTATGGAAATGGAGAGGATCCAGAAAACTCCTACACACACCACCCACTTCATTCTCATCTAGGAAGAAGCGAGGATGTGGAAAGAATAAATAATCAGAATCACAAGTGTTTTATTACTTCCTCTCTATCAAAGGCCGATTGTGGATACTGATACGATTCCTGTACTGACATTCTGCTAGCAGTGGTGTTATCCAAGGCATCAATAATAAATAAGAGTGAATAATAAAATTGGACTATTATGTTAGTAATATTACCATTTTCTCAGAGTTTATGTGAGATGAAACTACATGATGCCTCTGTTCTGTTTTATTTCTGATGTAGTATCATACATGTGCAAGAACCATGACATGACAAGCCTAATTTGGTAAACTTAATGTTGGCATCCAAAACGATTAATCTACTTTCATTTTTGACAGCAATTTGGGGACACAAAATCCAGCGCTCAGAGGGAACAGCATCCCTAAGAAATGGTCTATTTGTCTGCCCAACTTGGTGAGTATACATGGCAGTGTGGATGTATTATGGATTAAATAGTTTAATTAAATTAATACATGTGCCTGACAATGAAAAACTCTATGATGTGGTTCCTGGTCTTTTTACTGGTAAATTAATCTGTTATTAATTATTTATTACATTTAGTTTACAATGATCTGTTGAATAGGATTAAGGCCACTATCAACTAAAACCACCAGGATTTTATTTCAACACTATTATTCAGACCAACTTTATGGTTCATCGGGTTTCTTTTGGTTTTCTGCATCTACATCCCAAAGGTGGACAGAAATATTTTGGTGGCTGAGTTCCAGATGAAGTTCTGTGTAGACACACACTCATCAAAACTGGTGAGTGGAAGACTGGAAAAAGACCAGGTGATTTATTTTTTCTAATCTTCAGCTGTCCAGTTTGGGTAAGTCTGTGCCCATGATAGCCTCAGATTCATGTTCTTGGCTGACAGGAGTGGAACATGATACTGTTCTAGCTCATTCACCTCCAGGTTTGATGTGCATTCTGGGATGCATTTCTGCTCACCATGGTTGTAAAGAGTGCTTATTTGCGTTACTATAGACTTCCTGTCAGCTCAGACTAGTCTGGTCATTCTCCTCTGATCTCTCTCATCAACAAGGTGTTTCAGTCTGCAGACTCCACTCACAGGATACATTGTGTATTTGCACCATTTTGAGTAAACTCTAGAGACGGTTGTGTGTGAAATTCCCAGTATTATCAGAAGTTCTGACATTCCCAAACCAGCCCGTCTGGCACCAACAGCCACGCCATGATCAAAGTCACAGAGATCACACTTTTTCCCCCATACTGATGTTTGATGTGAACACTTACTGAAGCTCTTGACCTGTAGCTGCATTAATTTATACATTGTGCTGCTGCCACATGACTGGCTGATTGGATAACTGCATAAATGAGCAGGTGTACAGGTGTTCCTATTAATGTGGACGGTGTAGTACACTTTACACCACTATACTGTATGCACTATGCATCGTACGTTGACATTATATTAGGAAGGAATCAACAGCAGGCCCAAGATCATCAAAACTGGACAGTTCAAGATTGGAAAATGACCAGGGGACAAACTGCCCAGTTTGGGTGCGTCTGTGCCCACTGTAGTCTTGGATTCCTGTTATTGGCTGACAGGAGTGAACCAATCTGTTGAAGCCCATCTGGCACAAGGTTCGATGGTAATGATGGTGGTAATGAGTGGTTATTTGAGTTACTGTAGCCGTTCTGTGATTTTTAACCAATCTGGCCATTCTCCTCTGAACTCTCTCATAAACAAGGCATTTCTGCCCACAGAACTGCCTCTCACTGGACGTTTATTTATTTATTTTGGTGTGGTTTTCTTTTTGCACCATTCTGTGTGAACTCTAAAGGTGTGAAAGTCCCAGGAGTCAGCAGTTTCTTTGAGTTTGTCACTGAGTTCACATTTGTCCCCATTCTGAAGTTTCTTGACCTGTATCTGTGTTTTTTTTATGTATCGTGGTGCTACCACATGATTGATTGATTGGACAATTGCAAGAATGAGCAGGTGTACAGGTGCTGTTGAGGTAGCGTATGAGTTTTTGTAGTGAATCTGAAGCAGTTTGAGATTCAGCCTGTGTCTGAGAGTACAGGTTCATGATAAAATGACATGCTATAAATGCGGCCATTTGCATCCTCTGAAAGTGGTTCAAATGATCAGAGCGTGATTCGTCTCCAACACTTGGACCAACAAGTCGGGTCTTTTTAAAGCAGTATATGTACATGTAAGGTACATGTAAAGCCATGGTCACACTGGACACTTGGAAGCTCATTCACTTGAATAGATGTAGTATGTGAAAAAGGGATTTGTTGTAGAGATCAATTTCACATCCAACTCCTCTGATTTCACTTCAGCTTGATATCATCATACATCACTTCATCATACACTACTGACTTATACACGGTTTCATTAAGTCTGGTATGTTCACAACTTGCTGCTTTGCTTGGGTTTTAGTTCATAAGTTTATGCCTGATTAAGGCTTATTTTAAACCTAAATGCCACTCTGGGCAGAGGTGACTCAGTGGTTAAAGCCTCTGGGCTACTGATCAGAAGGTCTTGAGTTTAAGACATTAACATGAACCCTTTCTGCTCCAGGGGAGTCGTATCAAGGTTAACCCAACTTCCTAACAGGCTAGGATGCAAAGAAAAGAATGTCACTGTATTGTATTGGTGATGTGATGATGAAGGCTATCTTCGTTTTCCCATCTTCACTCACAACCTAATAACCCTGTGAGCTACCAGATTCAGCAAAGGGAGGTAAATGAAGTGTCCAATTAAAGTATCTATTAAAATATCTGTGGGGCCTGGCTCCACCCCAGGACCAACATTAGATACCTCCTGAATCTTAGCCAACGTTCTGCCTGCTTCTGTTGGCGAATTATGAGAAACCTCACAAACATGATTATGATAAACAACATTGTGTCACTATCAGAAATAATACAAAAGCGAGTCAAATAAAAACCTGTGTAAATAAATTTGAATTGAATCAGATTGTTTTGTAGAGGATTTTGGACCCTCATTAGGTGCTAGGACACTTGCATTAAACAAAATGGAGATTATGCAGAAAAATGCTACCATTTTGTGGCACCCATAGAATAAAAGTTTTCATTTGCCTCACCCTCGTATATCAGTTACTGAAACGAAAAAAAGAATACAAGTCCAGGGTTTCCGTGACTGTATAGATAGTAAGGTGGTACTACACATTAACCCTGTTTCCTGAGAAGCAGGGCTTTTAGGATAAAAGTGCAGAAGCATATTTTGTTCTTGGCATTCTGTATAATTATCGCTGTCCGTTATTACCGCTTAAATATTACTGCTGAATCTCGCCTTACCTGTTACGATCTTAAATCCTTTCTCAGAAAGCAGATTTTCAGGCGACGCTGCTCAGCGGTAAAGCATCAAATGTAACAGCCAAACAGGTCAGTGTCCCACAGAGCACTGCGGTGCAAACAATATACCCAACGCAACCTTTGAGCTATTGATCAATTCAACTTGTCTCTTCTCCTGAAGCGAGGCTAAAACAACCTTCTGTAGTTTCCCCAATTCACAAATACTCCTTCATGAAGCAAAAAAAAAAACGTGCACCATGTATTTTGTATTGTACGTGCCATGGCTGAGTGACGTCTCAGTGCATTAAAGCACATTCAACAAAAACGTAACCTCATTAGTGTCAGTCACTGGCACTGCTTTATTCTGTTTGTGCAGCCAGGGAATTACACTGAGGTACAGCAGCTCAAAAACTGAACCCTGACACTCAAACAAACAATTGTTACAGTACAAATGAAATCAAATGTTAATGGCTGCATTTCCTTTTATAAATGGGGGGCTATTATCGAAGTGTTTTACTTTAATGTAGCACAGTAAAGGTGCCAATGTTGCTAGTATAGTAATAGTGATATTGGTACGGCAGTAGTGTTACTGGTGTAATAATAAATACTGTTATTGGCATCAAAGTTTTGCTAGTATAGAATTATTGATAATGTTATGTTAGTAATATATTTCTGGAAGTGAATGATCTGCATGTGCTAATAATTGTGAAGGGGGAAAGGAGACAAGAAAAGAAGCTGTTTACAATATCATTTAATCACAATCCCTGCCAGTACAGAATTATTGTTGCACATTAAGTTACACTTTTAAATAATTTCATGTTTTGTCTAATTCAGCCTTCCAGCCAGTTCCCCTCCCTTCCCCATTCTATGAAGAAAAGCAATTGTATTATACAAAAATGCAATCCAAAATTTCACACAGTGAATTTTTAACAAAGAAAAAAATAAACAAAAAGGTTTAACAGCTAAATCCACATTGGAGAAATAGTTCTAAACATTCCTTAATGGAGTATAATATATATATATTTAAAAAAAAAAACACAACCTTAAATTCTTACTCATGTTGCAGTTGGTTTATGTACCTTAATTTAAGCAATCTTTTATGAGCTAACCTGAGAGTAATCATCAAAAGCAATTACATTTTCCCAAGGTTAGGATTTCACAAATTTAAAAAAACAATTATAATAATAATAATAATAATAAGATGCATAAATGCAAGAATAGCTAAATGTGATGAAAACAACAGGAAAAAAAAACAGGTGACTGCAAGCAGTGAGCATGTTCAGCGTGAACAAAAAAGAAACACAGAAACAACACTCCCATCGGGACTCATACATGATCATCGATTTTGAAACATCCTATGACTATGAGCTGAACACTAACACCTGTGTTTGTGTGTGTCGTGTCGGTGAGGAGTCTTTCCTGAGCAAGTGTGCCTGACGCTCGACTTCCTGTTTAACACTCACTCATTGGTCCACATGGAAGCCCCTCCCACTCTGTCAGAGAGTGTAAAAAATTCTGTACATGACCTTGCTTCACTGTACACGAGTTTGAAACAAATGACTAATCACCGATCTTAAAAAAAAAAAAAAAAGTTCTGAATGAAACTACACACAAAACGTGATCAACATTTACACTTCTTTACAGAAAACAAGACGTTTTACTGGTTACTGATGAGATAAGACATGACACTGTTTGAGTCAATGGGTAAACATGGTCACTCCCTCTCCCCCCCCCTCTTTTTTTCTCCTTTTCCACTTAAGGTGTTTCTCCCACTGCCTGACGGGAGGCTGAATGTGGATGTTGCTTTGCAACAATAGTTAAAGAGCAGTTTTTAAATGCCTGATCAATTTCTTCAGCAGGTCAGTAACTGAAGCCCTTCTGAGTGAAAGAGACTAGTTTCTCACTGCGTTTCATGTAAGGAAACAAACTCAAACCAGTCTCAAATCCAAATCTTGCACAACAATGACAAAGTATACACGCACAAACAAACGCATAAGAATTACTCATTAGACCAGAGAGTCATGGCTTATTGTTCTAGAAATCTGGATAAACAAAAAGATAATAAATGCTGGATGTTACACAGAATGTTTACGTTTGTAATTTACAGAATTATCTAATGATTTATTTAGCACAGACTCATCTGTCTGTGATAAATAAATGATTAGATAATTATATAAATAACATGATTATATAAATACACGTTTTCCATGCTCAGATGATTTGTGATGTTTACATATACTTGAAGGTTTCTTTAGTTTTCCATCACCGTATTTCTGACCAATGAATAAGTTTTACAAAGACATTTTCAGCCCTACACACACACACACACACACACACCATACCTTGTTTTCTTTTTGGTTTAATTATATGCACTAGGAAAACAAATCAAATAGCAAACAAACTAAAAAAAAAAAGTATCGGATGTGTGTCTAGTTCAGACATCGCAAATAGACTTATCGTCGTGAAGTCGCCTAAAAAAAAACAACATTTTTCTGAAAAGCAGATGATTTCCAATCAGATGAACAACCGAACTGGCTGATGACGTAACGTAAGAAGTGCAAGGCACTGCGGTTTCCTCTCGAGTGCTGAACAAAGCATTTTTATTTTTTTTTTTTTATTTTTTTTTTTTTTAAACCCAACATGGCAATATGCTGCTGTATTGAAAGCGTGCAAAAGTGGTTTCGCAAAATACCTCCTATCTGTACAGTATGGTCTAACGTTCACTTCCGCTGCTTTAATGTATATAACGACGAGGTCATAAGCTCTTGCACAAGCAATAACAGCAACATTTAAAGAAAATTTGACACCAAATAGGTGTGTTAAATGAGACAGCACAGAATGGCCATTAAACAGCCATTCAGAGTGTATAAACACTCAAAAGGTGTTAAATCTATCTAATATTAGAACAATAATGGGAAAGTGGTTGTAATTAAGTAATCTGTGCACATCAGTGAGTGGTGGCTGTGACTGACGCTACATAATATCTACAGTCTTTAAAAAAAAAAAAAAAAAAAAAATCAATCAATGCTCTGGTGATGCTTACCGCACGCACACACACACACACACACACACACACACACACACACACACACACACACACTATACGAGTCTTACTCAGATATATCATACTGCATTATTGCTGGTTGACGAAAATGGAGCTCATTGAGTACAGGAGTGGACAAATCGGTTTCCTGGCACCTGGGACAAGCAGATTTCATGCTAAGTGTAGTTTTTGTGTGTAGTTGCCTTGTGGACAACAACTAGAAAAAGAAAATACTTCCTATAGAATTGATATGTAGGTTTAATCTTAAAGTGTATTACAGTGATGTAATGGACCTCGATGATGTGATCTGCTTGATGGAAGAATGATTTTTACTCATTGGATTAATTAGCATGAAACCGATCTTTTCAAATCCAGGAAGGCCGATGGAAACACTGACAAAACCAAGCAAAATAAAGTCCAGCACAAAGACCACATGTTCACCACACAGAGTCACCTCTGGATTAAACATATTAAGAGAAAATAAAAACGCGAACCAGACTGTGCAATCGGAGAACATAATGCTACATCTCACAACCGAGATGCTTGTTAACGACTTGCTGACATTTTGTCGATGCTGTAAACACAATATGCTACATTAGAGACTTTGTTAAAGGATAAATGTTCCTCTCAGTCTGTATTAATGCACTTAAACTAACTAGCTTGCAACATGTTACGTTACATTAGCTACCACTTTTTAGCAACCAAAATGGCACTAGGCAGCACACTTGAGATTTTACTTGCTCGGTGGGCTCGCTTATAGATTTCGGATTTGTCCACCCCTGGGTTAAGTATACAAACAGTTTCAGGGTTTCAGAGTTCAGTAGTTCACTTTCCACACACTTACTTCCGCCAAATGCATTCAGATTTCCTCAGAGAATCTAGTTCACAGTTAAGTGATATTACATATCAAATCAATAATCTTACTGTTGCAGGTCTCAATACTTTTAACACTGAACTGCAACGTAGCTGTTAAGCGGTACAAGCTGTTAATCATGGTACCGCCTGAGCCTTTTCAGAACATTCTGGAAATATGAAGTACATACAGTGAGTGAATGATGGAGCTTCACACGAGGCAGTGATTCTCAGTCGTTAATAGGTACACAAAGACCTGGTATTTGAACTGAAGCGTTGCTTCTAGTTCAAACCCCCCCCAATCCCCCCCCACCCCCCAAAAAAAACAACACACACACACACACACACACACACACACAGACGGTACAAGGTGCATCGGCTCTGAACCCCTCGCTGTGGCCTCCTGGAGAAATAATTAACATGCCAATGACAACAGCAACTTCACAGAAGTTAAAAACAACAAAATAAATGGTTCGAATAAACAGCAACATTGCTTGAGGTCCATTCAGAGGTGATCAGAACAGCATCTCAACATTTCTAAAACACAAATGTCCTAAATGAGCCAGTGTGTGAATAATATATACATATATATA
>JANDJT010000002.1:14060065-14072343 GCA_024331685.1 Stegophilus panzeri
TATATTTAACATCACTGATGCATTAGTCATCATTGCAGAATACTAAATATGTCTCTGGCACAAGATTGGCATTTTTATTACTGATCATGAAATCATACGACACCACTTCCCTATTGTAAGTTTGGGTCTGAGGTTTTTTTTATATATATAGAGAGAGAGAGAGAGAGAGAAAGAGATAGATATTTATGAAACAGATAGTTCCAGTTTTAAAATCTGATTGGCTGAGCCGCATTGTAAAATCCTCTACACAAACACACACACTTTTCACGCATTGCGATAATTGAACTCCTGGTTCAAAAAAAAGAAGAAGAAGAAAAGTTACACTTCAACCATTGTTCTGTGTATGTAATACGCTAATCGTGTTATGTTGTTTAGCAACCAAAGCTGTATTCCAAACAGGCTACACTGTGAGGCAGAAGAACTGTTTATAGCGTTCATTAATTATTAGTAAGTTACTGAACGCTGAATTTTATCATATTGTTTATATTGCTTTTTTATTAAAGCAATAAACCACTCGAGGGCATGTGTTATAGTGATTTTATCACAGCTAATGGTGTTTTAGACTCTTTACCCATGTTAAAATTGCTGCAGTGAACACCCTAAAGTGGCTTATTGCTTCACGATATAATATTTCATAGTGGATGTAGTAAAAATTAAACATAGTACAAAGTTGTTGGGTTTTTTTTTTATTACAATTTTTTTTAACTGTTTAATTATTAAAATTGTAAAATGTTCAAATTGTGGCAACACTTCCCTCCTATTCAGTGTTTATTTTTAAAGGACTGATGAAAAGTCCTGTTTCTCTGAAACTGTACTGCACTTTTTTTTTTTTACTACACTCTTATTACTGAGAAACACTGCACAGTGCAAAACATTACTTAATCTTAGGACTTGAACATATATCTTGAATATAGCCAAACTGCACTACATGGCCAGAAGTATGTGGACAAGTGACCATCACACCTACATGAGCTTGTTGGACATACCACTCCAAAACCAAGGGCATTAATATAGAGGACATGTCTCAGTATTAACATTATCCTTCACGGGAACTAAGGGGCTGAGCCCAAACCCTGAAAAACAGCCCAAACATCATCCCTCCTCCATCAAACGTTACTGTTGGCACTACACAATCTAAGAGTTAGCGTTCTCCTGGCATCTGCCAAACCAGTATGAGTCCATCAGACTGCCATGGAGTGTGATTTATCACTGCAGAGAAAATTTCCACTGCTCCAAGATCCAGCTCCTCGTGCAGTTTATGCTAATGTTGCTTCCACAGGCAATTTGAGTTCTGTAGTAAGTAATGCAACAAAGGATGTGCTTCATCCCCGTGCTTCAGCACTCGGTGGCCTGAGAGTTTGTGTGGTCTACCGCTACGTGGCTGAGCTGTGGTGGCTCCTACATGCTTCCATTACACAAGAATAGCTCTGACATTTGACCGGGTCAGATCTAGCGGGGCAGAACTTTCACAACCTGACTTGTGGTAAAGGTGGCTTCTTATGACTGTACCATGTTTAAAGTCACTGAGCTTTACAGTACAATCCATTCTACTGCCAATGTTTTTCTAAGGAGATCGCCTGACTATGTGCTTGATTTTATTCACCTGTTAGCAGTTTGGCTGAATCACCTGAAGTCAATAAGTGTCCACACAATTTTAGCCATATAGTGTATCGAATAATTCCTAGTGTACAATTACAATAAGCTAAATGTACAGTATGATTATTAAACTTCTTTCCAATTCTAATTATTTCTAAAATTAATTATTATTAGCAAAATTATCTGCCAATATATTAAGAAAATGTCAAGCCTGATATGTTTTTTAAAAAAAAATAATATATATATATATATATATAAATATATATATATAAAAAAAACGGTCTGAATAATCTTGTACTTAATTCATAAAAATAAAAAATTGTTAACCCTTAAATTAGGAATATTTTCACTTTTGTCACACAGTGACTTCCTGGATTCTTATTCAGATATAAGCAAGAAAGACCGTGACAGATGACGTCACCTGGAGAAGAAAGAAAACGCAAAAGAATCACTGAATCGTGACAAAACAAAAACTCCTTCTGCCTTCACGTGAGTGATCAGCTTCGTTTCCCTCAGTTAATAAAGTGTGAAACTCACAGTGACATCTGGGTTCAGTCAAAAATAGATCTGTAGTTATAATTTTTTCTTTTGCAGACACCTTTGTTGTTAATAAAATGTGTGGCAGAAATGGCGCTCCTGCAATGCTTGCTTCTCCTACCTTATCAATGATTGACTGCATGTGGGACTTGTGGGACTGATCCCCATAGAGTAGGGAGGACCACTGGTCAGGGGCAATACGCAGGCCTCCCTCCATGGCGATCTGGACAATCTGGGAGTCATGCTCTCTCCGCAGAGCCTCATACGTCCTGAACTCTTCCTTTAGCTGCATCAGGGATGAGTCCTCGTCTCGCTTGGTCACCTGGAGAGAAGGGAGAAAAAGAAAAAACATGAATGCATCCATGGACATGAGGTCAGGAGCAATTCTGTAGTGTGGTGGTGTACGCAATTCTCTTCCATTTGAGTTTATATAAAACATTGGCTGTGTTTGAAAAATTGTTGTATACTGAAACAGAGTTACTGTTCCCACCTCAAAGTTGATGATTTTCCTGTAACAGCATGTTCTGAAGTGTTTCATCCCTTTATGTCACTTATTTGCCAACAATTTGCAATTTTTATTAGTTAAAGACAAGTCATTACTGCTATGCCTTACAGCTACATTTAATGTTGCAGAACATCTGTCAAACAAGTTGGTTCCTGTTTTCACTTAAACTGCTATAAAACTGTTAAAATCAGAAAAATTCACCATATTCAAAAATTTTTTTTTAATATGAAATAATAAATAAAAAAAAATAAGACAACGGCAAGCATTTTTAATGATTTTATTAAGTCTTTGTTTATGTGGCATGTCTGACATACACATCCCAACAATAACGTATTAGAACGAGCGCATTAATATAAACCTGTGATGTGCAGCTGCACTACTGTCAGTCAGAGCTGCTGTTACAGAAACTTAATTAACACCTTATGACCAATCAGAAGTGAGAACTGTAGTATAAGCTATTAATATCCATCATAAACTTTGTACTTTACATGTAAAATGGTTTTACCTTAAAACAAGAGGCTCTGTACAGCAGCTGTACGACATGCCCTATACTGGTTTTAGAGGCTTGAGGGAAGCGTGGCTCCAGCCTCTGGACCACAAACAGTACCAGAACCTTGCGGGACAGAGGCGAACCGTCCTCCAATGCCAGCAGCACCAACTTTAGAGCCTCTTCCTGCATGGCTGTGGGAAATAGACGTGATATGATAAAAAATATCACACACACAACACAACACACAATACGCATCACAATGTACGGTAAGGTCCATAAATATTTGGACATCGACAACGTTATTGTATTTGTAAATTGTCTAACACAGGCTATAGAAGCTGAAATTAAATAAAACATAAGCTCAAAGTGCAGACTTTATGCAATAATATAAGCATATTTACATCCAAATCAGTCAACAGTATAGGAAGCACTTTATTAAATGTGGACCCCTTGCTCCAGTTCATGTTCACATCGAACAACAGAATGGGGAAAAAGTGTGATCTCTGTGACTTTAACCATGGCATGGTTGTTGATGCCAGATGGTTTGAGTATTTCAAAAACTGCTGATCTCCTGGGATTTTCACACCCAACAGCCTCTACAGTTTACACAGAATGGAACTAAAAACATCCTGTGTGCGGCGGATTTACAGGCTGAAACACCTTGTTGATGAGAGAGATCAGAGGCTGGTTTGAGCCGTCAGGAGGTCTTAACTCAATCAGTCTTTACAACCGTGGTGAAGAAAAGAGTCTCAGAACAAACACCACATCAAATTTTGGGGTGGATGTGCTACAACCACAAAAGACCACATCAGGTTCCACTTCTGTCAGCCAAGAGCAAGAATCTGTAGCTATCATGAGACCAGACTCACCCAAACATGACACTTGAAGATTTTTTTTCTTTCCCTCTAACCTTCAACTGTGCAATTTCGATGAGCCTGTGCCCATGACAGCCTCAGATTCCTGTTCTTGACTGAGTTTAATGCCTTGTGCTGCTGACACATGCGGCTGATTGGATAACGGCATAAGCGAGCAGGTGTACGGGTGTTCCTATTAAAGTGACCGGTGAATGTATATTGTGACAATATATCACAATACTGATAGCATACAGTCATATCGCCCAGCCCTAGGGAGAATAAATACATCAAGCTAATATAAAATGTTATTGCTACAGATCTAAACCGTTATGAAGCAGCCAATGAAAACACTCCTTTAGACTGATTGGCATCATGGCAGTGTAAGATTTGTGTAGGAAAGATGAAATGGTTATATCATACAAGTCTTGACAAATATAATATTCCTGAAATTCTGGCAGAGCTAACAAACAGAAGGACGTTGAAGGAAGCATTACCGGGGCCAAGGAACTGGCAGCCTCGTGCTCGTACAGCTGCCCACAGGTTGGACGAGAGCTGCTGGGGGTTTTGGTGTTGCAGGATGAGCTCGGTGACTGTGCGTTCACCCAGAGATCGGGCTGCACGCATGGCCCGGATACGACCCTCCTCCTCCACCAGCTGGCAGTGCACCAGGGTCACCAGCTTCCTCTGCATGGGTCTGCTGAGGAGACTCTGACTCGCAGTACCCAGCCCTACACCTGCACATACACACAGAGGGTTAGTGTGTAAAACCATTAACCTTTCATGCAGACCTGAAGGAGGTGAATAGCTTTACTTGTGGCGAGGACAGATGTAAGCCTTTCCTAGAGCTTAACTGCATGTTATATTTCCTTTGAACAATGCATCATGTACATTTCTTTATTCAATCCATACAATAATCCATACAGCACGTAGATGCAGTTTCGATAGAGCAGGTGCTGATATGAATGTAAAAGTGAGTCATGCAGCACACACTGTACCCATAACACAGTCCCAATAAGTACCAGCTAAAAACCCTAACTTGCTCGCTAGCTTAGCATGATCATTATGAGTAATGAAGATCAAATAAAGATTGGTGTAACTCTGATGATGAGGAGGTTGATTGACTCTGCAAGAAGAAAATCAAAATAATTTGAATAATTTAACTGTATGAAGACAGTTAAAAATGACACGTCACATCACGTACCAGTGAACGGCCCGAAAATACACACCGTATTATTTTTAGTTACACTGCAAAATTGGCGATGTTTTTTGATGGTGTAAAAGTGGACATGCTTGTGTTTTTCTTTTTCTTTTAATAGCGTAACGATATTTCAGTTGAACCACCATGTCAGGCCATGTTTATTATTGTAAAAACAGGATTTCACAGAGCTTTTTTGTGGTTGGTGCAGCCAAAACTGCTTGATTTTGCTGAAGCTTTTTTCAGAATTTTTTTGCAGAAAACTACTTGAATTGGCGAAATTGCGATCACTCTTTAGCTGTACTTTTACCTTTTAGTTGTACTCATGTTTGACGCACGTGAATTTAAGAGGACTTTAGCTGAACATGCGTTGTGATGGCGCTCATGACATGTCTTGGCCCGAATCTGCTTAAAATCTGTGGTATTTCTGAAAAACTACAAGCTACTCTGAATAATGCAAAGCTTCCTTGATTTTGCGTTGAATTTCTGTGATCGCAAAATCCTGGTGGGACTGACTATTTGGGTGAACATAAAACCTCATGTGAGATTGAAATGTTATATAAAAGGTTGTCGAGACCTCGGGTGTTGCTGAGGGGTTTGAGGTAGAGAGCCAGCTCCTCCACACACGTGCGTGCTTCATCATAATGCTTGATGTCCTCTGCTCCTTTCACTAAGGTGACGGGCTGAGACTTGGGTACCTGCAGAATGGGAAAACGACAATATTTATAATAAAATAATCATACACTATACTGCAAGACAATATCAGGGCTCATACACATTTTTACCAATATATTTCCATTAATTTTGAAGCAAATTTTCATGAACATAAATGTCTATGTATACAAGTAAAATAAGAATAAAAATCCATGACAAAATTTACCACAGAATATCTTAACAAAATTTAAACCCAAACCAATAGAACTACAGTAAGGCCAGTGTGTATTGAAGAATGTTTACACAGCTATACTATAAATATTTGGCCACATGGAGTACAGTTTTATGGTGCACCTTTAAAGCTCATGACCATGATATTCTGCCATTTTATGGAATAGCGCTGTATTGGATATTACTGTTGGTCCTTTAACATTTCTGTAGTAAAACAATTTAGTCATATCTGATTATTAGAGAGGACGTGTCCCCCCTCCGTGTCTATAATGGTGACGTCCAGGAAGTACAAGCAGCAACTGTGCTAGAAGTACTGTTTAACCAATATTAACAATTAAACATATATTCTATTATACAGGTAATTGTGAAGCAAATTTCCGACTTTTCCAAAACTTTCTGGGTTTATTTATTTTTGCTAAACTTCTCCAAGCCTGGAAATTGCTATTTTAAAATTCCATGACTTTTCCAGGTTTTTCATGACCGTACAAACCCTTTATTTATTCTTGTGTATTCCAAACGCAATAAGTAGTCCCTGCTTGGCATGTGAAACTAAGGGAAAGCACATGTAAGCCAGTGTTGGGCAATCCCAAAATTAAACTGTTGCTTAATTCCTTTTACTGGCATATTGAAAAGTGCCAATGGTGTGCAAATATCTTAAGTAGGGCTTGAAATAGTTAACCCTGGGTCATTCTAAACCCCCAGGTAAAAAAAAAATCCTGGGTTAACTGGGCAGTGGTAGCTCAGTGGTTAAGATGTTGGACTTCTGATAAAGTTTGAGACTGAGAAGGTTGGGACTACTGTGAAGGTGACCAGTTCAAATCCCAGCACCACCAAGCTGCCACCGCTGGGCCCTTGAGTAAGGCCCGTAACCCCCTACTGCTTAAAAATGTATAAATGAGATAAACGCAAGTCGCTCTGTATAAGGGTGTCTGCCAAATGCCGTAAATGTAAATCTTGTTTCACATTTCATACTTTACTTGGGGTTAACTATTAATCCTGAGTATTCGTAATCTGGCATTTCACACTGTATATTCCTAAACCCTGGGTTAACATTCTTATTTGCAAATTTGCGGTGTCAACAACCATGATTGGATAAATGACTTTTCCGACCATAACCGTAAAAATAAAACCGGCTCTGCTTCGCTATTTTCTCCATTTGACAATTTTTCCCCCCTCAAACGCTGCAACTACTGTTTACACAACACGCAGGGTTTCTGTGACTGTACAAAGCAGGTAATATGAGGCACGTGCTGTTCACATCCATGACTGGGTGTCTGTTGCTAAGCATCTAGCCATAACATTAACACGTTTCACGCTCACACTTCTAGATTACAAGTGAGAAACGTTCCTCTACCCCTGTGTTAAAATCAGGGTTTAGAACGCCTATAACCCAGGGTTAAGCGCAGAGTGAAAAGCCCTAGAGCGGATTTCTTTCTTTTCTTTGGAAAGTAGAGATGTTCAGCGTGATCCTAACAGACATCGTTTGAAGCATTAAATGTAAAATATGAAAATTTCAGTTAATGTTAAATTTTTTTAACAATGGCTCACTACATTAAAAGTACAGGATGTTTGACAGTAATATTCTTTCAGCGAATCATTCTGAAAAGGATGTGGCTTTGGATCGTATGAACTAATATGACCCTGGTGACTAAGCAGGCATGCTTGTGTGTGCGTAAAAAAACACACACACACACACACACACACACACACACACACACAAACTCTTGCAGTCCAACCAGACAGGAACAACCACAAGTTCTTCTTGTGAAATTTGACACGCCGGTAAGCATCTGAATAACAAGCTGACTCCACCCACTTTCCACCTTCATGCTTCTTATTGTTGTTGTTCTTCACTACCTGCACTTCAGCATTACATGCATCCTTCTTCAAATATGTTCATCAAAATAATGCCAGAACTATCTGAACACAGCCAAAACACACTCTGATGGTTCATTTGTTTCCTTGTTCTAGTCCATGTAAGGAAGTGAAGTGAGATCAGCAACACTATAACACTATGGACTAAACACTATGGAAACACCAGACAAAAACAAGGGTTGTTAAATAACCCACCTTGCTGATCATTTTTTCTGCATTTCACACGTTAGGGTTATTTGCTGTTTTGCACCATTGCACAAGCAATTATAGCATCACAAACAAAGTGGCAATATTCTGCTGTGATGTTACGTAAAGAATAAAACAAGATTGTGTTGTGCTGTTATAGGAAAATAATCAACAAATTTCAAAAGAGAGTTACTGTCACCAGTCTGAAGCTGATGATTGTTCCACAACAATTTGGCAAGAATTAAAATTTTAATAAATGCATTATGAATTTATTAATGAAATGTCACATCATACTTTTTTATCCTTTATGGCTACATTTACTGCTGTAGAACATCTCTGAGACAAAACTTGGTTCCTGTTATGATCTTAATTTATAGCCACTATAAACTGTTGGTGCCTCGCCCTCTGCCATGTGGGTTGTATCACGTACTTCAGATCTATATTCTCAGTATGTTCTAGAAAACAGCTTTTTTTTTTTTTTTTTTTAAATGTTATTGGTTAATCTGTGGGCCATTAGCAAGCTAATACGAACATGTTTCTTTTACACGTGAGCAGAATTCATTCTTTTACAGATCAGTGATAGAATTACTGACTGACTTCCAGTTTTTTCTTTGTACAATCTGTCAGCGTTATTCTGTCTTATGGCATCATGGTATTAGTTGACCATTAAAAAACACGATCATGTGCACTATGCCCCCCAAAATATTGCAGACTGATGAGAGTATCACCTGTGGCTTTGGAAAAAATACCGAAAGCTGCTTAGAAGTCAGCTGTATCCACTAGTTGTGAACATTAGCTTTGTGTTTTTGGCTTAATTACTCACTAACAAGATCAGGTGAAAAACTGAGGTTGAGCCTTTAAATAAACTAGAAAATTATTAGCTGTAACTAAGCTCATTATAAACTTTAAATAAAATTACACTCACTGTTTTTATTAGGAACACCTGTACAATGCAAAAAAACACCAAAAAAAAAAAAAAATCATGCAGATGCAGATCAAGAGCTTGAGTTCATTTTCACATCAAACATCAAAGGGATGGGGGGGCGGAGTGTTATCTCTGTGACTTTAACCATGGCATGATTGTTGCTACCAGAACAGAATAGTTTGAGCATTTCAGAAACTGTTCAGAAACCTCCTGGGAAAGTTCTCTCACACACACACACGTATCTAGAAGTTACACAGAATTGTGCGAAAAACAAAAACACATCCTGTGTGAGGAGCGTCTGCAGATTAAAACACCGTGTTGAGAGAGATCAGATGAGAACAAGCAGACTGGTTTGAGCTGATAGGAGGTCTATAGTAACTCAAATAAGCACTCTTTACAACTGTGATGACCTTCATTTACATGATTTTTAGCGTTGCGCTGCCACCACGTGATTGGCTGATTGAGTAACTGCATAAACTGTTTAGAAGTGTTCCTAATAAAGTGGACGGTGAATGTATATAAACCGAAGTGAAGTTGCCTTGATAAAGAACACAAGTTCTTTTATTTTTCTTTAAGTCCCCCACGCATCTTTTCAGAGTGAAGACACTCACTGTTATCCGTCAGACAGCACGGACACAGGAAGCTAAAGATCATCAGAGGACGATGTTTTGTTCTGAAGTCAGACAGACAGTGGGCTATTAAGCTTCATATGGGATGCAAAACAGGTGAAAAGGAAACACACGCTATGAGATAAAATGGTTTGTTTTTTTGGTTGATCTTAAAACTGCAGACACCTTGTTTTCCGACACGTCGTCTTTATCCACTGAAAAGGCGAGTGGGGCTGTGAGGAAACATGGTATAATGAGCCAGAACGGACTCGAACTAGTGTGACGTGTGCAGCGCTGCTTGTCTAAAAATAGAAAGTTGTTTGGCTTCTTTTCAACTATAGACGGCATATTTTTCAAACAATATATTAGGACATGTGGTGATATTTCATATTTGCATGCAAAACAAGACTTGCATAAAAAATATTTTTTAAAAACTCGAAATGGTTTTTAAAGTTACGTCTGTGCTAGGATGAAATCGAAACTATTGTTACAAGTGCCTGAGATATTTGTGTAATTTATTATGATAACATTGTTTTTATGCGATTTCTATCCCTAGTCAAAACAAAACCACAGCAGCGGGTGACTGACCTGAGGGCAGACGAGCTGCAGCAGCGCGGTGTTGACGGGCAGCAGCTCGATGTCTGTGCTGATGGTGGTCTGGTCGAAAGGGCAGGCTTTGCGGTGCAGCTTGTTCAGGCACATCTTGCAGACAGTGTGACCGCAGCCCAGGCTGATGGGTTTGCGCACATTCTCCTCGAACGTCTGCGTGCAGATGGGACACAACAGAAACTCGGTCCATTGCGGCGCTTGTACGGGCATCGTTGACTGAAGAAGACGTCTCTTGCGTGACGCTCAGATATCCACGTTCTCACAGACGTGGGTATGTTTTGTTTTTTTAAAAAAAGAGGCGCCAAATGTTTTACAGATTCCACAGGAATCAAAAACACTCTTCTGAATGGTGGGTTTAAATATCTTCAGGCATCGTTGACATGTAGCACACAGTGCTGAATACATAACCTGCAAAAAAAAAAAAAAAAAAAAAAAAACAACATTGAGAAACGGCAGAATTTTCATTCAAGTAGCTGTACAAAAACAGTCGAGCAGTCGTAAAAGTCATGAAGAGTACATTTTAGACACAGTAGCTAAAAGAGCTCACTCAGACGCAGCTGTAAAGTCTCACTGATCCCTTCATGCTCTGGTGTATTTTAATGACGGGTACACACACTGACTGGCTTTGATTCAAAGAGTGCAAACGCTCCCCAGGTCTGTTTAATTGGAAACAAAAAGCTGGGGATTTTGAGTGACTAATCAAAGTGCTGCTTGCTCTGGCCTGTTAAACAAGGTAATACCAAGTGGAAGAGGTTAGGTGACAACACATGAAAGGTTTCGCACTCTGACTCATCAGTCAATCATCAGTAGGAGCCGTAAAGCACACTGCGCTGAAATTAGCAACTCATGTGAGACAAAAACAAGAGTTATACAAGACAGAAGGAGTTTCTGAAAGTGATGCAAGATTTAAAAACTTTTCTTTTTTTTTTTAAAACATAAAAAAAAAACCACCTCAGGACAGAAAATGTCAAATCAGCAAAGAAAAAAAAGCTTTACCTTCAGAGAAAACCTCTCAGCGTATCAAGCTGTACAAACACTTTTCTTTTTATATAAATACACACACACATCATGACGCCTCTCCAAGGAAATGCCATTTGCTAAATGCATACATCTGCAGTCTAAATGGCTGCACGCTCTATATTCAAATCAGTTCTGGTAATCTCGTCACGCCTCTGTGAGCCTCGCGGACGCCAACCTGAGAAACTTCCTCTTTCTTCACCTGTGGGTTGCAGCCATGATCCGTCACGCTTTGTTCTCACCTGTCTCGTGTTTCGCGCTGGAGGAGTTCCCTCATGACTAAAATTAGATCCTATGAGAGCAGTGGGAGGCAGTCATGCTGGGCTTTGGTTTATTTATTTTTATTCTATTACCTTTGGGAACTCTGGTCATACTGATAAGACGTCAATGACGGGAGAAACTTCACTAGAAAATTATCCTTTTGTGGGCACACACACGCACACAGAGAGAGCTGAGCTAATATGTAAACAAGATCACTTCCTATCATCTGTGTATCTCTGTGCGTGCATGTGTGTGTGTGTGTGTGCACGCGAGATCTGAAAGTGCACTGTAATGATGAGAGGGAAATACTACTGAAAGCGACGCACACAGTGAGGTTAAACGAAAACTCCCATTGGGTTAAATAAAGTCCTCATGAGTAAACACTGCCTACTGAAAATGTCATGACTCACACTCGCATCATTCAAGCACGTGGCTTTCAACATTTAAAAAAATTTCTGCAGTAATTAAAATGTTCGGCATTTCATTTCTCACACCCTTATGAAAACAAGACTGAAACAATGGGGAAGTACAGTTACAGTCATTTAAACACCAACAAACTGTACAGAACTTAAACTAAATGGAGTTAAAGATGAGATTAGCAGTGTTATGGGCTGAAATTTTCTCAGTAACTTGCTCAAAAATATATACTGCGGTATTAAAATCAACCATTTAAAAATACACAAGCCAGGGTTAAAACTCAAGGACATCTCAAAGAAATCTGTGTGTATATATATA
>JANDJT010000002.1:14072443-14082568 GCA_024331685.1 Stegophilus panzeri
AACACCAAAAGGAAGAAAAAACTTCAAATCCCCTAATTATTCTTAGAAAGATATTTTCACAAACGATCTTGTTATAAGCTGAAAGAAAGCGCAGATGTGAGGAAATGCAGTGCTAAGCAAAAATAAAAAAAAGAGAAAATCTTAAGTAGCGTGACTGTGCAGCGCTGCCTAACCGAAACTAGAGCGTTGTTTGGTTTAGTTGTGGTCAGCAAGGACATGTTGTTCTGTGTGATTGATATCGGCCATGACAGCAGAGGAAGCAGTTTGCAGCAGTAACAGATTAAATCCAAGAGTGCAGTCGTGTCCCTGCGCTGAGGAACAGAAGTGCCGTAGAGTGATTTAGGACGAGTCCAGATGGACGGTCGTGAGAAATGTTTGTCGCGTTGCAGCAGGACACAAAAGTGATGAGAACCACTAGAGTAAAGAAAGCGATCAGGTGGGGAAAGAAATCAACGCGTAGATGGTAACCGCTTACGAAAGCCCGTGCAGCCATACGCAATTCTCTTTTGAATTTGCGGCAGTTCAGGGGCATTATTGCTTGAATGATGGATTCATTGTTATTCTTAATGAAAAACACAACAACTACAAAACAGTACAATGATAAACTCGCTTATATTAAATATAGTACTTCCGCCATTGTGTGGTCAGTCAACTCACCTCACTCGTGATAAATGAAATCTGACTCCTGCTGAGCCGAGCTGCGACTCGGACTCGTTTGGCTCGCGCTGAATTGAGCAGAAGCGTTCAGTTTTTAACTGTAGAGTCCATTCTCTAACCGAACTAAATGATTTTTATTACTATAAAAAAAGCAAAAACGACGGTGGGGGCGGTGCCATGGTGGGCAAGTGATGTAATCGGTGTGCGGTCCGAACACCGTGTAACACCATCTATCACAGCAAGCCTAGCGCAGGGCCCTACTGTTTTCATAAGGATTTTTTTTTCAAGGTTTCGGGGGCTTTTGGGGCACTTTGCGGCAACATGCTCAAAAACTCATTAAATTCTGCGCACACGTCAGAGGCGTCAGCCATTAGGCCCCCGCAAAGAGTAGCACATGGACGTGGTGGGGGGGGCTCAGTAGTACCCCTTTAACACATTACAAAACCTTGGGGCATAAATCGCACATACTTGTACGCATATGTACGAAACTCAGTACACATATTGTCATCATTAGCTCCGCCCAACAGGAAGTCAGCCATTTTGGATTTTGAGAAAAGTGCATGCTGTGAACTTTTAAATACTCCTCCTAGGGGATCCATGTGATTGTCACCAAACTTGGTCAACATTATGGCTAGACAATGAACATACAGTTTCGCCATGGCGAGGCAATGTATTTATGGCAAAAAAAAACAGGAAGTGTCTCATATCTTTTGCATGCAGTGAGTGATTTAGATGAAACTTGAGCTGTATGTTTGGTCCCGAAGGCTGATCACATGAATGTGACTACTGTGATTCGCGGCCATAGCGCCACCAACTGGCAGCAGGAAGCGTGTAACTTAAAACAGGCTTTCAAATAGTCTTCTTATTTTTACACGAATCGCTTCAAACTTGGTCACAATATTGTTGAGACACGGCTGCTGTAAAATTGCAAAAGGAGTATTGATATCAAATAGTGTTGCCATAGTAACGCAACTTTAATTCTCTTCTCTTTGTATATTTGGGTGTTTTACTCTACAGCACTCGCATCATTATGCATTGTTTTCATACACCTACCGGGTGGCGATGGCACCGCAGTGCTTGGGCCCATCATCGCTGCTTGCAGATATATATTTAGGGCCCAAGCACGGAAAGTGTGCAGGGCCCTATTGTTTTCCTAAGGATTATTAGAGCCCGAACACAGATTGTGCAAGGCCCTATTCAATCTGCTCTGGTTATTATTATTATTCTTTTCCCAAATGAAACATTTCATCCCAAAGGGACTAAACATACCCGAAAACTCAAAACTTTGCAGACGCCTCAGAAGTGGTGAACATTTACATCTGATAGGAGTTCCAGAATTGAGCGTGGCAAAATGGCTCAATAGCGCCACCTACAAAATATCAATGATGTGCGCCTCGTGCTACACTTCTCTTACATGTACGAAATTCGGTACGCGAGTAACATGCCAATACATACAAAAAAAAAAAGTCTCTTGAACCCATGCCCTAAACTCAACAGGAAGTCAGCCATGTTGTTCAGATTTTTGCCATTTCCAGGCCTCGTACTTTAACAAACTCCTACTAGAGATTTCATCCAATCAACATCATATTCAGTCAGTCTAATCTAAAGGCACTGTTGATGCTAAAGCTTAAGGCTTTCGAGTTTTCACTGCACGGAATGGCCGTGGCAATCTGACAAAATTCAGTGTTTCGCTGTGAAACATGAAGTTGGTATAACTCATACATACAACGTCTAATCCGCCCCAAACTTCACGTTTGATAAGAGTCCTGGCCTGAAGACATCTATGTGCCAATATTTAGTTACAGTCATAATGCCAACTGTTGGCAACATGAACTGACATGTTTTACATCGTGACACACTCCTAACAACATAAGTGCTAAAAAAAAAATGTAATGGCATTCCCCTGGTAGTGCAGCCCCAACGTGCCCCAGGGTGCGAGGGCCCGTTCATCGCTGCTTGCAGCTTTAATTTAATCTGTATTTTGAAAAAGTCTGCGGTGATTTAACGTTCCGATCATACACTGTGACAACACTAAGATCTGATTTATATCATAGAAAGGGATCCTGTACTGAGTCAGAAATTCTCTTTTATCATATGACATCTCTGAAATTGGTGTAAAACAAACTAAAACCAGCTCTCGTTTTTGATCACAGATTCCATACAAGTAAAACCTCTCTGTTATCAATCATGCTAAAAGAGGAACACTTCACCACACTGACCTCCATGACACGTCAAATGAAATGAACTCAACTCATCTGGAAAATGAGGAAAACAGGATTTACTCTGTAATGCAATATCTGTCAGTTCTCAACTTTGTGCCACTTTAAGTGAGGCATGAAAATGATGCACTTGATACTCATGTTATTGTTAGTGATGGGAATTCCAGCTGTTTTCAGTGAGGTAGATCGTTCGGCTCGGTTCGCAGATAAGATACGAGTCTTTCGACTCCCAAACAACCGGCTAAACCTGTGCAAGATATTATGGCAGTCGTCTTTGCCTAGCTATGAGTGATACGGTTTTGTGAAATCTCACTCTACATTCTAATTAACAAAAATATAACATTGTATAAAAATCTATTTCAAATCACAGCACTACAATGTGCATTAACAAATCTAGTAAGCTCAGCTATCATGTTACTGTGCTGCTGATTAATATTTGTCCTAATAACTAAACACCACCTATAACCCTGTGTTCTCACTACACGCATGTGGGCATGGTTTGCTGAGCGTTTTCACTTTTTTTTTTGTTAAATAATTAAAGACAAATTAAATAATGCTCTAATTTGGGTGAAAACATTACATGCTTGGAATCGTACCAGCTTCAGTGTCAGATTAGCAAAATCTAGCAAGCTACCTATACTAGCTACATACACTCAGCAGAGGCACCAACAATCTCTGCAAAGAAATATCAAGCTTCGAAGGAAGTAGCAAGGTCTCCATACACATTTAGTGAGAAGCCATATATGACAGGGTAAGAAGAAAATCACAGTTATATGCTTTTCTTCTGCACTAACTGCAGGTAGGAACTAAAGTTGTGAGAAAGGAACTGAAGAAACATCGGACCATGTGTGCTTTAGGATTTGTCCGAGGAATCATTCAAGACGATCGTTTGGATCTGCCATTTTACAGCGCTATACCAAATTTGTGCAGAAGTAAGAACATATCACTTTCAATGTTGCTGAAATAGTGACTCCATGTAGCAATAAAATCTTCTTTGTTGACTGCTATTACACAGACTATATATAGTATCAACAAGCGGTAGTCTAAAGTCTCACACTGTCACACTTTCTCACACACTTGAGTCTAGGGCCGGGCGATATATCAATATTATATTTATCATTATAAATGATTTAGAGCTGCAACAACCAATCAATAAAATCAATAACAATCGATTATGAAAATCGCTGTCAATGAATCTCATGACTGATTAGTCGGTCTGCGCGCGGCACGTTTACTCATCTGTTCCAAAAATACACATCGGAGATTACAGACCAAGTTGTGTCCCAAATAACGTACAATAAACTTACATTATGCGCTCTGTCTAGTGTATGAATTTTAGAAGGGTAGTATCGTCTCTCAACATGAGCTCAGTCACATCAGACGGAGACGTAATCGTCAAGTGACAGTGGAAAAAAGTGTGCGTCCCAGGTCCTCTACGGCAGGTGTACATTTTATATTAAATGTAGTGTAAAAAAAAAAGTGGAGCTTGTGTAGCGCGGAAGCACAAAAGTGATGCACGGGCACAAATTTGTGTTTATATCCAAAATTCTCCACTGTGTGCAAGGGGTTGGGGGAAACTGGTGCGAGTTGCTTAAGTGATTCAGTTAAATCAAGTTTATTGTCATTAAATTATTTGCACGTTTGACGTGTAAATTGTGTCACTTATTATAACAGAAGAGAACTATTAGTAACAGGGCCACCTCACTCGCCATGCAGACGCGGTGATGTAGATGCAAGTAATATCTGTAATGTCTGATTAAAACAGTATCATAAAAATAAACAAGTAAAACAATATAGCTAAAGGCAATATACCTGAAACCATGAGGTGCAGTGAAAGTGAAATTTTATTATTAATTTAGGACTGTAGTTTAATTATAAGTGCATCCATAGAAAATAATGCATAAATACTTATATATAAATAAGATTATTTATATATTGGTCAAACAGTTGTGGTAATTTAAAGTTTATATATGTAACAACTCAGTTTGTGGATTTAAATCAATGAAAAAATAGTATTGAAAGTTTTTTAATCCATAAAAATAAATAAATAATCGGCCAATTAATCGATTATGAAAGTAATCGTTAGTCGACACCCTAAAATGATTACACAATACACCTTTCTGAGATATCGTTGGTATGGTGATGTATATTTTATACGGTACTGAATGGATGCGGTTGATTTGCCAATCTTCTGTCTTTGTTGGCATTAAAGAAAAGCACCATCAAAGACAGGGTGGTGTAAAGAAAAGCACCATCAAAGACTCAGGGTTTCTTTTGTTTATTTTGCTAGTTTTGCAGACAATTTGTTAGCTAAATTATATATTGAGATGTGCATTGATATATTTTTGTCATATCACCCAGCCCTACCCAAGTCACACAACTCACCATTCACACTAATGAACATGCTTACACCAAGAGCTTCCCAACCCTGGTCCTGGAGAACCCTCTGTCCTACACTGTGTAGTGTTTTCTCGATTCGAACACACCAGATTCAACTGATCTGCTAACTAACAGCACTCCCTGAGATGAAGTGTGTGAGCAGTGAAGACTCAAATGCGCAGGACAGTTTATTCTCCAGCACCAAGGCTGGGAACCTACTGAATCCACTCATACACGCAAGTCGACTCTCAGCTCGCACCTCAAAAGAGTCGAATCAAAGAGCCGACTCCTTCGCGAACGGCACATCACTGCTTTGTATTTTCTAGACATGCTCCCGAAACTCGCTCGTATTTGAGAAAATTTCCCAATTCCAACCTGATGAAAGAGCTTTCTAATGGGCTGCTGGGCGGAGGCGGGTGTGTTAGAGCAGTGTGTGTGTGTAATGCAGGTGGAATCCAGGTCTGAAAAAACACATACCGTGTTAGCTCATGTGGCTAAGCTAGCCCAGCCTAGACAAAGCATGGGTTGGGAAGGAGTCTGGTTAGAAATAGTAATAATAATAATAAATAAATACTACACAAATGTCCCGGGCATTTAACATAGACCTCAGAGTTTGTACTGCTGATCATTTAGTTATTTAATATAATTGTTTTTTGTTCAAATTCTGCAAAATGAAATAAATCCACACAGCACCGCTGTAACTACAGAAACAATATAAGCTAGCAAGGCTGGCTAATTCATCAGCCACAAAACCGAAATAAAAACAAAACAAAACGTGTATTATCGACATATTTCTATCAAAATAAGAAGGTGAAGAGATTTACCCAGCTAGTATTCGTGAACTTAAATGTGAATTACATGGACTATTAGCGAACACCCAGCACTCCTTAATAAACAACCAAATAGTTCTTGTTTATTCAAAATTTCTTTAAATGAGAAATTATTACCTCATTTACAATCTACCTGTCCCAGTACAATGCTGCTTGCTCATTTTACTACTACACAAACACGGATTTCCTTCATAGTCTACTGTGTTTTTTTTATTTTTATTTTATTTGTTTGGCTTTCCAGATGTTTGTTTTAATGTTCCTTGTTTGTTTGTTCTTTCATTCCACCACACTAAAACCAACAAGTCGAGCCACCACCACCTTTTAAACATTCAACTCACATGCTAAGCATCAATATTTGAGCATAAACGATTGTTTTCAGCTTCTCCTGAAAGCAGCAGCTTAGTCATTTTTCAAAATGGCTTTTTAACGCGTCTGCAACTTAGCCCACTAGCTCTGCTAACAAAGTTAACGCTGCTAAATCACAAGAAAACCACGAACGCATACAATCATAAAATCACAATAAAAGCTGTAACGCCAAGATATATTATACTCGGGTTAAAATAATGGTATTGTATATATTAGCCAATACACCGTACTACGCCAACCTAGTGTACTTATTGAATATTAGCATCACGCTAGCGTCATCTATCTTTATGCCGTTGACTGATTTTCCGTAATAAAACGCGTTTAATCGTGTATCTTGCGGCTACACTGTAGACCGTGCACCAGGTACAACATTACCAATTATATTTATTTTAAACAAATCTAATTATTTGAAATAAATATAATCAAAGTTAGCTGTAGAGCCAACTGTAATACGCGGCTAACTACCTAGCAACATTACGCACTCGCTAGCAAGTGAGTGAACCTGCTAGTCGTTAGCAAGCTAGCTAGCTAATAGAAACTCATATTTTTACAGAAATAGAAAGCAGCACATTGGTATGGAAAACGTAAATATGTATATACTCACAATATTTCTTTAAACCGTACCATTCTTCAGCGGTCTATAGAGAAATTAAACGATTTAATTTCGGTCACCATCTCGACGTGGATGTGCGCGCGCTACAGCAAAGCGGCACCAGCTCAGCTAAAACTACACACAAGGAGTCGGACTGCGCATGCGTACTGCAACCAACTCGTATAGTATATAGGTGTAAGGTTGTGCGCACGTACATACATATTTTATATTTATTAAAAAGTGTGTGTGCGCATACATACTAATATATATATTATATATATATATATATATATACACACACACACACACACGTGTAAAATTTTATACACATTTCTTTCAAGAAATGTTTACAAGGAAACACTAAGACATTATTAGGAGAAAAGCATCTCACTAATAAGAAAACATCTAGTTATTACAAGAAAAGGTTCTGCATTACAAGAAAATATATTTTGATAAATTATTATGAGAAGACATTACTATAAGAAAAGTATCATTAGTATGAAAAAAAGCATCTTATGACAAATTAGGTTTAAAAACAACTAAATTTATCTCATTTTTACATTATAGCCTAAACACTTACCAGTTAATAGGTTTACACAATGAATCAAATTTACTACATGCTTTGCTTAAGCCACAATAAGATTTTCATCACTGAACAGTTTAAAAAGGTATTGACATCCGTACACAAGCACAACAAAGGATTCTCAAATCCCAAAGTTACAGAGAAGCAGCCTTTTTCAGATGCTTTGATGTAGTAATAAAACACAGTAGGTCCAAGATGACATTATTTACTTGTTTTTTGAGTTAGTAAGATTTGGATTAAATCCATTCCATTAAAATCACCGGTCAAACAGGCTAATAACTAATATGTAAGCTATTAACCATGAGATTCAATACCTGAGTATTAACTTCCACTTCAGACTTCATTAAAACCGAACATTAGCCGGCACTAGAATATTACAAAAAGCTAAAAAGCAAATAGACATGAATCTGATAGACATGTTATCAAATGATTTAATTGTGATTTGACCAAAAAAAAAAAAAAAAAAAAAAAATTATGCATGCATGCATTTAAAGACACAGAAAAAGACAAAAACTTAACTTTAAGGTTCTTTAATTCATAAAACAACTGGCATCACTTTCTCCAAATACAAGAAAAATACAAACAAAATAAAAGAACAAAAAAATCAATAGTATTCCAGACTGTACAAGAGGACAACATTTCATTTGTGCCTACAAGACCTACATTTTATAGCCCTCACAACATCGACACACACACACACACACACATGAAACAAAAAGAGTATCTCCATAATAAAAGCATAGTGGTACATGTACATTCTGAAAAAATGCTTGATTAAAAAGATAAAAACAATCCCAGATCCATTCAAATCCTGCTTGGGGGGACGACGACAAACAAACAAACAAACAAACAAACAAACAAACAAACAAACAAACACAAAACAAAAAAAAAAAAAAAAAAAAACACCACACCCCACCCCACATATACATACATACACACACACACACACACACACACATATTTTATATATATATATATATATATATATATATATATATATATTTAGAACAGTTTAGGGAGCTGTCGCAACCTGCTGAGATCAAGAAAATTCCCGACAGATCCTTGAGTTTCTGGGAGTGATGCAAGTCTGTGATTGTCAGATAAAGCCGCCCGGCGCTGAGGACGGGGTTGAGGAAGGACGTGTTTTGGGTTGTTCTCCTTCTCTGGGCTTGTTTTTGTGTGTGCAAGAAGCTGCATTTTAGGCCTTAAGTCTCGTATTAGTTGGCTTTGAGAGTCTTGAGTGGGGAGAAGTGGCTCAGGCTGCTTGTTACTTGTTACATTTTTTAGAATAAAACCAGTTTCCCGCTCTCGCCCCACGTTTTCTGATGCATCTAGTTGTAAGGAGCAGCCGAGTGCAGAGTCAGTCTGTGCTTTCTGTGCTCTCTCGCCACAGTCATCCTCTTCATCGTCACTGCTGCTGCCGCCGCCGCCACCTTCCATCAATCCGTATTTCTTCATGTACTTGCAGGTGGCTAGTGACATGTTGCTGGAGGAAAGGATGCTCAATCCGGTGCTGCTCTTGTCCAGCGGAGTCCTTCCAAAAAGCAGCGCGCTGGGGTTGGATTGACCCCCAGGAGACTGACCTCCCAGCGACAGGCGGGACAACTGAGAGTCGCTGAGGTACTTTAGAGCGATGGCGTTGGCTTCTAAACTCAGATCCACGCCGCCACTCAGCCCACAGATGCTGGTGCCCACTTGCTCAGAGAGAGTCAGCCTCGGGATGACCGCATCAGGGTTTATACACGCCAGCGTGCTGGACACAAACATAGTGGATTAATAGTCAAGACTACAAAATATCTCACAGGGGTTTATAAAGATATATACAGCATTTAAATATTAACAAGTTACTGTTATCACCAAAGTATCCCTTATACCCCACACTCACACCAGCAGGGACATAACATGATCAATGGAATTCATTTTCACAGAGTTGGAGACTTTTGAGGACCGTTAGTTACACCAAGTTGGAAGGACGCGGAACGTGACAAAATTTGTTTAACTTGCAAATGAGAAACAAAGCAATCTGTTGACTTCCAACAGCAGTAAGAGACAGTGGTGTTTCTGCAGCTAGGAGCTTCATTTACATAAAACACAACAACGCTGGTACTACGGTGTAAACAGACAGCAAAAATCGTGAAGTGCAAAACGGGAAGTGGGACAATGTCTGATTTGTGATAAAAATGTGTGGTTACACACACACACACACACACACACACACACACTCTGTAGCTAGCTTGCATCAACATCACTGAAACCATGGCAACTGGCAGTAAATTAAAGATAGATCTACAAACCATCAAAAATAAATAATGCATAATAGCAGAAAGGTGGTTTATATGCACACGTTCTTTCTTCCTATTCTATTCCATATCGCAATTATGTAAACTTCTACACTAGTGCCTGCTGATTATCAAAAAACCTAGTACAGTGCATCCGGAAAGTATTCACAGCGCTTCACTTTTTCCACATTTTGTTATGTTACAGCCTTATTCCAAAATG
>JANDJT010000002.1:14100410-14112766 GCA_024331685.1 Stegophilus panzeri
AAAAATAAAAACCATGTAATGTAATAAATCATTAAGGGAAAAAAGCTTGGGTAAAATAAACAAATTAAAGTATAATAAAATTATGGTATTGCCTCAATAAAATTTGTCAGTAAAGGAGAAAAAAACATATCTAATTTTCACTTAAACTTTTAACTAGCTTATATTATTTGCCTTACATGCTACTTTTACATTCCATTTAGACAGAGATGGCACTGATCTGATACCCAGGATCAGTATCACGCTGACACCAGAACAAAATTGAACCTGATATCAGCGAAAAAAAGAAAAAGAATTTGAGCCAATTCTGTAGCAAATGGAAAAGATTGGATTTGGAAAAGCTTAATAGTTTTATAGAAAAACTATTAAAAGTAGAAAAATTAAATTGAAAAAAAATTAAAAGAAAAAAAGTAGTACAGTGCCATCTAACTGTAGATTGTTTTTCATTTCTGTTCTATTTTTACACACATTTCTAAAATATTTTTTCCTTTATTAGCCTTTATTACCATTTAATTTTTTGACTACATTTTATTTCATTATTGTCTGTTTTTACTGTAAAGCACTCTGAGCTGCATTTTAAATATATACTGTATGAAGGGTGCTATATAAATACACATTATGATTATTAGAAATGGCACAGTTACCTCTTTTTCTTTTCCAATACTGAAACCTTGAGTGAGTATCAGCCGATATCAATACTCAGCCGATATTTTCTCTTTAAAAACCACTAAGTTTTAAACTGGCATCAGCCTAATATAATCCTAGGTATCAGATTGGTGTCATCTGTAATCATTATTATTATTATTATTATTATTATTATTATAGTATAATTTACAGTCTCAATAATGTTCCAATGCATCCAAATATGAAATCTTGAGAGTAATTAAAGCTCAAAAGAAAAGTTTAAAGCTAATCAACAGCTCTACTGTGTGTTTAAATGTTTTTCATTCTGAAATATAGCATTTTTTAAAAGGGTGTGTGTGTACTCACCCTCGTTTCCCCGCGTTAGTGTGAGTGTGTAGAGGCTGTGCCATGCTGGCAGGGCTACTCAGGTTCCTGGCCAGCGCAGTAGGGATGACAGGTAGCACGCGCACGGGGACGGCCTCCAGTGAGCTGGACATCGTCACTCCGGCCCAGTTCAGGCTGAAGCTCAGCCGGTCCATGTTCTCCACGCAGCTGAGACGCACACGCAGACTCATCAGCTTACACAGCTCCATCGACTCTCTGCTGCTGCAGGAATGCTCCAACATCTGACAGAGCGGAGATCAGGATATAAACATGATCAATATCACATAACAAGAGGAAACATCATCACAGGTGGGAAAACATGGAACAGGGTCAAATCACCATAATTCTACCAAACTTTCATTTTTGAGATTTTTTATTACTTTTCACCCCTTGCAGGCGCCTACTAATCATCACCTACAGAACTACATGAATTATTGTATTTGTATTTCCCTTAAGCGTTTATAAAGTAATTTCACAAAAAATTAACATGCATATTAATAGGTTTTTGTTTTTTAAATAAATGGCCCGCAGATCAGATTATTCAAATGGTGATGTAAACAGGGTGCTACAATACCTTATCTTAACTCTAGCAATCAGCTTCTTCATTTATCATTCATTTGTTCTCTTGCTATTTTTTTCTGCTTATTTTGTACACAGTAAACAAGAAGAGTGTATACTCTAAATAAAACAGCGGGAAAAGACAGCATAAATACAAAATAAATACAATATAAAATATTTGTGACGCGCACAGCTCTCTTTGTTTTAATTGTAAAAATAGACACCCAGGATATAATAAGCATCAGGAATGATAATTAGATCTAAACATAGAACTCCTCCTGCTTAATTAGAGAAAAGACAGCACGTGCACATGCCACCTGAGTCACACACACTAAACCGGTTATATATAAAAGACACACAGGGAGAGGCAATTATTACCTGAGGTGCAGATGGTACTGACAGGCTGGAGTAACTGCCAGAGAACGCGTTCATTACTGCTGTAACACACCATGACGTCTGAGTGTCTGGAGAGCTTCTCAAACAGCTGCTCCATCTTCACCACATGTCACTTACTCGTAACCGACAAACACGAGTATACACACACACACAAACATTTTAATCAGATACCTTAAAAGTGATGTCCAGGTCACGTGCAGTGTACACGGTGGTGTCGGGAACAGGCTGAGAGTCGAACACACACGGCACCAGGACGTCGCCAGGGAGGAGTGCAGTCGGAGATTTCGTGGAGCCGTCAGGTTGCTCTCTGCCGGGGTCAAACCGATCCAATGTGATTGTCACGCCTTCCTCATCTACACAGCAGAAACGATGAAAATGTATACATATACAAAGGAAAACTTCACCCTCAAACATGTAAATTAAAAAAAAAATATTTTTTCAAATCATGTGTTTAGTGATTCAGGCATTAATGTGGTTAGTGTTGTATTTGACTTATTCCTGAGAGACGTAAGCGGTTGTGTGTCACTCTGATGTCACAGGGTGATGCCGTCATCGCAAACACAGTTTAAAAAAAAAAGTCAATGAGCTCATAAAAACATCTTCATTTCCCAACAATGTTAAATTCAATGCCATATTGGTAAGAAATCCAGAGTACAATCCACTGATGGACTCCGATCCCAGAATGCAAATGCCTCTATACGATGCAGCTGGTTAGCAATATACGAATTGACGAGTGTGATGGCGTTGATGATGTTATCGGCATGAACGTTGAAGCTTCAGAATGTGATCTGTTTGAGCAGAGTGTACAGATGAGGAGGTGAGAGAGCTGAACAGAGTACAGAGCTGCCACATCGCTCTCTTTAGATAGATGCGTTCAAGTCATGTCAGAAAGATCGTATGTACGAGGTGAACGCACATGAACACCACAACAAAGTCGTAATTACCCAGTGGGAAACTCTGGATTTCCTCTGAGCTCTGATCTGGGAGTCAGGAAGAAAACATGGTGGAATAAATGGATTCTGTAGTTGACGGGAAATCTGTTGAAATTGAATGTTTACTCGTCTCAGAACCTGATTTCAGTTATTATTATTATTCAGCTAATTGCCTGCACAAAATACGATAGCACTGCACAATTACGATATAATATGTAAGGATAAAGTTTACAATGGCTTCATAAATTGATTAAAAACATTCAAAAGCACCACACACCTGATGTACGTTCTTTGTTACCAGCGCAGGAGTACCAATGCAAGTGACTTCCTTCCAACACTATGCTTATATAAACTCAAACTAGTTTACAGCTGCATTAATAAATGTTTTAAATAATAAACTTCTAAAATGATTAAACTCTGAAAATGAGGACTAATTCAGTACAACCCTTTAACAGCTAATCATCTGAGATCTTCCACTCAGCGTTTGTAATTGCTATAAAAGTACTGATAATACTCGCAATATCTCAGTAAAGTCTACTGTTCCTTCTGATGCCCTGGATGGTTCCACGTGGAAGAGAGTTTATGCGCTTTATGGCTCATATTTCTTGCTTCTCACCTGGATACTGCAGATGTGTACACAAGTTATTATGCTGTAGTCATAAATACTGTCCATATTCACAATCTGCTCATACTGAACATCCCGTCAACATTTACTCTTCTTCACCTGTATACTGTAATGTTTTAACACACCACTATCCGCTGTCACTCAAAACACGGTTCCTTTTGAGTCTGGTTCCTCTTAAGGGTTCTTCCTCATGTCCTTCCAGGGAGTTTTTCCCCACCGCAGTCGCCTCGGTGTTTCTCAGAGAGCTAATTCCCTATAAATCGTCTTTGTGCCAACATCTAGTGTAAAAAGTGCTATACAAACAAACTGCATTTAATTGTTGCGATATCATGTATCACAGTGTCGATACATAATAATGTCATTAATAATGTCATATAGCCCAGCCCTAATGGTCACTGATCAGAGGTTTGCTCACCGCCCTCCACAGCTAGCATCCCAAGAAGGAAACAGGAAAACTGAGGCTTCTTGCTCTGTCGTGCATGACGATGAGCCAAACGCAGCGCTTTCTCCATGAGCAGCAGCCTGGGCTTTCTGAAACACACGCACACCAAAACAAGTCATGAGGAGAAAATGCCAACCAGGAAAGGAGTGAAAGCAAACTAGAGGTCGACCGATAGAGGATTTTACAGATACTGATAAATAAGTTGGGCAGTACCTGTAGATAACCGATTAATTAAACAATTTTTAAAATTGATACAGAATGAAAAACTCTCAAAGTAAAATATTGCTAATCTTTATTACAAAAATAAACAGTGCTGACTGTACCATGAAAATGTACTGTGTTGTTTTTAAATGAAATAAACATAGAAATATTAATATATATTAACTACTAATAAATATTAAAGTAAAGAAAAGATATACATCCAAACCAAAAAGTAACACTTCAAATAACAAATAAAAAGGGACATCCAGAATTAATTAAAAAAAACACTTCTAACAACAACAAAATTTGTCAGTGATAGTTTTTTTTCGGCTCTAAAGGCTACGCTCGTACTGTATAAAGACAGCGGACCCTTCTCTGCCGCTCCCGCAACTGGGAACGATTTTTCTGTAAGCATATGTATATTCAACATTTATGTAAGGAGTCTCCAGTGTCAGCACTTTGTAACAAATGTAAAGCTGTAACTTCAAGCTTTCTGACATCTTCACACTTTGTCTTATTAAATACATTTTTTTTTTAAAATAGAGGCTGGTGAAGGAACGATTGCTTACAGCTGCTATAACGACTGTGAAAACAGGAACTTGATTAAAAGAAGTTCAGCAACATTAAATGTATCTACAAATGGATAAAAAGTACGATGTGTCATTTTTCTGAACAAATTAAATGTTGTATGCATAAGCACAATAAGAGGAAGAAAACATTCAGGATGTGCTGAATAGAAATATGAACCAACTTTTAGGTGGGAACAGGAACTCTGCTAGATCACGCTGTCCTGTTGCTGATTATTTTCCTATCACAGCATGACACTGAGAGTGGTTTAGTTCGAAGTAGTTTAAACCAGACCCACCTGTAGTAAGAAAGGTGAAGACTGACAAGATCTCCATTAGGAGTTGGATCCCAAAGGTGCATTTTAGATTTAGGAAATGTTAAAGGGCTGATGATGCTCTCTGGTGACCTTTAAAGAAACAAAACCAGAATGATTGAGGTTATTAATAGTTGGTTTTGATGTTAGATTATTTATCTTAAGGTGAAAATGTTGGGAAAGTGTTGTTACCTGGTGTTTTGTGCTGTATCTGGTCTGCACACTGCTTCCAATACGTGGGAAGGCAAACCTCGCAAATTCACCTGAATGCGATTCATGTTTCAACTGTATAACTGGAATTTTTATAGGAAAGAAAAACCAGTAAAAGATACTTGAGTTTATGAACTCGTTTAATGGCGCTTTAACGGCATGGCTAGTTATGAAGCTAGCAAGATATCAGAAAGTGGCATGGGAATGTAGTACGCGACCTTTTAGATAACTAGATACTATTATTAACACTGAATCATTTTGTAATATTTCATCTCACCTATTCTCGGCTTTTTGAATGGTTCGACCCTGGCATTTTCCTCAGCTCCTCGTCATACTCGGTTCTCTGCTCCAACAAGGGCGGCTAGCTGGCTAAGCTAACTGCAGCGCCGTACGAGTTCCTCTGCTAACGGGACAGAAATGGCTCAAATAACAAGAACCGTTTAACTTCCAACATCCTCCGCGGTATCACACGCGGCAAAAAAAAAATCCGGTCTGGCGAATTAGTTAATGCTTTACTTGACTCGGTAGGTTAGCAACAGTGTGTGGTATGTTATCAAAGTGAAAACAAAACAGACGCCTCCATTAAGAAGAACTAGCCGAAGTCAAAAGTAAATTGTGGCGCTGTTTCTAAGCTCCAATGGCGGGGCAGGACGGTTAGCCAATAGCAGCGCAGCAGAGCAGAGCTCGACCAATTAGGTCGTGCTTTTTAGCCCCGCCCATCACGAAAGCTCTAATTACCTAGTAATGTAGTTAAACACCCTACGATGGATTGGCACCCTGTCCAGGGTGAACCCCGCCTTGTGCCCGATGCTTCATGGGATAGGCTCCAAGTTTCCCCGTGACCCTGAAAAGGATTAAGCGGTATAGAAGATGGATGGATGGATGGATGGATGGATGTAGTTAAACAACGCTGCATGGCCGCTGCATTGTAATACACATATTCTCTTTAAATGGAGCTAGCTTTGTTGTTAAGAGTTCACGTTTCTTTTAAGAATACCGAGAGAAACTGAAAAAAATGATAACTGAAAAATTATACATGAATGAACTGGAAAAACTGGAAAATACATATGATTTAAAACACAGAAAATGTCAATTAAAAATGTTTTGGTCTTCTGTTCCTACTACCACCACTACTAGTCCTACTACTACTACTAATATTACTAGCTTTTAATTAGCATTCTCTAAATGTGGCGTAAAATTATTATTATTATTATTATTATTATTATTATCACTAATAACAATAATAATAAGAGGAAAGCATCATAACAATAAAGTGGACAAACTAAAATCAAAAACCCGTAACCCTGACATAACCAAAACCAACAACAATAATATTATTAAATAAATAAATAGGTTACTTGATTAATTAATTATTAATAACCCCACCCGGGGTTGGGCGTTTGAAACCCGCCTCCGCTCTGTGTGTACTGGGTTTGCACATTCTCACCATGCTTCAGGGGTTTCCTCCGGGTACTCCATCCAGCGTGTCCCCTGCCGTATGCCCTGAGTTCCCTGGGATAGGCTCCAGTCTCCCCCGCGACCCTGTGTAGGATAAGCAGTATGGAAAATGAATGGATGGATAAGAAGAAGAGGAGTAGGAGGAGGAAGAAGAAGAAGAATAACTTGTAACTCTTACATAACCCAGAACATTTGGTTCTGTCATCCTCCTGTGTGATATGTACTTTATTTATTTGCTCCCCCAAATGCATTTTTTGGCAGAAAAAAAGGATGTTAGAGTAAATAATCCACTTTGTTCATGTTCATTAGACCTGCGACTTTATTTCACACATGCCTTCTCAGTCACTGCTGATGATGTGTGTAAACACTTTTAGCTCAACTGGAGATCACGCCTAGGGGGAGTGTCACTGTGCATAATCACCTGACACTAATGTGACTGATAAACTGCATGAATCTATATTCTGGGCTAGAAAGAATTCAGCCCCAGCCTCGCTGCTCCTGTCTTCATACCATTCTGTGTGTTTTTCTTACAACCACTAGAGGTGCTGTGCACTTCTACAAAAATCTAAAATAATCCACTTTAAAACAACTAATCTAATGTGGACGACAAAACTGAAACCCTCTTATTATCTTTGAATTACAGAAAGCTTAGCCATGCAAACATATTTCTAATATGCATATCAACTCTACTCAGATTAGAAAGAATGGACAAGTAGGACAAATCCCTGATAACCTTGTCCTCATAAAAAACAGGAAAAACAGCCTGCATTATACTGAGTGTAAAATGTACATGAAGCAGTGCCATGTCCGCTGTGGGGCGCACCAACAACTAATCTGAACCATATGAGAAAGTAGCTGGAAATCCCATTCGCTTTATTTTTTCCCCTATCCGTATTCCTACAAATCCCGCCTACTACACTTGGATTGGTTCATACCTAGCTAGATGAGAGGGTAGTATATGTTCAGCGAATCGTAATCAAAGAACGTTGATACCACCACCCAATCGTAGAGCAGGAGGCGGGACTTGTCGGAATACGGATGGTGAAACATAATGCCGCACTCACCCCGCCGTTCCCGGAGCAACAGGGAAAATGGCAGCCCTCACCACCCTCACTCAGGTAAATATCCGCCAAAAAACATATTTTCACTGTGGTGAAATCTGATTTATTGACGTGCATTGAGTTAGAGTAGCGATGAGCAGATTCCTGTGCGAAATATTTAAACGAACATAGTGTTTTTTCGCGGAGTTGCGATGGACCTTATTTATCAGAGCTAACGGTGAATTAGCCAGCTAACATTAGCCGGCTAATCGTTAATCGTTAACGGGAAGATTATTTAGTTCTTCAGTCATCTAAACGATTTAGCAGCATCACTAGCTAACTAACGGGCGTTTGTTTGCATTTAGTAGGTTTATATAAAGCTCGTTTCAAGCTCATTTAGGGGATTTGAAATGCTGCAGTAACCTTAAACCCGTTGTAACCTACCAAAGATTAACGTTAGAGGTTATTTATTAGAAATATACCGAAAGGAATATTGGGTAATATGTTAATTTCAGCACGCTATACACTTAGCGCATAGTGCGTTTAATTTAACACCAAATAAAGGTAGCGTAATTTATTTCGATAAAGTGTGTGTTGATATTCACATAACCGGTAATGAAGGTGTCCGTGAGATCATACATGTCCCTTAGTGTTACAGACACCGATATGATAGTATATCTAAACCAGTTATACACTTTTCTCACAAATTGTATCATTTTTCTGAAAAAAAAAGCTAATTTTTTTGATGACTCATCCTGTACTAGTTTTGTGTTTGTCCAATGAAACGCCCTGTACGATGTACATGTCCCGCCCCAAGGGCGGGTGTTGCTCTACAGTCGCTGCTCGTTAGCAGTAAACAAGGTTTGTTGGTGTGTTTTTGTGATAATTCCATTTCCGTTCATCACTTGGTGGAGATGAAATGGTTGGAGTTTATTCGTTTGGGAGAGGGTAGAGTTTATGCAGGTTGGCGATTTTGAGACTTTTCCAGAGGAGTGTTTTACCAGCTTTGCGTTGCTGGAATGTGGCTGCCTCAGACTGATGGAGAACATGATTTGGCTCTTATACACTGTCAGGGCTTCTCTTTCGGTATGAGTCAGTAACTTTTTAAGTAGCGTAATATATAACTGAACCTAACCCTTTAGATATTAGCCTACCGCTCAGATATGTCGGATGTCTCCTGTGGGCTCTCCACCGACGCTCAACCACAGCTCATACGTGTACGGCATAACTCCAGAAACACAGCATTTCAACGTCTAGGATATCGCCCTGGTGAAAATGGACAGGCATGGGTGATGGCGGTGCTGAAAAATCCTCCACAGCTCAAAAAAAACAGGCTCTTGTTAAACTCACTCCATTTTTAGCAAGTTCACTGCGCTACTGTCAGGTTTGTTTAAGTTCAGCAAGGACGTGGCATGGCATATCTCGAACGCTATTGGCTGCTGAGTAAACCGCTCAAGCACATAAACACTCTGTCGCTCTGCCTTCCTGTTTCAAAAGCTAATACTCTGGCATACAGGGTCATATCACAGCTCTCAAACCATTTCATGGGGAACGTTAATGATTTGTGAATGCTCTAACAAGCTCACACATCAGTCATCAGTATTCCTGCTACTGATAGCATCCAGCGTTAGCCACCTAGCTTCAGAATTATTGCCACCCTACTAAGTAAGTGTTCAGCTGATTGGCACACCAATACTGACACTTTGGTATCACTCTGAAACTGTTCAGCGTAGGAGTGCCAATCATTTTGAAAGCCTATTTAAAAATAAAAACTTATTGGTAGCTCTGCATTGAATATTTGGTTTTGCGCGTTTGAACAGCCAAAGACACATTTATGACTGTCGCGTGCTGATACGATTTCTCTCGCTCAACAACTTCAGCAAAGTGATTTTTATAACGTCTGGGGCGGGACACTTCAGATTCTAGAGAGCATTTGATTGGACAGAAAATCTAACGAGAAGCTGAAGTGCAGAATGATGTCATCAGATTTGTTGATCCGTGTTAGTGTTGGAGAGAGACGGTCAATTTTGAATGCATATATCTTCTAAATGCGAGTTTTTGCATTGTTTTGGAGCACACATATTCATATTAAAAGCCACAAAACTTCAGTTTTTATTTCAAGGGTGCTTTATTCTTCATATTTAGAGGTTTATGCAAGTGATCTGTCATTTTCGACTCGCACCACATTTCTAATAGAGTTTAAACACAGAGACTGAGATGGGTGTTGAGAAATATTATTTTGAAACAACGGTATTACATACACACACACACACACAGACACACACACAGACACACACACACACAGACACACACACACACACACACACACACACACAGGCTTCCATACTTGTACACAGAGCAGTCTGGGACTGGTTGGAGTGAAGTGTATTAGGGTTTATCAGGGAGTTAGAGGAAGTGAGAGTGCTGATGGATCAGCCAAGAAAGCAATACATTATTATGGAGTTGAGGGAGATGTCCCAGTGACTTACAGTGAGCTTATGTTCATTGATTAGACTGTACATTGTGACAGTGAGTGAAACACTACACACGATTCTAGATTCGTTCACTCTAGCAAGGGATAAAGCGACAGGCGAAATTTCGTTTTCTATATACGTGCATGTCACATGAGCCGCAGTTTCAAGCGATGTGTGACTAGGATCTTCTCAGTTCTATGCAACTTATGTTTGACCAACAAATCCAACGATCCTATGGCATGCGTGGTCTGACGTCTTCAATTCCTCCCTCACAGCTGTAGTTTAAACCCACAATTAGTTTCCATTTACTGCTTGACTTTTATAAAATAAAATAAAAATCTTAAAAAAAGGAAGGGAAAAAGTTAAAATCACAGATTCATCATACCCTGTTGTATATAAGTGTGTATAGAGACATTACGAAGAAAAAAGTCTTGATAGGAAGTCGCTCGTTAGTAGATCATTGGTGCCACTGGTGTGTGTACGTAGCAAGAACCTCCAAAATGGCAATATTGTAATACTCTCTTGAATGTAAAATATACTATGTTTTTATGTCACGAGACAATGCCTTTTATCAGCGCCCCTGGAGCAGAGAGGGTTAAGGGCCTTGCTCAGGGGCCCAACAGTCGCAGCTTGACGGTGCTGGGGCTTGAACCCCCGACCTTCTGATCAGTAACCCAGAACCTTTACCATCAAGCCACCACTGTCCCTATAGAGTTACATCTTGTTGTACAGAAATGTCTGACTTTTTTCAGCTGAATTGTATTGAATGTTTGATTAACATCTGTATTTGCTATGAAATAGCCGGAAGCTGGTATGGCAGTAAACTCTAAAACAAACAAGCAAACAGTCTGCTTGCTTTCCCCTGCTTGCTTTCCCGCTCAGAATAAGGAGTGTACCTTGGAAATCAAACCATGCGTTACTGAGGAATTTAATTAGTGTTTAACTAGTTAGCTTTAGAAGCTATGTACAGCTACTGCTGTTTCTTATCGGAACTACCAAAACAGCCCCCCCCAACACACATAAAAGAGACGAGTGACTTTTTTCCTTCTAGTGTGGTTTAAATAGTTAATACTCCAGGTTTTGCAGGAGAAATCAAAATATCACACCGCTGTTTAATTAATAAATAAATAAATAAATCAGGAATAGGATGTTAAGAAATTAAGGAATACACTTTGACATTTCTAGCCACACTTCCATCCAGTATGTAAATTAAAACAATTAAGCTTCAGTTAACACACAACACTGAAACATGCTTGTTGTTGTTTTGTCTTTTTAGCTGTCGAGTGGGAACCCAGTGTATGAAAGTTTTTACAGACAGGTAAGTCACCTGCTGCAGGGATGAACGCTTTAAAAAAAAAAAATGATCTGGGTCTTATCTGGGTGGTTCCCTTCAATAAAGATGCATCAATCCTGCTTTTTTTCCCCCATTTTCTGTATAATACTGATATCAGAGATCTGAGTATTGGCCAATTCTTGACATCCTTGTATTATATGCACAAAAATTGTATTAAGTTTCACTGTTAGCTCCTAAAATCAGAAGAGCAAGAGCTTGTTCCAGCAACGTTACGACTCGGCTAGGTAACAATCTACAAGATGACGAGGGCGATGGCGTTGATGACGGTATCGGCATGAACGTTGAGGCTTTGGAAGCTGATCTGTTAGAGTAGAGTGTACAGATGCAGAGGGGAGAGAGCCGGACAGACTGAAGGGCTAAAACACCGCTGCATCACAGTCTTTAGGTAGAGATGAAGCGAGGGCTAAATGCCACTGCAAAACTATGAGCAGGGAGTTGAAGGGCATCATGGGTAACATGGGAAACCTGTAACCAAAGTGAAAATTGTGATGAAAGAAGTTTAAACTCAAAACTTGAATTTCGTTGCAAGACAACACTGCCCTTGATGATCAAACGCTTATTATAAAGATAGACATCCAGGTCGTTCAGGGTGGATTTTTCCTTTAAAATCGATATTAGGGCTGCAACAACTAATAATCGACAACTCCATAATCGATCATTAAAATAATCAAATTTCATTATGGGTTAGTTGGGTCAGTGACGTCACTTCACAAGGGTGAAAAACGCATTTCTTTGAATAAAACACATCTGAAAAACAGCGGAGGTCACAGAGTGTGCTGCT
>JANDJT010000002.1:14123910-14160535 GCA_024331685.1 Stegophilus panzeri
TAAATTAATGTGTCATGGCTCACACTATGTTCCTAAATTCTGTCATAATTGACAAGCTCAAGTTTTCTCATGCCTACGTGTGTGTTATATTGTGGTACATTAACATTACAATCTCTAAAAAAAAACCAAAAAAAAAAAACCAAACAAACAAACAAAAAAAAACCTAAAGTAAGCTCCTAAATTATTAGGAAGTGCTCCTAAAGAAATTGTTACCATAGAGCCCTGACGCCTTTTCCACCAATCTGGAAGGACTTCTGATCAGACAGTTGCAAGAAACGGAGCACAAACATGCTTGGATAATTTTTATTTATTATTTGACATGCAGCATGCATGATTTTTGTCAGAGCTGAAGCATGAAGATGAGAGAGTGCAGCACCATATAGTGGGATTGCTAGTCACTTGTGCTCATTGCTTGTTCAGAAACTTTTAACTGACAGTGTACCTCTACACCAGGGGTTCCCAGACTAAGGGGTCGCTTGATTTACAAATGGGATCGTGAGAGAAATTCACAATCTACTCTTTTGTTTATTCATTTAATTTATCAATTAAAAATATCGAAGATGGATTTTATTGGGACTGTTACTGGGAGTCACATTCACACAAGCCACATTTAAATGAATAGTGTACATGCTATTGTAGTCTTTTTCACTCTCCTGACATGCTGCACTAAGTGTAGGACAAATCTTCCCATCCATCTACCTCCGTTAAACTAACATTATATCTCACATTGTATACTTACTTTCTTTCATTAGAAAACTAACATTTTATTTAAAAGGAAATATTTTTTTAAATGGATGACCTGGAGCGAAATAGTCCAAAAAGCAGCCGATAAGTGTCCAGCGTTGGTGGGAACTCCTTTAATACTGATTAAAAATCATCTCAGGGGGATTCCTCAAGAAATTAGTTGAGAAAATGCCAAGAATACATTTCTGGAAATTCTAGGCAAAAAGGGCGTCTACTTTGAAGATGCTAAAATACTAAATTATTTTGATTTATTTTGGATTTTTTATCACAACATAATTCCCATAGTTCAATTTGTATTATTCTAGAGTTTTGATGACTTTATTATTGTTCTAAAATGTGGAAAAATAAAAATAAAGAATGAGTGTATCTAAACTTTTGATGGGTAGTGTACATAAAGTCCTAAATTGTAAATCTGCTATTTAAAACATTTACATGTACAAGGCCTGGGGTCACAGAAAATTCATAATGTCCGTTTGGAGTCATTTGCCCTAAACGTTTGGGAATCCCTGCACTACACCTTAAGCTGTTGATGTAATTATGTGCTGGTGTCTGCTCTCTTTTATCTGTGAATTTTAGTCGTCATTAAAACAAAAGCCTCCCCGTGTCCTCTCCATCTCAGTTTGGGGTTTAATGCCTCCTCCTCAAGTTCACAAGTGAGTGTGTCCCTGTTGCTCTGTAGATAAAATATAGCTGTCAGTAAAAAGCTCACATTAGAGCTAAAACATCAGAGCTGTGGATGAGTTTCTGCTCCCCCTCTGCCACATCTTTACCTTTTACTTATGTTTTATGAAATCTTTTGTTCTCGTCATTCACTCTTCATGCTGCCACAGCACCCTCGCTTTCACTCACTGGGACACGCTCAGGTAAATCTCTCTCTCAGCTCTTTGGCTTTGAGTTTCTGTGACGCTGCTTGTTGGTGGAGGAGGCACGTCTTTTTTTTGTTTGTTTGTTTTTTTTCTTTTTCTTTTTTTTCCTCACATTCTTATGAAATTTGTGTCCTGTTCTTTGTCTCTTTGTGTTATCAGGGAGAAATATACACTGGAGCAAGACATCAGGGAGGCAGAGGAAGCCATCAGACACAAAACTACTGAGGTTCAGGTGTGGTGAAATGTTGAAATGTACAAAGCTGATGAGGGCTGTGACGCTGGCAGCTTTTTACCACCTGCACAGCTTACAGCAACTATAAACTGCACATTCTGCTTTCATTTTTTTTCTAGCGTCTCTTGAAGTATATCACCAGTTTGAGGGATTCTCCACTCTGCTTCTACTGTTTTGAAAAGTTTGTTTTTAAAATCTAGCAGTTTTTTAATATGTTAAAAATGAATTGACTTAATTAAAATATGAAATTGACCCACCTGTTACAGAAGCTGTGCTTAATTTGTGACCACATGCAATAATATTGACCAACATTTTCAGCTAGCTCCTTAAAATTTGTGGTCAAAAATGTTTAAATTTGCTGCGTCTTTTTTCAAAATTTGTAATGCAACTTGCAGTTTTTGTCATTTATTTATTTATTTCTGCGGAAAGCTACTTGAATTGGATTGATGTTGCAATGATGTTTGTTGGTAAATGAGAGCTTTTAACTGTACTCATGTTCGACGCATGTGAATCGAACAGGTTTGGCCGAACGTGCTGATTCATTGACGTGTTTTGGCCCAAATTTGCAGTAATTTTGAAAACTCCTCAAACTCCTTTGCTTGATTTTGCATTCATTTCTGCGATCGCAAAACCCTGGAGGGACTGATTGTAACTGTGATCATGCTAGCACTGTTATTGTAAACCTCTTCAGTAACTGAAGTAATATTCATGACTTGATGACTTGCATTGAGGACACTGAAATTGATTTAAAGTGAAATAAAAGTCTAGATTTCACCCTTTACTTCGGTTCTGATATACAGGAAATGCAGAATGATCTGGACCGGGAGACGTGCAGTCTGCAGGAACTGGAGGCCCAGAAGCAGGACGCTCAGGACCGACTGGACGAGATGGACCAGCAGAAGGCCAAGCTGGAGGACATGCTCAATGAAGTACGACAGAAGTGCCAGGAGGAGTCCCAAATGGTGAGCGCAACATAACCCCTTCATCACAAGGCTCCAGTCCTGAGCTCATTGACATGAATACAGTCTTTAAAAGAAAAGCTCTTTTTTATTGTAAAGTGTACTGCTGTGTGTGTGTGTGTGTGTGTGTGTGTGTGTGTGTTCAGATCTCATCACTCCAGAGTCAGATCCATTCTCAGGAGTCAGACCTGCTGAACCAGGAGGAAGAGCTGAGTCGGGCTAAAGCGGACCTGTCCCGGCTACAGCAGGAGGAGAGCCAGCTGGAACAGAGCCTGCAGGCTGGCAAGATCCAGCTGGAGACCATTATCAAGTCCCTGAAGGCCACGCAGGATGAGATCAACCAGGTAACAGCTGAAGAGCTTTTCACTCCACCACATCATGATCAGTCACATAGTAGTGAGTCGGTATTTAATCATGAGGATGATTCACTAGTAATCTGAAATGAAAAGGGCCAATTTATTAAACTAAATGGTGCGTCTGAATGCTGCGTACCATGGTGTGTCTGAAAACTTGATTCTGATTGGCTGGAAGGTGTGCGTTCAAACCGTATAATGCACAGGAAGTTCCAGTCAGTTTAAACACAGTTCTAAATTAATGTTCTGCCTAAAAAGAACTGTGACCATGGTAACATACAGTTACAGCTGCATACAGTAGTTAAACTCACAGCTTCATTATTAGTAGAGACGCGACACAGACACAGGTAATTCTCACACACACATACACACACACACACACAATCTCTCTCTCTCTCTCTCTCTCTGTCTCTCTCTCTCTCCCTCTAATAATTATTTATTATAATTCAGTCAGATAAATGTAATCTCATCACACTACTTTATCTCTGTGAATGATTTAGAGTCAGCAGAAATCTAGATATAACGACCCGTATATAAAATAACTAACGGAAATTAACAGTTATTTTTATCATTTCAGTCAAATTTTGCACGGCAAACATCAATGACAGCTTTAAATTGTCAATGCTGGCAAGTGACCATGGTATAAGGGAGATAACCCACAGCTAGGTGTGCATTACATGATTTTATACCACAGCGCTGTTGAATTGTTGATTCTGATTGGCTGACAGACGTTCTGAGGTGTGCAATTTTTTTTTTTTACAGTAAATGCACGGCAAAAGTAGTTCCAGTCAGGTCTTGGCTGCATTACAGTTCCATATCACTTCACCAAGTTAACTGAAATAATGGAGAAGTTAGGCTACTGTCCACCGCATGACACAGATCTAACAACAAACAAAATGACAGAAAACCAAGATTTTCCAGAAATAAATAAGGAATAATTGACGACGGGCCGTTTTAATTATTATTTAAAAAATAATGTGCACCCGAGGTGATAATGCAGCCACGAGGTGAAGCAGAGGCTTTAGCGATTTATATGCAGTTATTAGAGAGAGAGAGAGAGAGAGAGAGAGAGAGAGAGTGAGAGAACACGTGTGATAAGCTGATGAACAAGTATCAATATTTATTTATTTATTTGTTGTATTTTCTGCAGTAATAAAAACAAAAACAAAACTACAAGTTCTTACAAGTAAGACCAAGTAGGCCTATCAATATTTATTTATTTGTTCTATTTGTATATTATCAGCATGAAACGAAAAAACCCCCTGTGAAACTCTCTCTCTCTCTCTCTCTCTCTCTCTCTCTCTAATAACTGCATATCAGTGGCTGAAGCGTCTGTTACTAGCTCTAAAATGACGTTTTGGAATTAGCAACAGAGGCTTGACATGGGATGCGTAATAAATTAATTCCACACACAACAGCATTTTGTGGACAAAAACCCAACAAATGTCTTGAAAGAAAACCTCTGAACAATGTCTTGAGGTGAGGTAACTGGGGTATAAGTGGAATAATTGATTCTGGTCTGTTGCATTATTAGAAAATGGCGCATTATTTTCTAATAATTTAAAGGCTCGTCTTCAGTGATTCCTTACTTAATGCATGACCTGGAGGCAAAGACCCCCCTGACATGAAGCAAATGCCTTAAAATGGTGTAATGCTGTGGATTATCTCTTACATGTACGCTAGAAAAATAATAATAAGCTGGCCAAAATTATTTATTGGATTTTTAATTATTGAACAATAAAGAAAAGTGATTAGTTGTAGCTGTTTAGTTGACTTTAACTAACCCTAGCTTGTTACCTAGATTGGATTTATCATCATTAGTACCACAGAAGAAGACTGGTGTAACTCTGATGATGAGGTTGTTTGGTACAGTTAAAGGGAGAGATCACATCACATATCGCGGAACTCCTGAAAAATACACGTTATTTTTTAGTTACATTGCAATGTTGGAATAACGCCAATGAAATATTTTCCATATACCATAAATAATACAACTTTCCTTGTATTCACTCACTAACAAGACTTTTTTTTCCCCTCTCTTCCCCACTGGCATTTTGTCCTCCATGTTTGTTTTGCTCACTTGATTGGTCTTGAGGTAAAAAAGCATTTGATGTCACGTTGCGCTTTTTTTTTTGGATAAATAAAAAAAGGCAACTGTGAGCACTATTTAAACCGGCCGTATTGGTTTCCTCCAGGTTCTCTAATTTTCGCCCACCTCCTAAATATATACCATGTGACTCTATATTGCCCCTTGGTGTGAGTGAGTGTGTGAATGTGTGTGCATGGTGCCCTGCGATGGATTGGCATCCCATTCTCACACCCAATGTTCCTGAAATAAACTTTCAGATCCACAACAACCGTGATCAGGATAATGAAATGAATCAAAGGATCTTAACTATGCTCCACAGTTATGTAGGAGGTGCATGTTGCCCTACAGTCCACTAGAGGGCGATGGGTCCATACACAGGCATCAGGGCTGTTCATGGTCGAGAAAGCACATTGTCATAACACATATCTGTTTAGTATATATTCAAATGAACCATCCGAGTGGACTAATACAGTGTCACTGTTGTGTGTGTGTGTGTGTTGTCTATATCTTCCAGCTGTGATACAGATTGTGTTTGTGTTTTGTGCTGTAGGCTCGCAGCAAGCTCTCTCAGATCCAGGACAATCAACATGAGATAAGCAAAAGCATTGAGCAGTACAGCAGCGCTCTGAACGGCACACATGGAGGCAGCATGACTAACCTGGCCGACATGAGCGAGGGGTTCCCGGACAAGGAGAACGGGGGCTTCGGGGTCATGGTGAAACCTTCATGTTGTTTCTTATGTTGTTTTTCATAATCTTTTATATTATACCGCAATAATGTTGAATTAATTGTGTAATTGTGTCATTTTTATTTCTAGCCCAATTGTTCTTATAAGCCTTGTATGTGATGAAGAGTTGTGAGTGTTTAATCTCTGCGTGTGTGTGTGTGTGTGTGTGTGTGTGTGCAGGATGACCCATTTAAAGTGAAGGCGAGTGTGTTCAGCACAAACTCTCAGGAGATGCACACAGACCCCTTTCAGTCTGAAGATCCTTTCAAATCCGACCCTTTTAAAGGTTCTGCTCACATTTTATCTCTGTCTTGTTCTCTCTCTCTCTGTTTCTATCTCTCTCTCTCTTGGTTTCTCTTTCTGTCTCATTCTTTCTCTCTCTGTCTCTCTCTCTCTCTTTCTTTCGCTCTCTTTCTCTGTCTCTCTCTCTGTGTCTGTCTGTTTGGCTCTCTTTCTCCCTTGTTTTGCTTGCTTTGTCTGTCTCTCCTCATGTCTCTAAAGACAAAGAGTGTCTGTCTCTCTTTTTGTCTCTGTCTTTCTCACTCTCTCCTCTTTCTGTCTGTCACTCTCTCTGTGTTTTTCTTTCTTTGTGTTTATCTCTCTCTCTCTCTCTCCATTTCTCATCTGCTCCCTCATCTTGCACATTTGTTGAAATAAACCCTCGTGCTTCACTGAGACACACGCACAAGCACACGCTCTGTCTTGGAGATGAATTGTTTGTTTTCTTTACTTGGATGTGAGACATCATGTGACTAGTGTTTGAGGTTTGGCTTGCGCTGGCATATAAATTCCTCTCTTCTGTTTTTTCCTCTTTCTTTCTGTCTGTGTTCACTTTCTGTGTAGGTGATCCCTTCCAGAATGATCCTTTTGCCAAGCAGCCTCCCACAGCAACAGGTATCTGCTCTGTCCTAATGCATGATGGGAAACAGTTCTGGGCCTTGCACTGAGATTTGCATGGATTGCAGCATCACGCTGGCTTGCAGTGGCACACTTCTCTCTTTCTTCTATTCAGCTTTCAGTTCTCCAACTCTCATACTAAATCGAGGTCATTTATAAAGTGTACATTGGGCTTGTTTTGAAGGTGTGGCATTGTAATGAGGTTGTGTAAGAACTGGGTGTGCACACAGCGTAATTTACAGCAAAGCTTTGACATGAGTGAATACACTCCAACTGGTGCGTTTATATCCAGTTTATACAGATCGGGCTAATATTAACTCCTGATTTAAATCTGTAAAAAATCTGTAGCCAAGGTTACTGTGCATTGAGCATTTTCTGAGAAAAAGGATTGCACGTTTCAGAAAGACTATATGAGACGAGATGGCGGCATCAGGCCATTTATATTTCAGCAGGTATATCTGGACTAAGTGACCCACTGTCACATGACCTAACATCAAGGGTATTCAAGGGCATCTTCTTTTTTTTTTTTTGGGGCATTCAGAAAACAAGAAGTCGTGTGATTTTAATTTATTATTTTTGCTCGTGATTTACCATTTTAAAGCTTTCCAGAACAGCCTAAAATAAAGCTAAAACAAAAAACAAAAAGGAGCATTTCCAGTGAATAAAATATTGGCGCATAATCAGAAAATTCAAATAATTTCTTGCATAATCAGAAAATTTATACAATATTGTCACAAATAATCAGAAAGCGAATGAAATATTGTCACATAACAAGAAAATCAATATAATATTGGCACAGATAATTAAAGAACAAAAAATATTCCCACCCCATATAATCAGGAATCAAAAAAAGAATAAAACATTTGGCCTGTAATCAGAAAACAAATAAATTATTGGACATACTAAAACAAATACAATATTGGCACATATAATAAAGAATAAAATACTGGCATGTGTAATCAGAAAATGAACATGATATTGGCATATGTAATCAAAACAAATAAATAGAATGTGGGACGTATAACTGGAAAATGAATACAGTATTGGCACATGTATTCAGAAAAGACAATAATATTACATATAATCTGAAATGAATATAACGTTAACAGTGATATTGAACATATTGTCTCATATAATCAGAAAAAAAAGAACATTCTTGTACTTCGGTTTTTGAAAATTGAATGAATAAAATCCATTTTTATAGAAATTAAATGTAATCTGTGGTACTGTAGCTCTTGATGAAAACTTTCCTCCCTGTCCTCACGCAGATCCATTCGGCGGCGATCCGTTTAAAGAGACGGACCCATTCAAGAGCACTTCAGACGACTTCTTTAAGAGGCCGGCCAAGGCTGATCCCTTCACCAGCTCGGACCCTTTTAGTAAAAGTGCTACTCTTCCAGTAAAGGTAAAGGAGCAGTCAGAGAAAGCTGTACAAAAACAGTGCACAATATTGACAAAAATACCATCACAGTACTTTAGGACAGTAAGTTGTGTGTCATGATATATATTTCTGAGGTTCAGACTAGGCTTGTGTGATATGACTGTTGAATCGTTCTTGTACGGACTTTCGCTGGCATTATTTACAGTGACCTTTACTTCTATTCTATTATATTAATAATTGAGCAAGTTTGACAATTTAACTCTCAATGTATGCTTTTTAAATGGTAAAACGCATGAGTTTTCTTGTTAGTTTTGCATTTAGCATTAGCTAGCTTGTTGAGGTTACATCAGTTGTGAGTGTAATTGACTGTGATTAAGCCACTCTTCACTAAACCATGGTTAATCTAGCCGCACATACAGTTTAGGGATGTGTCTTTTAGATACATATCTGAATGCTGAAAATAAAGAAGAAACTAAGCAGAAAGAAAATGGCAAATGGAAACTTGCCATGCTGCAATCTGGTGATTTTTTTATATTATTATTATCATTTTTTTTATTCTCAATCAGAATAAAACTACATACAAAATCTGTAACAGCATGTAATCACAAAAGATAATAACACTGAATCTTTGGAATCTCCTAAACCTCCAGCATCCAGCTGAGTTTTCGCAATTGCCTTTGCCAACAAGCAGTTTCCGCCCTCTTCCCCACTCCCAATCCTCCATCATGCCTTTCAGGTCCATCAGGTTTTATTTTTTATTGGTTCTGGGTGATAGTCAAGATTTGGTTTAATGGTAAAGTGCAATCAGGGAAAAGTCATTATTGCACAAGCCTAGTTCTGACACTGCGCCAGTAAAAAAAAAAAAAAAAAAAAGCCAATGGAAAATCTACTCTAGGTTCTAAAGTAATCATTTTTCAGTTCAGCATAATTGACTGCTAAAGTTGGTTCATGGGATAAAGTTGGGTATCAGTGTTGTAAAACCCCATTTATATGTTTAAACGTCGCAGTGTACTCTGACAAATGTCTGGTCTGTGCATTCCAAACACGCTGTGCTGCACAATACGAACAAAAATAGCATATTGCAATACATTATTACAGAATTTGATTGCGATATTTTTTTGTAAAAAAAAAAAAAAAAAAAAAAAAAGAAGAAGAAGAAGAAAGATTTTTTTTAAAAAAAAAGGCAAACTTGTGATGTGTCACTGTTAAATAAATAAATAAATAAATAAAATTCGGTGTTCCAGAAAATAAAAAATTGAAAGAATTGGTTCGGCTATGCAGACTAAACTAATGATGATGTAAGTTATAAATATAATAGCTATAACTGCTTATGTTGGTAGCTGATTTTATTTTAATTAATTAGCTTTTATATTTAGTATATAAAACGTAAAAGGACTAATGGCATTTAACTGTAAGGTGATTCTTCAGATTTGAATGCTATTAAAGTATCATATGAAACAAAAGCATGTTTTCAGTTGATTTTATTGCAATAATTTTTTTAAATCCTACAACAGCTACATAATTTGGGTTAATAATCACTCAACCTCAACTCCTCAACCACTAATGAGCTGAACAGACTATGAGGTGTTGTCAGGTTGGCTGAAAAGCTCCCACTCAGAACCCTGTCTTCCCACAAAAACCTGTTCATCTCCAGAGCCCGGAAGTGAACAGAAGAAACTCATCGCTGACCCCTTACACCCTGGCCACCACGTATTTAAACTCCTTTTCTCCGGCAAGATTTTCAGTTGTGTGTGTGTGTGTGTGTGTGTGTGTGTCAAAATCCAACAGAAACCAGAACAGCTTCTTTCCTCAGGCCGTCAGACTTTAATTGCCTAATAAATATGACGACTGTGTCAGTAACAGCACTGTGACCAAGATGCAATTTTTTAAAATTTAGTTACTTGCTCAGTATCCACTCCTGTTCACAGCCCTGCAAGCGTTTACGGTTTAGCCGTAGCATTTTATCATTTAGAAAACAGGAGTTGTAACTGTGGGCTCTTGACGGTGAGAAATGGAGGAGCTGCTGTCTTTAGGTATGGCTCACCGGACTGGCTAAGCAGAAAGAGGACTCGGAAAGCAGGCGTGAGAGAGTGTAGATGTATTTCTTATTGTTTAAGCCCTCTTTTCAATCATTAACAAATGGATACTTCTCAACATAATTAAACTGTAGAAATGAAATTGACAGACTCGCTCCCCAGCTCTGTAAGACCCTGCCCGAGTTGCTCCGCTCAGCACTTTTGAAGCTAATATTACCCATGACTCCTTGCGCAAAGGAGGAGGAGTTTTGTAATGGTTTGCTTCGCCGAATTCAAGGATGCATTTTCGAGACGTGGAAAAATAAATTAAGAGAATGATAAACTATATAGTATGAATGATATAAGGAATAATGAGTGAATAAAAGCTGAAATGAAACAAGAGGCTTTTGTATGTTTGTATATTTATTTTTTTGTATATTTTTATGACATCTTAGAAGAACTGGACTGCAGACCCTACATGTACTTGTACAAGCGCCACTCAACCACGCCCCCACTGCAACATTTACCTCACTGTTTTTTTGATGTTCCATGGCGTACATCTAAACACATTGAACCACTGGTAAATTCAATAACATGGCGAAAATCAGCATTACAGAGCAGAGGTGTAACACCGTCTGAGCCAACATAGTGTTGAAGCATGTGTCTTTGACAGTATCACGTGTATCAGACATGCATTAAGACATGGAGTGTGTGTATATACAGGGTTTCTGGAACGTGGAACTGCAAAATTGTATTGTTTTGGTTTTTTTCCTCTGTGCACTGCTGTTTAATAGCTTAAAGTGTGTTATATAGGCTATACTTCAGAATTTTTTATTACATCTAATATGAACTGGACTGCAGACCTTACATGTACAGTAATGGTTTAATTTAAAATACAGAATAAGCTAATATTATTTTTTGCCCTGCATGTTGGGATTTTCTTGCTAGCAATGTTAGTAGCTCTATGTTCATAGCAAATGTGTGCTGTCTTTGTCCGGGTCTTTATCATCTTATTGCATACAGTTCGTGCAGTCTAAAAGTACACTTGTACTTGGCCAGTAAATATATATATATATATATTTTTTCTTCTTCCATTCTCTCTTTGTAGTCTCATCACTTCTCGAGCAGTGACCCCTTCGCCTCCACCAGCCCCAAACACAAAGGCTCAGGTACAGCGCTTGTGCTGAGTCATCTCACACTTTATCACGTGCACATAACTGTTTAAACTGTTTCGAGTTTAAAATGAAAGCTGATATTAGATAAATGACAGTTCCAGCATGTGTTTAATCTCTCTGAATTCTGCTCTACAAGTGTTCGCAGTAAACAGTGGTGGTTGTTTTCACACATATTAGCCCCGGAGTCCTTTCTGGTCCCCGTCACAGAAAAGCTGTGAAGCGAGTAGATGCTGTTAAACGAGTTCCCATACTCGGCATCCTGATCGCCCGCCAGCTCGCTCGCTTGCGAGTGCTCTGCCAATCTTAAAAAGGATGTGACATTCCTCTGCTGTTTCAGTAAACATGTTCTGTTACAGCATTTTTACAGCGATGCAAGGAAGTGCATGGCTGTGTTTTTTTTCTGTTTGTAGTGGTTAGAAGGAAAAAGAAAATCATACAAAGAACATGGGTATAAGCGAGAGAAGAATGTCACTCGAATGCTTGAGGTACACAGAAATGTTTTGCTCAGCAGTGAGGCAACCTGTTTGTCACGTGAGAATTTCAAAAAGTAGTAGAAGGTTTATTAGATCATATCATCTAAAGAAGTATGTAAAACCTTGCTCATATTTAAGGAAACAAATTGAGTTTTCTTATCTCTGATTGCAGACCCATTTGGGACTCTGGACCCTTTTGGAAGCAGCTCATTTGGCAGTAACAGTGGCTTTGCTGATTTCAGTCAGATGTCAAAGGTATGATTAATGAAAGATTGAATTCTCGATTCTGATTGGTCAGAAGGTGTTGATTCGTTTTCTACAACAGCAGCTCTGATAACAGTGCAATCTCTCAATCACAGGTCTATATTCATGCACTTCTATGGTTCTGTCTTGGCCTCAAACCTGACCAACGTGTGAAACATCTCTTCCTTTGGTCAGTGTGTGAACTCTTTGCCTCCTAGATCTGTCAGTCTGACCTCTTGTCCTTGCCTGTCATTCATACAGCAGAGCTTCACTGATGATCCCTTCAACCAAAACCAGGATACTCCAGCTCTCCCGCCCAAGAAGACCATACCGCCTCGGCCCAAGCCTCCCAGCGGTAGGTTTACGAGTTTGACCTGGTGTACACAGCTAAGGTCACACACTGCTGCCTCTACAGTACACAATTTTTCTAAGTCTCCATGTGTTTTTTTCATGCGAGTCTTTCAACAGTTGTACCTGAGACAAAAACCTGCCCACATCTTTCACACACACGGTTTCACAGTTTATCAAGCTGGAGATTAATCGCACTGATATGCATCTCTTTTTTTTCTCTTTTCTTCTTTGAGGTAAACAGGAACAGGAAGGGTTAGAATAGATTCATATTGGGTTTTTTCAGTCATTTTTGCCCAATTTCTTACAAAATATTTAAAACAACATTTTAAAGAAATCTTAAGGTAAGTCATAACACAGTTAAAAAATTGAAATGAAAAACTTTATAACTCACATGTAAAACTCTTCTAGGGGATGGGATGTTTTTCCTCTTTTCAGGTTTCTGTAATTAGTTCCTCTCTTTCATGTAGGGATCAGTAGATGGTGTTTGGATACACAGACCTGCCAGCACATACGCAGGAGTGCCGCATTTTAACATCAGCTATGAGTTTTCACTCAAAAAGACACAAAGATTTTTCCTTCCCCCCCCCTAAAAATAAAAAGACAGAAGAGTCAATGAGTGAGATGCAGCCTCACTTTCTGTCATAGTAGACTTGACTTGGCTAACTTTAGGCACATTTGTAGTGAACATCAGAATGTTTATTAGGGATGCTACTGAAACTTTTCAGCCAACAAAAAAAAAGTTAAATTAAGTAGACCTACTACGAAGCGACAAATCTAACACTTTACAAATGGTTTTAAAAACACTATTTGCTGTGCTGCGGTCAGACATGCATTAAGACATGGAGGTCAAACCCGTTGAACCTGGAGTGTGTGTGTATATACAGGGTTTTACAGCAAACACCAGGCGTTTGTTGGGAAAGCTGTGGCTCATTTGTTTTAGTTGAGATGTAGACACTAGAAAAGTTTCCATGTGTATTTTTCTTATTAATTGCTGTACAGAACATCTTTTTCCTAGAATAAGAAATGTAAACATTTCTCTCTCTCACACACACATATATCCTATGCTTTATTCCTCTTAAGACATGGATGGTCTGGATATAATTTAAAAGCTAAACCTTTTTTTTTTTTAAATTGCAGTATCAGTGTAGCTCACTCGAGTAATGAAACCTCTATTTCCTTATATTGAACCGTTTTTATTTCTTCCTACAGAAGCATTTTTAATTGTTCCTAGATGTTCATTGTTGTCAGAGTGTTTAAGAGGTTAGAGTTGGAGGTTTAGTTGGTATATTAAAGGGGGTAAGGTTACAACTCGAGCGCGTCAAATCATCTGCGGTTTGCCTGCACTGGCAGCATTATGCTGATCTCCACGCCCTTCCTCACTTCCTCTGCGCGCGCGCGTGCGTGTGTGTGTGTGTGTGTGTGTGTGTGTGTGTGTGTGTGTGTGTGTGTGTGCGCGCTTGGTGTAGGGTTGGTGTAGGGTTGGTGTGTGTGTGTGTGTGGGTTTTTTTTTTTTTGTTTTTTTTGTTTTTTTTGTTTTTTTTTGAGAAACTCAGGGTAACTTCTCTACCACAAACAAACCTAATTTCCCACCCATTTTACTGTAATTCATATATTTAAATATCGCAATATTATCCAAGTTTGGTCTAATTAATCCCGTTTTATTGCTTAAGGTTTTCCCCCTACATTATTCTACACTGAATAATAATTATTTTTTGCTTATGCGTACGGTGGAAAAACACACACATGCTGTGTTAAGCTGAAGAAAAGGTTCCCATGTATTAACTGGCTTTTCTGAGCATCGTAGAGTTACATTCGCATGCCCTTGTATTGTAGGTGTGAATGGAGCAATGATAAGCCGTGCTTGTGTTTTTTGCTGGTTTTGAGCTGTCAGGGTGGAGCTCGACGTTGTGGTTTGCTATTCCGTTTACTGAAAGAGAGAAACTGATTGCTGGTCTAATATAAATAACAGCCCAGATCACATTGCGGTTAACACCTTTAAGAGGAACCAAGAGCCAGTTTAAAGTTCTCATGAGATATGCTGTGCCAGTTGTACACAAAAAAAGTGTTACACGTAAGCATTTTTGTGTGTGTGTTTGCGTAATTGCTTAACATCAGCGTTTTACATTTTTTATTCATGTTAATGGTGTGATGGCTAAAAATGTGGGGTGTAAGTTGTTGTTATAAATTAGTTGAATAATAAATTTTTTATGTCGTACCATCTGGTAGATTAAGTGGCATTACTGGCACACCACAAGTGTGACTGAAACAGCTGTGGTTTTTTTTGGGATGGGTTAATCTTTCGAGGAGGCTTTGTGTTAATCATACTGGCATGCATGTGCACTCTCTTGTAATCAGTACATTCTTAAATATTTTATTATTTTGCCATTTGTCAGTTTTTCTTCCCCCTGGTTCAGTGTAAGAGGAGAAACTGTCATCCCCTGACTAAAAACAAGCGTGCTTCTAGATCAGGGTGTGGCACAGTTCTTATTCACTCCCTCAGTCAAAAAGGAAATATGAATAACGTGCAGCTCATGAACATTGCAACAGCTTGATTATAATAAGCTCACATCCATTAATGACTGTGTCTTATTGTATAACATCAGGAAATTTTATACAAGGATGAATGGATATTAGCATAAAAGTGGATGCTGATTTTTCTTTAGTTTCATGTCTAAGCAGAATACAACACTGACTGTCCAACTTTCCAGGAGAAATAGCTACATGTCAACTTGGTTACTTATACCTCTTCTCGCCATAAGAGCAGTGGGTAAGATCATTTATAAAGCATGCTTAAACCAAAGTGTTAGACTTAGACTTGCAACAAGCATAAAAAGATAAAACAGATAATAACACAGGCATCCAATTTAAAATGTCAGAAAGCTAACATGTAAAATGTTTTGACTCGAGTGCTATAACAGTAGGAGTAGACCTAATGTTCAACAATCTTGTGGTAGTGCCAGTCAATCCCTGATGTTTAAGCAGGGACCATGAAACAGCCGAAAGCAACAGAGTTGAAGAGCTCAGAGACCTGGAGGCAGAGAATATGGTCTGAGTGCATCAGTGATGGAAGGAAGTTCATGAAGGGCTTTAAAAGCAAATAAAAGAATCTGAAATTGGAGGCTAAAACTGGGATCATGTGAGCCCTTTAAAAAATTTTTTTTAAAGAACTGTTATTAAACAGTTTACACTGTCAGTATTTATCATGTTGTTGTTGTTATAAGCTTAAAGAAGGAGCAGCTGTGTTCAGCAGCAGGAGGGTGAACCAAAAATATTAAAGTTTTTTTTTTGTTTTCAGTTTTTTAGTTTTCGTTGTGGTCAGCAATGTGTTGTGTTCTGTGTGTTTTGAAAGCCATCGTGTATGATAAAGGAACATGACAGTGGAGTGACAGTAGAGGTAGCAATGTAACATGTTCACAACAGTAACGGATTAAACAAAGCCAAAGCATCCAGAGGTGAGAAATGTTTGTAGAGTCACAAGTCAGCATTGAGGTATAACCATCTGATCGTACACCGTGACTAGCCATGAAACCGTGACACCATAAAAAACCCTAATCATGGTCTGACCAGCAGACTTGCCGTCCACTTTAATGCTACGTTACAATCGTCCTGGTGTATTGCACAATAAGTCGCCCCTGTTGGTGGATGTGATTAACATTTTGTCTAATATTTTCTTATAAATGGGGGAAAAAAAAGTGTTTTTCTTTCTGAACTCTTCCAGGCAAAAGCACTCCAACTAACCTATCCGGATCTGTGGATTCAGCCAAGTCGAGCGATCCCTTCCAGCCCTTCGGCTCTGACGCTAATGACCCGTTTCAGAGTAAAAAGGGGCTCGGGGACCCGTTTAGTGGCAAAGATCCTTTTGCTCCATCTGCTTCAAGTAAAGCCACTAAAGATTCTTCCTTGGGTTTTGCAGACTTCAGCTCTGTAAGTTGAGCTTAGTGATACTACTCTTCTTGTCCAGTCCACCTTTTCTTTTCTTTTTTTTTTTTTTCTTTTTTTTCTTTGTTCCCTCAAACATTCTCTGCTTTCTAGTGAGGTTTCTGGAACAGACCACACCATTTGGCTTCTGTAGCTCTCAGTCTATGCTGTTGCCTCATGCTGGCTATTCTCCATCTCTACTGCCATTACTTTTTGAGATAAACCAACTCCGTGAAATGATCTATAATAATGAGAGAGGGGAAAATCCCCAGCAAATGTAGGTGGTTGTGTTGTAGCTGCACTGATTTATGGGGCACTTTGACAGGAAAGGTTGCTACTTCCACCCTTCCTGGGGCAAAATTTGACTCTCTTTGAAATGAAAAATGGGTTACTTTTGGTGTTGTGCACATCAGAGCTTGAACTCTTACTATATTATTTTCTTCTCAATCTAAGTAAAACTCGTTCAAATGTAACTAGGTGCAACCTGGAGGAATGGATTTTTTTCATTTAAACCCATTTAAATGCCAGAAAGTAATCTTGCGATATTTTACCTTTTTTCCCCGCAACTACTGTGCACAGTTTTCACAAAACTTGACAAAATTGTATGGTGGCGGTTCTTTTTTTAGCAAAAAAGGAATTCCAGTTTTCCTCAGACAAAATGTATCACCACGTGTCTTTGAAATGTACACCGATCAGCTGTAACATTAAAACCACAGACAGGTTGGAGTGGTTAGTACATACCAAAAGGGGTCTAAGGAAGGACAACCGGTGAACCGGCGACAGGGTCATGGGCGCACAAGGGTTACTGATGCATGTGGGGAGCGAAGGCTAGCCCGTCTGATACGATCCGCAGAAGAGCACAAACTACTGAAAAGGTTGATGCTGGCTATGATTAAAAAAAAGGTGTCAGAACACACAGTGCATCACAGTTTGCTGTGAATGGGGCTACGAATGCGCAGATCGGTCAGAGTGCCCATGCTGACCCCCGTCCACTGCTGATAACGCCTACAGTGAGCATGTGAGCATCAGAACTGGACCATGGAGCAATGGAAGAAGATGGCCTGGTCTGAGGAAGCACGTTTTCTTTTACATCATGTGGACAGCTGGGTGTGTGTCTGTGTGTCTTTTACCTGGGAAAGAAATGGCACCGGGATGCACTATGGGAAGAAGGCAAGCTGGCGGAGGAAGTGTGATGCTCTGAGTAATGTTCTGCTGGAAACCTTGGGTCCTGGTATTCATGTGGATGTTACTATTACACGTACCAACTACCTAAACATTATTGTGGACCAAGTACACCTCTTCATGGCAACAGTATTCCCTAATAGCATTGGTCTCTTTCAGCAGGATAATGTACCCTGCTAAGATGTTCAGGAATGGTTTGAGGAACATGAAAGAGTTCAAGTTGTTGACTTGGCCACCAAATTCCCCAGATCTTAATCTGATCAAGAATCTGTGGGATGTACTGGACAAACAAGTCTGATCCATTAAGGCCCAATGTTGCTACTTACAGGACTTAAAGGATCTGCTGCTAATGTCTTGGTGCCAGATACCACAGCACACCTTCAGAGGTCTCATGGAGTCCATGCCTCAACAAGGCACAGCTGTTTTGGTGGCACAAGGGCACAATATTAGGCAGGTGATTTTAATGTTATGGCTGATCGCTGTATATCAAATGAGATTCTGACTCTGTGAACATCCGTGAAATAGCCTCGCTTTTCTCTCTCTCTCTCTCTCTCTCTCTCTCTCTCTCTCTCTCTCTCTCGATGTTAATAAGACAAAAAAATGCAGCTTGTCATGTGACCGAGAAATCGCAAAGCATAAACTCCTCTATCCCGAAAATGTCGGAAAACTTATAAAGCACCGACATTGGAGACTTCTTCCAGCAAACTTCACAATATCATGATTCACGATTACACATTTTACGTGATCGTCTGGTGTACCATATAAGAATGAGTGCATTAATATAAACCTGTGATTTGCAGCTGCACTATTGTCAGAGCTGCTGTTATAGAAAATCAATCAACACTTTCTGACCAATCAGAATCCAGAATTCAACAGCGCTGGGGTATAAATCTAATAGACATTATATTACTGAATGGTGAGCTGGCACATGATTAAGGCGAGCATAGCATTAAAACACTGTTTTAATGATATGTTTAAAGTAAACATCAGACTTTGGACCCATGGCATGCTGACAGAAAGCCACTGTTACACCCTTAGCATGGCCTTTTCCCTCATGATTAAGTTGCTGTGATTAAGAGCGTCGTCCTTTTTTTTTTTTTTTCCCAAGAGAAATTGTTATATAGGTTAGCCTATTGTCATAATCTCATTATTTTAGGTTAATTTATATGCATACAGTTTAACATGGTAGTTCTAAGACAGGACCTTGATTTAAGTGAAAAGGTCATCTGTAGGTTTATCCTATACACGCTGAGGGTTGTTTATGGTTTAGGTTATTGGCAGTAGGGGGCTTTTGGAGGCGCTTCCATGGTGACTGGTTGACAGGAAGGAGCAGTATCACTACTCAGCTCTCAGCCTGGAGATTTCTCAGCATGGGATTTGTTTGTGCACTCATTATTTATAACTCATCATCATCATCTCTCTCAGCTGTCATTCTCCTTTCTTTGTGCATGCAATGGGGACACAGTGTTTGCTAAACTCCTCATTTGTCCATCAGTATTACTGCTAAATGTACGATATTTGAAAAATCATTCCATAATTTTTTTCTTCTTCATAATAATAATAATAATAATAATAATATTCATAATGGTCACCTCTGCCAGAAAGTGTCCTTTAGTCTATTTTGAGACATTATGGTAAGGAATAAAGCATTCTGTTTTGTGCTGTTGTTGGAAAATAATCAATGACAGGGTGGTGTGGTGAAGCAGACTTGCTGTTACTATGCTGAAGTTGATTATTTTCCTACAACAGCACATTATAAAGTGTGTTATTCCTCTTATACCACAACAAATGCCATTTTATGGTTTTGAAACGTGCCTAATTTTGTTTTAAATGTCTCATACAATAGATTTGCATGCATCCAAGGTAAAAAATTTTATAATAAAGCTCATAATTTAAATTGCAGCATTACCTTATACCCCCAGTGTCACAAACGACTCATTCAATTATCCGTTCTAAAGGATTCATTCTAAACTCCTCCTTTCAGAGAGCACACTCTGCTCTGATTGCTCAGATGTCCCAGTCTGTTGTGATTGGTCATTCACTGTCAGCATGTGTCGAAAAGGAAATGCCCACTACCATAACGAGTTTCAGCTCCTTCTGTTCGCGAGCAGCCGATGAAGACCAGAGGCTGGGTTTTTTGTTACAAACCTACGTAGGTTAGTACAGGAAGTAAGTCTGGAATTACAAACGACTCGTTTCAGCTGTTCAGAATCGCTTCCTTCTTTTGGGAGTCAATAACTCCGTTTGTCATGCGCTTTGATTTTTGAAACTTTGCAGACTTTTTACATTCACAAACAGCTCTAGAACACACTATGTGAAAGGAAATATTTGAAAAACCATAATAGGTGCACTTTTAAATTAGTTTTTTTTAATTAAAGGATATGTCTTACATTTTATTCATTTATAGTTCATATTGTTGAACAACCACAAAACAATTCCACTCACGATATATTCGTTCCGAATCTTTTTTCTCTCTCTCTCTCTTAATAAGACAAAAAGGCCCTTGAGGCCCTGCGCCCCCGCACGCATTACGAGTTAGTTTAGTTGAAAATCGCACAAATGCAATGGTGCGCGACAAGATTTTACGGCCTGGTGATTTCCGACGCAATCGCCTGAATTTTTCGCGCTGTTTATTATCGTGCGTATTATCCCTGAGTGCTGCAGGCATGACATATTTTTGTAGGCCAACCCGGAAGTTAGCATCACCCTGATTCCCTCGACAAAAATCCAATAGGTTTTTTCCATTGGCTTTTAGATTATTGCAAAAAATAAGCTGTGACCAACAAAAGTTTATGATTCTTACATGTTTTGTGCATTAAGATAATCTTCACAAATGAGCACTTTTATGGATTTTGAAGCCTAAATCCAATCACCACAAGTAAAAAGCTAAAGTTACGCTATAAACGAACTACACCATGGTTGCATGACTTCATCAGTACCACTAAAGTTCTGACAGCTCTTTCAAATTTTATTAAAAACCCAACTACAGTAGGAAAATACTAATTGATATATTGATAAATCTACACGTGGGAAAATTAGAGTTGGAATAGTTTGCAAGAGCGCGAGTTAAACACAGTGAGGCTGTAGTAGATGGGTTTTCCTGTTCGGCGTGATGACTTTTAATGTCCCATCTTCGTTTTTCTTCTTCAGACGTTTTCCTCGCCTCCTGATTGGTCAACTTCAAGTAGATTGGCTCGTTCAACCGCACATGCTACGTGAATTGAAGCTGACCATGCCTGAATTTTTTTTCGACATGTTTAAAAATGTTTGGAAGTTCGTAAACTGTTCGCAAGCGGCTCGGCTCCGCTCGTAATACCTCTCGCACGACGTGAGCCACAACCACCGACGAGCACCGACGCTTTCTGCGTGACTGCATTCTATCCTGTCAGGAGCTCGCACAGCAGGCAAAGATCACACCGTGTACGCTCGCCCTTACTGAGAAACCTCAAAGTGTAAACTCCTCTGTCCTGAGACTCTGTCTCATTTCGGAAAACTCTCTGACCGGAGTAAAGCTCTGACACTGGAGACTCCTTTCAAAAAATGTTCTATAAACTTCTCGTTACAGAAAATTTCCCCACGTGTATATTGATAACGCTTTTGAAGAGCACATTAATATAAACCTGTGATTTGCAGCTGCATTACTGTCAGAGCTGCTGTTATTCGAACATCCTCTGACCAATCAGAATCCAGCTCTGTGGTATAATGGGTTTTGGTTTTTTTTCCCCTTACACTTCTGTACAGTGGTGACCTCGTTCTCCTCAGTGCCACGCCTTTTATTCTGCAGTTAATCTGATGTGCATGTTTTTCTCATGTCCATCCTGTTTGTTCAGTTTCTGTTCTCAAAGGAAACGGAATTTGTACCTTTCTGAGCCTCCCATTTTAAAATCAGTGCATGTTTCATTTTCCTGTTTGAGTTTATTGCTTTCAGAAAGCCTCATTTAAAGATTGACTGTCTGTTCTTGGTGTTAGTGGTCTGTTCGATGTCCATCCTGCCCTTGGTCTGTGTGCAATTCAGTCAGTCCTGCGTGACACGTGTTTTCTCAAATGGTTTTTATTTTGTGTGTGTGTGTGAGAACTAATTTTCTCTTACAGGGAGTGAGAAAATGAAGGTAAGATCGTCTGAGAATTTGGTAAGCAGAAATGTAAAGTGACATGCATAAGTATTCACTCCCTTTCACTGTTCCACATTTTGTAGTGTTGCGATCTGGAAGTATAACGGCTTTAACTGGGATTATGTCATGAATCTACATAAAATAACTCAAATTGTTGAAGTGAGAGGAAAATATCAATATAGTTTCTAGAATTATCTACAATTTAAAAAAACATAAGTTACAATTGCTTAAGTCTTCACTGCGATTGCTGTGAAACCCCTAAATTGGCTCTGGTGCAACCAGTACCCATCTGAAGTCCCAGAATGAGTTGAATGGAGTCGAGCTGTGTGCAATTAGTGTCACATGACCTCAATATACATACATCTGTTCCTGGAAGAACCCAGAGTTTGTTAGAGAACATACCTAAACAAGCAGCATCGGAAACATCGAGAATCTAACAAAACAATGTTTTGGTAGAGTATCCGTCAGAGTTTGGTTATAAACCGATATCACATACATCAGGCACAGTGCCATTAAATATATTATTAAATGGAACGAATATTATATAACCACAACTCTGCCTAGAGGAGACTTTGGAAACTTTGGAAAGCCTGTTGAACACTATTAAATTAATTATTATAAAATGGAAAGACTATGGTACAACCGTGACTCTGCCTAGAGGAGGCCGTCCACCAAAAGTCAGTGACTGGGTAAAGAGGGGATTAGTCAAAGAAGTAACCAATATTATGGGCCAGTTTGGTAGATTCATGATATAAAATCCCAATCAAGTCAATTTCAGTTCCAGGCTGTAACATTACCACATGTGGAAAAGTGCAGGGGGGATGGGGGAGGGAGTGAAGAATACTTATGCAAGTCACTTTATTTATTAAGAATGAGGGCATTTAATAAATCAAATCAGTAGTCATCTATTGGGCATTTTTCTGGTCTGGGGTTAGGTTTTGTAAGACATTCAGTTTTAAAAATAAAAGTGTACACAGTCTTTCTTGTTCAAAACATCTTCAACTCATTCTCTAATTTGGCTATATTTGGATGTGAAGCTGGGATCATGTGACAATCGTGGTGTGTTCTGTTCCCACTCTACAGCGCAAAATCGGAGATGCCAATATTTACATTAGCTGTGGCATTTACATTTACATTTTTAAAAAAAAAATTTTTACCTGTTGCTCTGGCGATAGAGGAGATATTACATAAAGTAGCGGTCAGACCAAACACAAATAAATTCTCCTTGATGAAAAGCTGATGGGAAATGGGACATGAAATATTGACATATTTGCTCCTAATAGCATTAAAAAACATTTTACTGTTGCTTGCTGCACATTTGGTGGTGGGGGGGCATCTTGTCCACTGATATACGCCAGAGGTTTTGTGGGGTTTATTTTCTCTCTGCTGGCTAGAATTTACTTTTTGGCAGTGTTGTCTCCTCTGCTAAAATAAAATGTTTTATACTACCGGAGAGTAGTTTGTATTTTGGTAAATGTATTTGGTGGTAACTGTAGACAGAAGCTCTGACTGTAGAAATACTAGTGCATTTAATATTTAGTCTTTGCGTGTCTGTGTGTGTTTTGCATTTTAGATTTTCCAATTCTGTTTATTCTCACGTAAATCTGTGTATCAAAGTCTACTTTTATACATGCTAACTTGTTAAAGTCTGTGTCCGCACTGACCACATTGCTCCACTGTGTTGTGTGGTTTGTTTTTTTTGTTTTTTTTTGTTTTTTTTTTGTTTTGTTGTTTTGTTTTTCTCCCCTCGTCCTCCAGTTTGGGAATGAGGCGCAGCAGATGGAGTGGGCCAAGCGAGAGAGCGAGCGAGCTGAGCGCGAGAGGCTGAAAAGACTCAGGCAGCAGGAGCAGGAGGACCTGGAACTGGCCATTGCGCTCAGCAAAGCTGAGATGAACAACACCTGAATGCTGGCTTCTCCCTCTCACACACCATCTTTACATCACTGCAGCAGAGGAAAGAGAGTGTGTGTGTGTGTGTGTGTGTGTGTGTGTGAGAGAGAGAGAGCGCTGGAGAATGAGTGAGATGTGTATGATGAGAGAAAAGGTTTTTAATGTTTTTATTTTAATGTAATGATGGGGCAACCCGTGTGTTACGTGAATGGGCTCGTGCATTCTACATGCACTGCGTTAACCTGCACTACTCTGACACAATTTATTTAAAGTGTGTGTGTGAGAGAGAACCTGTGAATGTACTCATCCATAGTGATTTTAATCAGGAAAAAGAAAATTCACACACATTCCCACTTTACCCCAAAGACATGTTTGGTGTCTCTCGTTTGCATCTTTATTATTGTTTTTTTTTTTTAAATTGGTTTTAGTAATAGACGACTATATCACTAAAATCTTTTGTGTAAATATTGTCCCTGTCCTGGCCTTCAGTGATGTCACCCAGACGTGCTGATGTGGTTTAGGACATCTGGGAACAACTGAAAGTTTTCTTTCACATAGTTTGGAATGATTTAACCCTCCATAGGCTCAGTATCTTAATGTTTCAAGGACTGAACTTGAAGAACCTACACAGTCCTCCGCGCAGCTCCATCAACACAGGAAGAGAGAGACCGAGATCAAGGCAGATGTGGGTGAGCTGTGAAAAGAATGATCCACGCTTAGGTGGTGCTTGAAAGTTTGTGAACATAAAACACTATCAGATTTTCACTAAAGAAGTCCTAAAACTAGACAAGGAGAGTCCAATTAAACAAACAAGAGAAAAATATTATACTTGGTCACTTAATTATAGAGGTAAATGATCCAATATTAAATATCTGTAAGTGGCAAAAGTATGTGAACCTTTTGCCTTCAGTATCTGGTGTGACCCCCTTGTGCAGGAATAACTGCAGCTAAATGTTCCCGGTAACTGTTGATCAGTCCATGGAGGAATTTCAGCCCATTCCTCAGTACAGAACACCTTCAACTCTGGGATGTTGGTGGGTTTCCTCATATGAGCTGCATTGACTTGACCATTCCAAAACATTAACTTTATTCCTCTTTAACCATTCTTTGGTAGAACGACTTGTGTGCTTAGGGTCGTTGTCTTGCTGCATGATCCACTTTCTCTTGAGCTTTAGATCCCAGACAGATGACCTGACATTTTCCTTTAGAAATCGCTGGTATAATTCAGAAGTCATTGTTCCATCAATGATGGCAAGTCATCCTGTCCCAGATGCAGCAAAACAGGTTCAAACCATGATACTACCACCACTGTGTTTCAGAGATGGGATAAGGTTATTATGCTGGAATGCAGTGTTTTCTCCAAACAGAACGCTTCTCATTTAAACCAAAAAGTTCTATTTTGGTCTCATCCATCCACAAAACATTTTTCCAATAGCTTTCTGTCTTGTCCACATGATCTTTAGCAAACTGCAGACAGGCAGCAGGGTTCTTTTTTCAAAAGCAGTGGCTTTCTCCTTGTAACTCTGCCATGCACACCATTGTTCAGTGTTCTCCTGATGGTGGACCCATAAACATTAACATTAGCCAATGTGAGAGAGGCCTTTAGTTGCTTAGAGGTTACCTTGGGTTCCTTTGTGACCTTGTGAACTATTACACAACTTGCTTTTGGAGTGATACTTGCTGGTTGATCACTCCTGGGGAGGGTCTTGAAATTCCTCCATTTGTACACAATCTGTCTGACTGTGGATTGATGGAGTCCAAACCCTTTAGAGATGGTTTTGTAACCTTTTCCAGCCTCATGAGCTTCAACAAATCTTTTTGTGCTGTTCTTTAAAAATAGGTCACTCACACCTGATTGTCATCCCTTGACTCTAATTTCACCTTCAAATTAACTGCTAATCCTAGAGGTTCACATAGTTTTGCCACTCACAGATATGCAATATTGGATCATTTTCCTCAATTAATAAATGACCAAGAATAATATTTTCTCTCTTTTGTTTAATTTGGTTCTCTTTGTCTGCTTTTAAGACTTGTGTGAAAATCTGATGGTGTTTTAGGTCCTATTTATGCAGAAATATAGAAAATCCTAAAGGGTTTACAAACTTTCAAGCACCATTGTATATGCTCGGGAAAGTGTAGCCTGATGGAGCTGAGACAATCCCCAAAAACACACATGGAGTTCTGTTTGAAGAAGCATAAGCTGGAGAAAGCTCATTGGCTGCTGACCTTCATGGTGGTAGAGTCATGGAGCGTCACATTCTTGTTGGCTTGCTTCACATGCTTCAATTGTTGCTGTGACCGTGGGGGTGGGGGGTGTGTGGAGAATGTATGCCCCTCCCACCCAGAGAGCATGGCCAGTTTTGCTCCATTGGATGATGGGGCGAATGATTTTCCGTTGTGGCCAAAGTGGCCAAGCCCGTTTAACCTTTTGGTTAACCTTTTTACCAACATCTCTGAGACTTCCTACGTCTGCCAGTTGAAGGTCTGTAGAAATGGTGGACAAATTTCATATATAAAAAAGACAGAAGCAAACATCAGACATCAAACATTTCCGTACTACATGTGGGGTAAAGAGGAAAATTGTGTACATTTGATATGAGACCATTCTTTATTCTGTAACAATTCTGTAACTCATGTTCTAAAGAAAAACGTTAAAATGAGAGTGCTCACAATTTCTGAAGCCTTTAGTCGGTTCTCTATTTCCCTGTCACAGACCCTGAGCTGAACTGCGTGGTACGTGACTGGGGCATAGTAGAACGTATTAAAAAAAAAAAAAAAAGCATCTGGGAGTCGTAATAAGTTCTGCTCTTGCCAAGTGTGAAAGGTTGAAAAGAAAATGTGCAAATCAATTCCTTTTATGTTCTGTACCCTTTCTGTGTCTGCCTGATGCGTAGAGATGAGTCATGCAGGTTGGAAGTGATTTGACCCTTTCTTCACTTGTGAGAGCAGTGCTGTATTGTAGGTCTGGTACACACACACACACACACACGGAGCTCCCACTCCTGTGCAGGTTTGAATTTTCTTTGCTGATTCAGCTCTGCAACCTGTTCGCAAAATGTTCATGAACTCATGATGTGTAGAACTTGAACCTGCGCAGGACTTCAGGAGTGGAGATGAGAGGCTGTGAAATAATCCGTTCATATCATTTTCATTTTGTTTTAATTTGTTGTCGATCACTGAGACGCCTAGCGTTTTTCCCAAATGAAAGCTTATTTGTTCTCCATAAGCACAAGCCACTAAAGATGGTGAAATCTTGTTACGATATTAGTCCTGATCATCTTCCAGACTGTGATTAGAAACATCTTCTGAACAGATTCTGCTAACTTCGCCAGTTCCCTGCTTTACCCTTTCAGTATTAATCGAGACGTTTCCTGAGTTCTTTTACTAAAACTTTCCTGTATTTTACTTGAACCGTATGCTGCCTGCCATGTTTAAACCTGTGGTTTTAATATTTTGAGTTGTTGAAGTGAATTTGTTCTTGTTCAGACTTTCTCACCATGGACACATGGACTTTATAGACTTCCTCGAGCTGAGAACATTAACTGTTCACCCTTCAGCTGCAGTCCTCTGTGTGGGCCGGAGTAAAGCAACTCGGTTCAGGGACTACCAGAGTTCGAGTAAAGGTGCCACTGATATTCAGTGTGCTGTTTAGAATCACCTGTTAACTGTAACGTAGTCTACTGAAAGACAAATATTTTTGGTTTGCTCCTGTAATACTCCTTTGCTGACTAGGTGTGTTTCCCCCGGCTCCCTTTCTTTCCTCTTATGAGTAGGCATGTGCAGAAAATTGATAACGTTATATGAAAGGTAAAGAATAAAACATTCTGTTTTTGGAAAATAATCAACATTGAGGTGGTTGACGCAAAGTCCTATAGCAGCACACCTTTTAATTGTTATTTTTTCCCTTTTATACCACAGCAGCTTGCCAACAATTACAATCTTTATTTATTGAAGAATAGCATGTCATACTTTTTAAGCCATTTATAGTTGTTTTAATGTTGTGGTACATCCATGAAACAAGTTCCTGTTGTCACTTTTTTTTAGCAGCTATAAAAAAAAAAAAAAAATAGTTCCCTAACCCTTTCCCTTTCTCTTAAAGTTAATAAGAATAAAAACACTTTGTAATATTACTGAGGAACCTCAGGACATAAACTCCTCAAAAAGATGTGTCAGAAAAGATACAGCTTTATCACTGACCGTTACAAAATTTTGACACTGGAGACTCCTTCCATAAACGTCTCCGTACAGAAAACTTCATAACAATGATTCTGTATGTTTTTAGGAGCATCAGCCGTCAAGTCCCTGTGTAAGATGTTACTATAGAAACAATAATGTGTTCGAATGAGCACATTAATATAAAACTGTGATTTGCAGCTGCACTACTGTCTGATCTGTTCCAGAAAATTTATCATTTTCTGATCAATCAGAATCCAGAGTTCAAGATTAGACAGCTCCAGCATCAGCACATGCCTATTCAGAAGCAGCAACATGACACTTTTATTTTAGCATTAACTTAACAATGTTACTGTATTCATCTGGAGGAACTGATTTTTTTTTTTCCCGTTTTTTTTCCTAAATCCAGATGAACCTTCTCTGAAAATATTTCAATCAGAAAGTTAGGTTCTGTTAATAGTTTACACCATCTTTAACTCTTATTCAATGTGGAGTTTTTTGTTTTTGTTTGTGTTAGTTTTTGTATTTCCATTATTTTCTCTTTTTTATTTTTTGGGAGCTAAATAACACGACGCCTCACATTTCATTAAATGCCCACTCGTGCTGTATTCGTCTTTGTTACCTCCATTGTGCAATAGTTTTGTATATTTTTATTTGTGTACTGAAATACCTGTAAACTCATTTTAACTCTTATTTCTTTATGAAAATGGGTGGGTGTTTTAAATGCCTGTTCATGTCAAAGCAAACGATTCACCGATCTCGCGCTGGTTGCGCTCTTTTCGGCCTGCCTTATTCCCTCGCCTCTAGACAACGGACAGACCAAATTATTAATCACCATACTGAAATGCATTTATAAAAAACATAACTACATAATGTATATCACGTTATATTTGTCTTATAAAAAACAACATATAACTCCAAATGTGTAACTGGATGCATTTAAAAAGATTCCAGAAATTAATAGTCACTAGAAAAGCTTGGGTTTACTTGAAGATGCCAATGCTTGCTATGTGGTCCTTTTGTTTCACAGAATAAAATATACACCATTTCAGATACACAGTTGTGTCCTCTATGATTATTTGATGATAAATACTTTAGATTTGGATCTACAAGTGACTAATTTACAGCAGGGATGTTTACTTTGGGTGGGTGAAGAAATGTTTTCTACATTTTATTGCTCTCATGTCAACTAATTGAATTGTGCTTTAGCTTCTTGAGAGAGTTATGAGTAAGAAAATGAAAACGAAGAGCAGCTGCAGCATGAACCTGTGCCGACGTTGGCTAACTCAAGCCGCGTGAACTAACAGGAAATTCCAGGCTATGTTTTTTTATTTTTTTTTTATTTACTTGACGTGGTGGTGGTGGTGGTGCAATGAAAATGGAGGATCTGGGAGTCGGATAGAGTCGATTACCTGCCAAATCCTCTGTCTGATGTTTACTTGTGCTGCATTCTTCTCTCCTTATTTACCTCCTTTTTTCCCTGGAGGTCTTCATCCCTGATTTCTAGAGAATAAATAATACAAATTAAGCACTAGTCAAATAGCTTTTAGGACTTGTTAGGCAATTTCATGTAATTTAAATCTTTTTTTTTTCTTTTTTTTTTGGTGTGTTTTAAGATTCTAAACTTACAGAAAGTCCCAGTTTATTATTCAAGCCATTATTCAGCTTAAAGCACAATATTCAGTGGAGCTAATAATGGCTATGAGAGTTCATCAGAATGATCTGATTTGCTACCAAATGGAAAACCACACTTGTGTTCAGTGTCTGAACAACACTCTCTTCATCTTTTAGCACTGTGGGATTTCAGTTTGGCTCATGGGGTGTGACCGCGTACCAGTGTCTTGATATGCTATCAAGACATTCAAAATACACTATATGGCCAAAGGTATGTGGACATCTGACCATCACACCTATATGTTACCACAAAGTGTGAAGCACATGGTTGTGTAGAATGTCTTTGTATGCTGTAGCATTGAAATTTCTCTTGTCTGGAACTAAAAGGCCCAAACCTGTTCCCACATGACAATACCCCTGTGCACAAAGCGAGGTCCATGAAAACAAAATGTGTCAAGGTCGGTGTGGAAGAACCCCCATGGCCTGTGTAGAGCTCTGATCTCAACCCCACTGAACACTTTTGGGATGAATTGGAAAGCTGACATCAGTGCCTGACTTCACTAATTCATTAAGCCACTCTTGAGGCTGAGTGGGCAAATCCCCAGAGCCACACTTCAAAATCTAGTGGAAAGCCTTCCCAGAAGAGTGGAGGCTATTATAACAGCAATGGGGTGACTAAATCTGGAATGGGATGGTCAGGTGTCTAAAAACTTTTGGCCATATATAGTGTAACTACACCATTAGTTAAACCACTTGGCCTTCACACCAGACCCTAGCAGAATGTAGAGCAGTGTGAAAATATCACAACACATGAACCAGACTAAACAGACAACCCCACCCTTTTGCTAGCACTTGCTTATAGGACGAAGGGTTCAGTGGTCTTGTGTGTGTCAAATCAAATCAATCTGAAAGCCATGATGAGAGGCACACTTTTGACTATATCTTCTGATTCTGATATGCTGCTAATTTCTATTAATTCCCACTAGGAATTATTGGAGGTGGTTGTCAGAATTTTGTGCCCTTAAAATGGCCAAAAAAGGTTGAGAACCCCCTAGTGTACATTGTCATTTCCAGGTCCTTTTTGTGTTTCAAATAAAATAAATATATAAAACATTTCCTTCAAGCAAAATATTTAAAACTGAATATTAAAAAACAGTTTGAAAAAAGGTTAAACTTACTAAATGTAAAGTGGAGCAAACGTTTTCTGTCTTGTTTTGATAAACTACTAACGGCTGATCGATCCTATTAACAAGTACGTTTTAAAGTCCAGTTACCATAACTGTGTGGTTTCCAATCTTGGTCCTGGAGTTGCCTTACTCAGTCCACCACTGAGGGACCAGCACAAGATTATAAACATGCTAAGATATCTGAGACAACCAGAGAACCTATTACACAAACCATAGTCTCCCGAAAGACTTGAGAGGTGGTTGGAGAAAAAGAAAAATGCCATCAGTGCAGCAAAGTGTTCTGCTAACATTGTGATTTTAGCATATAGCTAGAACTAGAGTGGCCCTAGAACTGAACCCTGCACAACTCCCATAGAGAGGATCAATCATGTAAATGTGATGACAGCCAGGACTACACCAGATGAAAACTGATACCCAAACTCAGAATTAATTAGCCCGAAAATTAAAAATGACTCATTTTGTCAATTTGAGGCCAGGGGTAGGAACCACTGGAACAACTAAGTAATTAAACCTAGCACTCCTATGGGATTTAATGTTATTGTAATGTTTCACCTTGAGCTGCTCAGTACATTTTCTCATGTTAAATTAACTAATGATTAATCTACTGTTGTTGACTTTTCAGCATCAGCGAAACAAGATTAATCCTTCTCTGTAGGATATGGTTGAAAATAACTATCTGCAGGTGTTCTCTGAGCAGAATGATATTAATTTGGGAAAAGGTGAATGTTGTGCTTTCGACATGTGTTCGTAGTGGTCCGTTGAGATCGCTGACTGTCAGGGCAGCACATATTGTACCGGTAACACAATCCCTCCTACATATACGAAACATGAGTGTCTGTGACATAAACATAGAGTTAGCTGGCTCTGGGAAATTCTGTTTTTAAGATCTGCCAATAATGCAGCTAATGTTCCTTATGGCATGCTGATTTAAGGTTGAGATCTAATCTGAGATTGGCCTGACCTTGAGGTGTTCCAGACACAGAGGAGTGGAGTGGGTTTAACCAGCTGGTGTTGGAACTGAAAGCTCTCTGTGGAGTCATGCTGCCCTGGGGGATGTTGTGGTAGTGACACAAACAACCTGATTGTCAAGCAAGTTATACTAGCTAATAGGAGCCAGATGGATTATGCTTGTCTCTCAGGCACAGGGCCTATCGCCTTGCGCTCACCGCTCAGGTGTATGTGGTAACAATGTGCAGATCAGGCAATACTAGATCCCAATGTCGTCAACATCTCAGCAAGATTTAATAGTGCAATTCTCTCTGGCCCAAATTACATTGGATGATTGATTCTGTAATACAAGGAATGAAGGTTCATGGCAAACCCGGTGCTCTGGGTAGAACAAATTACCCTAAATTTAAAGTCAAGGAAGTGGAGCTGGATCTGGTCCAAATCCTCCTATAATCCTAACCAATGAGACACTACAACATGGAATAACACACTTATCCAGCCTGAATTAGCTCCATCCCCAGGACTCTGCTCAGGTAGGTGGAGTAGGATCAAATCAAGATTCCAAGCTCTAGACCTTTGGGTCATCTCTGCCCAAGGTAGAAGGAGTTGGATAATGTCCAGACTCCACCCCCTGGACATTTGGTTTGACTCCCCCAGGTATGAGGATTTAGATCAGGTCCAGACTCTATTCCCTGGATATTTGGTTCTACTCTCTCTCCACCAGGAGTTGGATCAGGTTTGACTCTTCTCCCTGGACTTTCGATTCAACTTCTCCCACATATGAGGAGTTGGATCAGATCAAGTCTCCACTTCTTGGACTTTTGATTCAGCTTCACCCAGATATAAGGAGTTGAATCAGGTCCAGACTCCTGACTTTTGGTTCTGCAGTGAGGAGATCTTGCAACAATTCCCAAGCTGCTCCTTTAGGGAGATTGTAGTGGTTTTCCAGCAGGTGGCAAACTCATCCTGTAGAATTCCAACATTCTCAAGATCCTTACATCTGTGTATATAACCAAATGGGTTTAGCTCATTCCATCCATTCCAAGGATTCCCATGTAGAATCCAACACAGAATGCATTTGTGTTTTCCAGAAAGAAAAAGAAACAGCTCTCTTATGGTGCAGATTGAACCTTTTAGGATTGCAAATGGTGTTACATCACTGACGATCCTCCACTGTTTCAGTACTGAGATATGCATCGTACCATACCAGAACGTGTAAAAACATTTTCCAGGTGGCATCAATAATGGTGTAGTATTAACTCTTGTAGAAAATATGTAGTAGATTAATATGATTCAGAACGGGATTTGTCATCTTGCAGCTCATGGAGTTTGATCTCTTCATTTTAGTATCCCTCATGTTCACTACTGAAGCCAATATTCCTTACACACTCCTTTCAGACGAACAGTTATGATGTGCTTAACACGTTACTGAACTAATAAAAAAAAGGTCTCTTTGGAAAGTGTCAGTGGTGCTGAAACCTGGCTTCAGTCTCTTTGTTGGATGGTGGGAATGAGCTCAGAGGACAGATGAATATTTCACTCTTCTTATAGTGATTTTTGGGAAGAAACTTGGTAAAGATTAGATTGTTTCAGACTACTGACTTTCTTGTAACCCATGAAGATTTCTTATTATGATTCATGTTAACGTTCAACAAGAAAATCCTTTCAATATCTGGCTAATCTGCAGTTTCCTGGTGAGCAAGAATAACTATAAGCTGTAAGGAATAAAGCACTTCTTGCGTTGTTCTGATATAAGAAAATAGTCAAGTTACTGTTACCACCCCGAAGTGGATTATTTTCCTATAACGCCACATCCTGAAGTGTTTTATTCCTCTTATAGCACAGCAGTTTGCCAACATTTACAATTTTTAAAAAATATTTATTAAAGAATGACACATCATACTTTTTACCCTTTTATAGTTTCATTTATAATTTAATTTTCTCTCTTGAAGTTAACACATTTTAAAAAATGCATTTCGATGTGTTACCGAGAAAGTGCAAAACTTAACATTCTCTGTTACAAAGCTCTGACACTGGAGACTCCTTCTAAATGTTAAATAAATTTCTACTTGCAGAAAACGTCCTCATATCACCAAATAATGTTAATTGTTAAACTGACATGATAGTAATCCGCACTCGTCATACACATTTCTCACCTCGCTGTGACACTTTTACAAGTCATACTGTGTCTTATAATAAATAAGAGCAATCCGAATGAAGAGTTATACTCCCAAGCTGAAAAAGTGATCTGAAATCCTGAAAGTGATATGAGAGAGTTTTTCTGTTTTGCCTTTTTGAATATGCCAGTCTCAATTCCTCTTTTATGTCAAAATAACACCTTAATTTCAAATCTGATTTCTCTCGTCATCTTATAGCCTTGATGGTCGTGATGGTACAGCTCCACTGGTGATGTGTTCTTCCAAAAACAACAACAACAACAAACAAAAACACCTCTGGACACACTGAGTGCGTTGTATTTGTTGGACAAGATTGTGTTCTCTTTTAAAATGAAATATTTTTAATATTCCCTGTTATGTTTCTTTATACTCTAGACGCTTGTATGATTTCTTATTCTATTTGACTTACTTTCTCTTATACATTTGTGTGTTCATGTTAAATTTATTTTTTATTTTTATGACTTACAAGCCAGTCTGAATCCAATTCAAGCTAAGATCTAAGGTTGAGGGTTAAGGGTCATGAACTCACATTACCTCCAATGCTAACACAACTTTTAAGCCTCTTGAGTTGAACAGACTTGTATCTAGCCAAGCCTCAGCACAGAAAACTGGCCTTGCTCAAAGCTCACTAGATGGATTCGAGTATCAAAACAGTGACTGCTGAAATCTTGCACTCTGAAACCTTATGATACTGGAGAATACGAACTCAAAGAACAGAGATTATTCAAAGAGAGTAGCGCTCTCTAATGAAGTCATCACACCCAACACAATGTATAGAATCTCAGTTAAGTTTAATATGTACAGTAAATACACTATTTACATCACATAAATTATGTACAAGTCAAAAGACTTTGTCCCAAAACAGTTCAGAATTGTAGCCCTTGTCATGTCATGTTGAACATGTGTACAGTTTGTAATACAATTTAAAATACTTATAAACAATTAACATAAAAAAGACCCTGATTGAAAGGTTAATATACAAATATACTTTCCAAAACATTCAGTTTTCACATGGCTTGAGTGGCAGTTTTAAAAAATAAAAACATTGTCTAAAAGCTTATTTCATTTTTATTTTTATTTATTTTTATTTTTTTTTACATATAAGGAAATTTCATGGCACTTGAGATGTATAGTCTAGAAGTAATTTATTTTAAAAAATCATTAAAAAAAGGCACGATCGTGATGTGGGAGGCACATCATGTTGGTATCATGTTTCTACTGATTCCAGTTGCGTCAGAGTTGTGCAGGTCCAGCCTACTCGTGCTTACATGTGGTTCTGTTGTGTTGTTTTTTTAATTCTTTGACAAATATATTATAAAAAAAAAAAGTAGTACCAGCTACAAATGGTTGCATAGCATTCAGCACAATGTGCAGTCTACAGATTAGGTTAGAGCTTCTCCAGAAACTTGGATCGAGAACCTCTGCTGTCTAAAGTAACACAAACAGAGCAGATGCAATAAGAGAAGAACATCTTGATCGGCACAAAACAGCACTGTGCTTTAGTCCATGCTTAGTCCGGTTTCTACATGTGGCGCTTCATGTGCAGTGCGAGATGGTCGGACCTGGAGAAGGCGCGCTCGCAGAGGTGACACTGGAAGGGTCGGTGGCCGGTGTGCTTCCGGAAATGGCGAGTCAACTCGTCGGAGCGAGCGAACTTCCAACCGCAACCTTCCCAACTGCAGTGATACGGCTTCTCACCTACCAAAGCACATCATACAACATTTAGATATTCTGATATTCCACCATGGAATTGGTTCAACTCTGACAATAATAGTCAATATTTGATAATTATATTAGCAATCTTACCGGTGTGTGTCCTTTGGTGCGCCTTCAGGTGTGAGCTCTTGGTGTAAGTTTTGCCACATCCGGCATAAGTGCAGGTATGAGTTGCCGTCCTCTTCCTCGGCCACGTGCGTCTTCCCCTCTTTGGTTTGGCATCCAGCTCTAACGGAGATGAAGGTGGCGTAAGGAGAACCCTCTGCCCGCCGTTCGGCACTGCCATGGTGTCGAAACGAGGCTGCGCGCTTTGATATGGGAGCTGTATGTGCGTGGGGGCGTGGCATGCATAGCTCTGTGAATACGCCACCGAGTGGCACAGCTGGCTCTGAGCGTCCGTGTTAAGTGCATTGATCTCAGCTGGGCTCAGAGGTGGCGTCATGCTCCCAGAACCCTGAGGTGAATGAGCAAGCAGAGGCTGTTCGTAAGCCCTCATGCAAGAACTGTCGCTCTCTCGTTTAATTTTAGGCACCATGCCCACTACAGGTCCGTAACCATCCATACGCGGCTCCACTTTGATGTGCTCAGCGACGTCCTGATTGGAGAACGCCGACCGGACCAGGAATCTTCCCTGGACAGTGGTGTTGCTGTTGGGAGGAGGATGAGGAGGAGGTGGGCAGTACGTATCCACCTCTGGACGCAGGAGCTCGGCCATCAGGCTGACGCCATAAGGCGGTGGAGAGGTGTTCAGCTCAGGCACAGAGTACACCGTAGACGGAGCTGATGTGTACACGTTTCTGCACTCCTGCATCCTGTAATCATTTGCCACACTCATGCCTTGCGCAGAGAGGTTCTCTGACCCTGCCGTGTTGGCCAGAATAAACTCCAGGTCCAGGTACTTGTCAAGGTCCTCGTCATCGCCTCTAACAAAGGCGTCCATGCTGTGAGACAGATCAGCCAAGCAGCTGGACAGCATGGACCTGTCCAAGTCATCCTTCCATCTCTGCAACAATAAAAGCAGTATTTAGCTTGATTTTGCACTTAATCTAATTCCTTATTTGGAAGACATTTTATTTCCCCAGAAAATATTAGGAATTCATGCTTGATTGAAAAAAAAAACAACAAAAAAAACTTTATCTAGTTTTCAGAAGTTCAAAGTTGTTCAGAGCATAAAAGATTTTAAAGGCATTATCAGTAGAGTAT
>JANDJT010000002.1:14160626-14171145 GCA_024331685.1 Stegophilus panzeri
GTGCACGATGTGATCATCTTTGAAACAGAAAACATGAAACCGTGAAACGGTTTGCTAGTTAAAATACATTTGGATTTTGTCCGAAGCATCATGTACGTGCTCTAAATGATTTTAAATCCATCATGTCCCGTTTGAAATGTTCAGATCCCAAAACGCAACACATGAGATCTTCCACAACACGTGAATGAACTGAAACGCATAGCTAGATCACGCGCGTTAAATAAGCACGTACGTATCTGTGCGTTTCAATTCATTCACGTGTTAAAGAGTTTACAAATCACACTTTTCCACTAATCTCAGACAACAAACACGAAACTCGATACTCACGTTTTCCCAGCATTTTTCCTTCTGAGCGGAAAAAGTTGAAATGGATGGCAAAATGGTCCCGCTTAAGGCCATCTCCAGTCAATTCAGGGGAAAAAGAACACTTTAAAAAAAGTATTTCGTTCTCAAGGCTGCTCGAGCTTCAGGAGTGAGCAGCCGTGATCCGTGCACCAACACTCAGTGTATATGTATATATGTGTGTGTTAGTAAAAAACACTCCAGCTCGTGCTCTCTTTCTCTTTATGTCTCTCTATGAAGCTGCTTTGCACATAAATACCACCGCGCGAGCTCAGCGCCGACCAATTGCGCGAGGCGGAGGAAATAACGCAGTGCCCGGCCCTAATTTTAGCTCTGGTATATATAGGCGGACTTTTTAGTCAGAGCCCGGAGCTGCTCTAGAAGGTCTATAGTGGAAGTTTAACACGGTTTACAAACTCACGGAATTCACTTTACACCCTTATATATTCTATAAACGCACTTCATATTAACGAACGGTTAATAAAACCTGCGCAGTTTTCTGTATTGGTGAATGTGTTGTGAATAATAAGCGACTGTAAGAGACTGTAAACAATATTTATTATTATTATTATTATTATTATTTTTTTTTATTATTATTATTTCTTACTAGGGATGCAGTGATACCTATAGTGGTATCGGGTATCAATCCAATATCGTATTCCTTGTTTTCGATACCAACATTCGATATTATGTGACATAAGCTTACTGTACATTGCCATGCTAATGAACATAACGACATATTTCACGATTAGTAACGATTACGTAAAGAGCGTCTTCCTATAATACGAGTGATTAAACATCTTCAACATCAAACTGACCACAATGAGTTCAAACACTAGCTAGATGAGAAAAATTGTCTACAGTACAATGCTAGGTGAGTGAAAATAGGTGGAGATGCTCTGACCCAGTCGTCTAGCCATCACAGTTTGGCCCTTGTCAAAGTGGCTCAGATCCTTATGCTTGTCCATTTGTCCTGCTTCCAACACATCAGCTCTGAGACTTGACTGTTCACTTACTGCCTAATATATCCCACCCCTTGACAGGTGCCAGTGTAATGAGATAATCAATGTTAGGGCCTCCCTTTACTCTCAAAACAGCCTCAATTCTTTGTGGCATGGATGCCACAAGATGTTGGAAATGTTCCTGAGATTCTGGTCCATGTTGACATGATTGCATAATGCAATTCTGGCAGATTTTTCTCCAGGTGTTCTACTGGATTCAGATTCAGTGACTGGGAAGACCAGTGAAGAACATTCAACTCATTGTCATGTTCATGAAACCAGTTTGAAACTACTTTTGCTTTGAAGAATTAGAAGATGGGTAAATTGTAGCCATGAAGGGATACACATGGTCAGCAACAATACTCAAATAGGCCATGGCATTCAAGTGATGATTGATTGGTATTAATGGTCCCAAAGTATGCCAAGAAAACATTGCCCACTCTGCATGTTTTGTGCTGTTGGAGCCCATCCACCTCAAGTTTTGACATGTTGTGCATTCTGAAATGCTTTTCTGCTCACCACAGTTATACAGAGTGGTTATCTGAATTACTGTAGCCTTTCTTTCAGCTCAAAACAGTCTGGCCATTCTCCACTGACCTCTGTCATCAACTGCGGCTCACTGGATTTCTGCACGATTTTATGCATTGCACTGCTGCCACATGATTGGCGGATTATCTAATTGCATGAATGAGTGGGTGTACAGGTGTTCCTAATAAAGTGATCAGCGAATGTATATAAAATTGTATTCACAGTATTGTTGAATTCTGGATTCTGATTGGTCAGACGCCGTTTCTTCATTTTCAGCAGCATTAACAGTAGTGCAAATGTTTATAGAAATGTGCTCATTCTTATACATTATCCTTTCTATAGTAACAACTCAATCATAGGGATGTGTATGGTGGACACTCCCTATAATCAAAGAATAATAAACATATTTAAAAAAGATGTATTACTATTTAATCGTTGATATGGTGAGGTTTTCTGTAAGGAGACATTTATTTAACATTTATGGAAGGAGTCTCCAGTGCCAGAGCTTTGTAACAGTCAGAGGTAAAGCTGTAACCAACATCGAAGGCATTTCTGACATCAAGAAGTTGTTACTCAGTACCATGACAAACTTCAGATAGAAAAAAGGCTGGTGAGGGAATGATTGCTTATATCTGCTATATTGTTATCACTGATAACACTAACTACTATGTCTCAAAGACATTAAATGTAACTATAAATGGATAAAAAGTACATGTCCCTCTTGACAAAAGGTCATTGAGTGTTTTATTCCATGTTCCTTCCACACACACACACACACACACACACACACATGCAAGGAATGGCATAAATTAGATGCTTACAGAGACCATATAGTTTGCTTTACACAATGTTACTTGTCATAGTGACTGTAATAACATTTTCATTTTTCCAATATATAAAAGTCACATACTTTTTGAATTACACGCTGACTATAAACGATAACTTTTACGATCGTAAACAAATGTTAAACCACAAGACGGCATGAATCACAACAAAACCAGCCCAAAACCAGCCACTTCTTCCATCCGAACATAAAAATAATGACCAATTCTCAGGCCACGCCCCCTTTTCGCAGAAACCAAAAGACGATACAAATTTACACCTGCTTTAGCACACGAATAAAAGGTAAAAGTTTATTGAATATTTAAGATGTAGCTGTGCAAAAAGGGTGTGTAACATAAAGTAACATGCTTAATATCTGCTGTTACAGCAATTCCTTCCATTTTCGTGCCCAAATCCGTTTCCTCAGTTTGCACACAGCCGTTGGTCGTGCAGCGGTCTGAACCACTTAGTTTACGTTTAGGTGTCTCATAAAAGTCTATAAAATGTAAAACAGAACAACACAACCGCCTGCCAATAAAATATCATTAGATTAAAATGTGTATGCACTGCCATACTTTCATTATTTGTTTTTCAATAACCGTGTAATACTTGTTCGCAAGGAAACGGACCAAACATTTTTTCCTGCACCCCCTTCGCTATCATCTCTTAGTCTCTCCCTCGGATTGCGATTTGATTAGAGTTAAATTAGCATACGTATAAGTGATTAGGGAAAGCAGTGTCGCCGATGACGTGTTCAAGCAACACTGTATTTCAATCAATGTTAGTTTTAAGTGTTTTTGAGGTGATAAATTACCTTAAAACACTACATAGCTTCTGTACACGTTGGTTAAAAGATGTTGATTAGCCGTCTGTATCTCCTCAGATCCTCAAGGCTCTTTATTCTGAGATGTTGTTTCCACCTCATTCGCGTTACCGTTAACTGTTTTTTTTTTTTTTCCTCTCACAAAGTCTCTCAGCCACCAGGCGCCAAGTTTATCAGCATCTTATTCACGCCGAGCTCTTTATAAAGCGCCATTATTTCAAAGTGAAAAGTCCATTCAGGTGTAAAAAGTCCCGGGGCGGTGAGGGGGCCAAGCAGTCACAGAGTCTCTCTGTAGATGATCTATATATAATCTAAATTCCCAGTGCTAAACAACCTGCAGTGTTGCAGCTTCTTTTTACAGTGCTGTAGCTTATAACACTTCCTGTACTGAACCTGGGTAACATCTGCTGCATGGGGAAAAAAAAAACATTTAGCGCAAGCAATTAACAGCTATAGAGCTAATAAACTGTCAGAGTGTTGAATTAATAGACACTTAGAGTATGGAGTTAACACTTGCATTGTTGTATGCTTTCGAAACCTGTTTAAAACGTTGTAAATTAAATATGGGAATTGTGGAATGAATTCTTACAGTGGCAAATTATTGTCTTTATTTGTAACATATACATTATAGCACAGTGAAATTCTTTTCTTCACATACAGCAGCATGTTAGGGTCAGAGCACAGGGTCAGCCATGATACAGCACCCCTGGAACAGAGAGGGTTAAGGGCCTTGGTCAAGGGCCCAGCAGTGGCAGTTTGGCAGTGCTAGGGCTTGAACCCCCGACTTTCCTATCAGTGACCCAGAGCCTTAACCGCTAAGCCACCACTGTATCTCCTCAGTTCCTCCCCACCTGTGGAGTCTAATCACATGCAGTTATTACCTACAGTTCAGACGTGAACTCTTACAGTGTCAAATAAACATCTGCATAATCAAATGGACTATTGATTATGGAATTCATTAATTTGTCTTCTGTAAGTACTTTATCTTGGTCAGGGTCACCATCAATCCAGATCCCATCCCGGGAACACTGGGAGCTTGGCGGGAATACACCCTTGATGAGACAACAGTTTATCACAGGGCATCACACTAGGGTTGGGTGATATGACGATATAATATTTGATATTATGATAAATTGTGTCACAATTCACCTTTCTGAGATATTATATTGGTTGGTGATATCTTTTTTAGTTTTTAAAAGTTGTTTAATTTTCTTTGTGGGCATTATATAAATCATAGTAAAAAATTTTTTAACGCAAACCTATTGTACTGCTGGCAGTTTGTGAGCAAGCCTATATATGTTGATACATATTGTGTATAATAGAAAATGTCTTTAAGAATTGTGGTATGATATTTTTTTTCATATCGCCACCTGATCCTGTTGCCTCTAGTTGTGAATGTATGTGTATGAAGATGCTTCTTAATAACATATTTACTATGGTGCACTATATGAATCAAGATATATTGGTTTACCAGCAGTACAGTAGAGTTGAATTAAAAACAAACAAAAAAAACAGTGAATCAACACTTCCAGTTTATGTTGTTTTTTCTCTGTTTGTCTTGCTTGTTTGTGATGTTAACTCATCACAGGTATTTGCTCTATGATATATAAATAGAATGAACACTTCTGTAGTACTTAACCTATGGTTACAGTTAGCAATGTTTTTTTTTGTTTTTTTTTTCCAGATCGTAATACCATTGCACTTTCCAGGGTGTGACTTTTCACCAGTCTGTACATAGTGCATCTTTTTGATGCCGTGAGAATTAACCATTAACTTGTGTGTAATAATGCAGTATGGCTTGTGTATTTATGTGTTGCTATCACACCCTTTGATACATTACATTCCAGATGAGGCTTTCATTGTTGATGCTTAACAGTTGTACATCAGTGGCTCATAATAATGGCTCATAATTTCTGTTTGCTGTTGGCTATAAGATTGAGAAAGGAAGAGAAGCATGCTGTGCTAACACAATAACAAACAAGATCCACCAGTGCTCATTTCAGTTCTCCAGCCTGATAACAGACAGAAAGAGAGACAGAGAGAGGCATAACATATACTATAACAGTTGATATAATAGTTTTGACATATTGTTTTTGCCCACATCACTGGGCCGATGTGCTCATATGAGCATTTCAAAATGTTTTTGTTTGGATGGAGATACTTTCAAAAATGTTGGTTTGGACACAATTTTTTTAACATGCAAGGGTAAAAGCAATGTTTTCAAAAATATCTGTATATGTGGGGATGGAGCCTGAAAATAACTGCCCAGAAGCATTGCCAAGATGGCTGCAGAGTGGACAGACTTTACTAGAGCGACCTTGTAGGATATAATAAATGAGAGAGGTCATGTTAAAAACAGTAGCTGTGAATGAACTGGATATTAAAATGAAGAAAATACACATAGCACAGTGAAGTTAGTTAATAAGTTAGCTAACATCAGGTAATACCTTTCATTAATCACAAAAATCAGGAATCGAGTACTATTCAAATGGGATACGATTTCCAAACATGTGACTGTTAGCTAATGTTTCTAGGGGACGTCTGTAGAAATTATGACTGATTCACGCAGGATAACTGATTTCTGTATCAATCACAAAGATCACACCTTAGTCACATAAAAATTCCATACCTACTATTCACACCTCATTTTAATAGAAACTGAATGACTTTTACTAGAAGTGCTTGCTGTAGGGCTTGCAGGCTGGTCATTAGTTGGTCACATGACCATAATGTGTGTAGTCCGTACTTGTGCTAGCTACTAAAAAACTTTATTGTTCTAAATTTTAGACTTGGTTTTGTTTTGGTTTGGATGATAGAAAAGAGAGAAGATTCCTGGAGTGTCTTTATACTAAAAAAACCCCCACAGAATATACAGAATCTTTACCAACATGCAAATTCAGATGGGATATAAACACACCATACACTTTATTAGGAACACCTGTACCATTCATGCAGTTATCTAATCAGCCAATCATGTGGCAGCAGCACAATGCAAATAATACAGGCCAAGAGCATCAGTTAATGTTCACATCAAACATCAGAATGAAGAAAAAGTGTGATCTTTGTGACTTTAATTGTGGAATGGATATTAGTACCAGATGGGCTGGTGTGAGAATTTCAGTAACTACTGATCTCCTGGGAATGTTCACACACAAGAGTCTCTAGAGTTTACACAGAATGGTGTGAAAAAAACACAGAGTGAGCAACAGTTCTGTGGGTGGAAAAAGACCAGGTGATTTTTTTTTCTTCCTGATCTTCAACTGTACAGTTTGGGTGAGTCTGTGCCCATGATAGCCTCAGATTTCTGTTCCTAGCTGGCAGGAGTGGAACCTGATGTGGTCTTCTGCTGTTGTAGTGCATCTACCTCAATGTTCGATGTTTTGTGCACACTGAGATGCTTTTCTGCTCAGCATGGTTGTAAAGAGTGATTATATGAGTACTATATCCTTTCTGGCAATTTGAACCCATCTGGCCATTTTCCTCTGTCCTCTCTTATCAACATCGTGTTTCAGCCTGCAGACCCTCCGTGTACAGGATGTATTTTGTTTTTCACACAATGATTCTGTGTAAACTCTAGAGACTGTGTGAAAATCCCAGCAGATCAGCAGTTTATGAAATACTGAAACCAGGCCATCTGGTACAAATGTCCATGCCATGGTTAAAGTTACAGAGATCACATTTTTCCCCATTCTGATGTTTGATGTGAACATTAACTGAAACTATTGACTTGTACCTGCATGAATTTATGCATTCTGCTGCCATGGGATTGGCTGATTAGATAACTACATAAATGAGAAGGTGTACAGGTGTTCCTGTTGACTGTAAAATTCCTGGAGTTATTTCTAGAAGGGAAAATAAGATGTAATCTTGTCACGCACAGTGTGAAAAAATTACTGATGTGACAGATTCGGATGGGACTAAAATCCCACAGATATCCAGTCTGAATAGGGCTTTACTCTAAGGACATACTATGATAGTGATATTGTCCAAGTCCAAGATTATTGAAGACAAGTTAGGTTTGCTAGTGAAAGCCAAGCCAGGCTTTGTGTGCTAATGCTTAAACTAAGAAAGTGCATGAACTCATAAATGCCTATAAATGCAGTTTCACTTCCTGACTAGACTGAAAATAGGAGATATTTTTTACTTCATGTGAATTACTGCTCTCATCACAGAGAGTTTGTTTGGAAAAGACCCTTTCTTGTCTTTGGGTATTCCAGTGTAAAGTATATTTCATGGCTAAACTCAAACCCCTGGGAAACACCTGCTCTTTCTTCACAGTGGGGCACCTCAGCCGCGCTCTCCCATCCCAGCCTGCTTTGAGGCACACGGGCAAAGAGGAAGCCCAGAGTCCTGCCAGAAAGTGCGAGAGTGAGAGTTTGAGCAGGAACGGGACCTCGAGCGGGGCTTATATAGCCTCTATTTTTAACCCACTCCCCCTCGCCTATCACAGGCCTTCCTCTCGGCGGCGCTCAGGAAGCAAGCCTGGCTCCATTTCCTGCTCACACGCGGACCCATTGAAATCCAATCAGGCTGGGATACAGCAGCGATGACCAGGCTATGAGTCAAACCAGAGGAAAGGAATATAAAAAATCGTTAGCATATTTGGGCAAATACATTCAAAAGGAATTACTGTGCAGTCATTTTAAGATGTAGACAAGTGATTAATAATAATGGACAATATATATAACAGAATCTATATGATGTCGCCACAAACTGATGAGGGCCTTGAAATTCCTCAAAACTATTTATTGTGATATAAATAGATTCTGTTCACACTACAGGGAAATGTGGCTCAAATCTTTTCCATTTACATTTGGTGCCACTTTGACTCTGTTCAGACAAATCTAATTTATTTCAAAAATTCTTCAGCATTGTGTCCGGATCTCAAAATACAAATCACCAAATCTGATTTGTTGGTTCAGACTATAGTCTCCTTTCTTTTCATATCCACATGGGTTGTTTTAGTGACAACTCCAGTGAGTATGCGATTAGAAATAAGGGTTCAAAAAGTTCTTTGAGGGTCCAGTGGTTATTGAGGTGGGAGATATGTAAGCAATGAAACACTCAGTGTTGTGGTGTTACAGGAAAATAATAAATGACATGGTGGTGTGATGAAGTGGAGTTACTGTTACCACCTCACAGTTGACCACATTTATGGCATTTGGCAGATGCCCTTATCCAGAGCAACTTAGATTTATCTCATTTATACAGCTGAGCAGTTTAGGGTTAAGGGCCCAGTGGTGGCAGCTTGGCAGTGCTGGTGTTTGAGCACATGACCTTCCAATCAGTAGTCCAACATCTTAACCACTTTTCTACCAATGCCACCAGTAATTTTCTGTAATTTGTCAACAATTAAATTTTTTCTTAATTAAAGCTTGATCCATCATACTATTTTATCCCTTTATTTAATGTTATGGAACATTGATGAGAAAACTTAATTCCTGCTCTCACTTACATTATAGTATTTTTCTCTCTCTAGCATTTTTCTTGGTTATGTTACCAAGAAACCACAAAACATGAACTCCTCTTTACTGAAGATGTTGGAAAACGTCAACACCTTCTGACCAATCAGCACCGTGAATTTAACTACACTGTCATATATGGCAAAAATATTTCACATTACTTAAAGATATCTTCACGATACACAATAAATATCACAATATATAATTTTAAGAAAATGAGTGAAAATGAAACAATTGATAGTTTTAAAAAATAGTGTTTAATCCTCAGTCAGTGACGAAGGATGAAATGATAATACTTAGTAAAGTGTATCTTGATATCACAATATCGATATCATATTGTCATATTGCCTAGCCATGCTCTATTGTAGTGTTCTACATACTGTAAGTTCACGGGTTCCCTCAGAAGCATTAAGGGTTCTAAGAGTGTAGTGGTGTAGGTTAGTGATCCGCCAACATGAAGATTTCACAGTGGATTATGTTTTACATGCAGGTGTTTGTTGTAAATTTCAGATGTGAAAAAGTCAAGCACACCACATGCCAAAAGAAATCCCACTTGAGTGGTCAAACTGATGTTTATTAAAGAAAGTAAGATTTCACTTGTTTTGCCATTCACACTGCATAAAACCAGGATATATTTTGTGTTAATTAGAAAAAAAGCCGCCTGTTTAAACACAGCTGGAGTCTTTATCCAGGTCTCAATCGTCAGTACAAAACTAATTACACTGGCAAGACACCTTTTCTGTTGTTTTTACTGTTGAGTGAGCATATGGATTTAATTGGTTTAGTAAGACACCACAGAGACAGATTTATTATCTGTTTACACTTGACCGAATACAGATCATGTTTTTTGAGGACACATACCATAAGGCTGGCTGAAAGACATGTAAGATCAAAGAAGAATGCAAAGCATAACACTAGGGCTTTTATGGTTTGAAATGTTCACAGTATGTAACCTAGTCTACTTTGTTTTTAAATCAGCCATTTAATACATTTCTGGTGGTCAGAAATGTATCACAAAATCTTTGTACAAAAATCTATTTGCATCCATGTATATACAGTGGCCACCCTTGGTAAATATGAGCAAAGAAGGCTGTGAAAATTTATCTTTATTGTTTAACCTTTTGATCTTTTGTTAAAAAATTATTCACAAAAATACTCTGCTCTCATGGATAACAAACAATTACAAACACAACACAGGTTTATAAAAAAAAAAACATTGTTAAATATAGGTGTGTAACAATTATGGGCACCCCTATGAATTCATATCAGAAAAATATATTTGAAGTATATTGATGTCTCATATTCCCATTGATATTAAAAAATTTTTTTAGTACACTTAGGTGACTAGGAATAGGAAATTGTTCAACCATGACTTCCTTTTTCACAGGGGTATAAATATAAGGATAAGCATAAGGATAAGGATAACATTTATTGATCCCACACTGGGGAAATTCCCTCGTTATAGCAGCTCAGTTACACAAAAAACAGATAGGAAAGAATACACATTAAATAGGAATAGAATTGAAATAAAGTATCTAAAA
>JANDJT010000002.1:14173870-14206370 GCA_024331685.1 Stegophilus panzeri
ATATATACACAGGACTTCTTTTCTGTTCCCGCTTTGAACTCCCAAGACATGTAATGTCTTGTACCCTCCTAAAAATACACCTCGAATGGATTGCAGATTGAGCAAACCACAAATTGAGCGGACGTTCCTTTGCTGAAGGGTGAAGAAACATGAAATGAAGGCACATTTGATTTGCAACTACAGGATCATCAATAGAAGTTCAAATATCCACAGGGAAAGTATTCAGGACCAGTAGAGGAAATCACATGTGACTGAAGCACATAAATATGACATTTCATGTTTAGCAGAATGAGCCAGAATTTAGACGACTATCAAAAAAAAAACCCTTTAAAACTGGGGCACAACAGAAAAACGGCACAACAGAAAAACGTTCGCCCTGTTTTCGTCACATCACAAATTCGAACCCTGATGATGCCACAGCCCACATCCTTAGCGCTCTCTCCTCTGTCGATCAGATTGACACTAGCCAGTCGTGGCAGTCTGTGAGCTCATGACAAATTTAACCATGAAATAATTTCTAAGAGTTGCAAACAGATTCTACACAGTGCAAAAAAACACCTACTGTAGTAATGATTTGCTTCATGTTGATGTTAGGACATTCCTTACACAATGTTCCCAGTCAAAAATGCTCAAAAGTGGTCAAAAATGATGTATTTGATATGAAAAGGTGAACAGTCAACACCTTCAAGTGGATCTAGTTGTGAGAAAACTGTTGCCAGGGAACAAGGAAACAGATGCTAAGAGAAGAAACAGATGACACAGCCTAGCAATGTAGCTAGCTAGAACATAGCCATTAAGAAAAGATTTGTACAGTATGGAGCAGTAAAAAAGGCAAATGGCTAAGTAAGATGGCTCTGTAAGTACGTTTAGCTTTGACTTAGAATTTAGAAGAATGTTTCACAATGTCTCGTGAAAGTTGTTTTATGTTTTATAAATGTTTCTATAAAATTTTGTAACATTAAAGGTTACACATGACAGTTTGAATGTGCTCATAAACCAAAAGTAGATGTTCTACTAACCCAAACTGTTCAGGTAAAAAAAAATCATTTGTTTTTATTGTTTCCTTACTTTGTAATGTGTTTTTATGGTCTTAATTTGATCTCTTTTTTTGCTTGTTTTTTCCCCCCCAGCCTTTGCATGTTGGTTTAAATCTCTTTTCTTGGAATGCGATCCGTATATTTAAAGAATGAGACGCAGCTTATGCAGCTCGTCTTATGAATTCTGCATTTTATCTTCATTTCATATTCTGAACAGTTGCGGTTGTTTATCGTATAGCTACAGCAGAGAAAGTGTGGAAACCCGTTTGAGCCTCATGTGTAATGAAAATTCATCATCATTTTACTATCAGTGACATTTATTTTACTTTGTATGGTACGTTATGGTTACTATGGTTATTAATGTTAAACACTGAAGCATGATACTCCCATCATTTTACTCTGGTACTTTATGGTATCTTAGGTTTATACTCTTCATGACATTACCATAGATTTACTGATGATTCTACTGTACGTTTCTATTTGGTTGAAAGACATGGCTTGATAAGGAAGTAGGAAGCATAGGTTAGTTTTTTTTCCACTTACACTGGTCAAGCCTTGTTAAATAAAATATATACTGACTCAGTGATGTAACTGAGGTAAGGTCTTGTTCATTTATGATGTCATTTTGTTTGCATCTTTATACCACACCAGGTCTCGAAACTGATTCTGGTTGATTCATTTTCTGTAACTGCAAAGGTATGGCATAGTGTTGTGTGTAAGACAAATCACAGGTTTATATTAATGCGCTTATTCTAATGCATGATTGTTTCTATAGTAACAGCTTATTCACAGTGAATTGTACGCCGGACACGCCACATAAATGGATTAAAAAACAAAACAATGAAAACTATAAGCCTTTCTCTGGTGAAGCTTTCTGTGAGGAGATGATTATTTAACATTTATATAAGGAGACCTCAGTGTCAATCGGAGGGAAGGAGCGTTTATAGCTGATATAATGTAAGAACAGGAGCTAACTAGTTTTATGGACGTTCTGCATCATTAAATGTAACTAAAATGGATAAAAAGTATGACGTCTCATTCTTTAATGAACAAAATTGTTGCAAACTGCTGTAGTGTAAGAGGAATAAACGCTTCAGGACACATAAATTAGTTATTATTTATATATTTATAGCAAAATAATCAACTTTGTGGTAGTAACAGTAACTCATCTTCATCACACGACCCTGTCGTTGATTATTTTCCTATAACAGCATGAACCCAAGTGTCTTATCAAACAGTCCTGCAAGCCCACTTAGATTTTTCTAGATTTGCTCAGCTTTATTTAGTGAGATAATCATGTAAGTAGTAAAACTATGACAGACACATAATAGCAACCAAGTTTATTTGAACTAAACATCCCTTAATGAATGGTATCTTACACCCTGTGTGTTCGAACTCACTATACTGATAAACGTCGCATAGCTGCTTCCTATTTGTGGTAGACTTTTGAGCTACGAAACTTTCACTGGTTTAACCTTTATTAACCGATGCTAACTTTGCAGTACAGGGGAAAAAAAACCCGGTATGTTCTGACACAGTTCCCTCTCTTTTTTGAACTAAAGTGCTTGGATGGAGTCAGATCGAGTTGTTGCGAGCTTCAATGTGTGACAGTTGAATGAATTTCAGCGAGGTGGAGTTGGCTTGAGAGCTCACTCACTAAAGCTGTGTTTTTCATTTTGAGTGTGCTGCCTGAGATATGTGTTTTGTGGCTTTTGTGCTCGGTGCTTTATCAGATCACATTGGTACGAGTGTATGTGTGTGTATGTGTGTGTGTGTGTGTATGCGTAGGCTCTGTCAGCTACAGGATGTGTGGTCTGTTAAACCGCAGGTTTCAGTGCAGGGCAGCGTTACTCCGCGGGCCTACAGGTTCTGCGCAGCATATAACAACAATGATCATCAGAGCAACACAAGAAAGAAGAAAAGTTGTTAAAAAAAAACCCAAAAAACAAAAAAACTTTATGCCCGTCAGCACATTGAGTGCACTAAGTAGGATTTCATGCAGCTACCGAGCAATGGAAGGCATCGATTGAAAAGCGCCACTTGGTCTGGCTTCAATTGAGCCAGGTGACAGAGGACTGAGCGATGGTGTTGACTCAGTGAAGGATTTCAGCTCACTGTATAGTCTGCAAGTGGAATAAACACATTTAAAATGGCAAAACTCAACAAACAGTAGTCATGTGGTTTGGGATTTGGATAGCAGGCTGTTGTTTTCTGCACTCGCCTCTGTCTTTGCTTGTTTAGAGCAGATGAAATGTTTCCAAGCCTTTCCAGTACCACAGATAACCACCACTATAGCTATGTAAACCAACATCTAGGTATCCATTAGAGGTTTCTGCTGGTTTTGTAATGGTTAGAAATGGATTTTGTTTTCCGTATGGTGTGATATTACAACGTAATTGGTCCTTATACTGACCCTTGACTGATTTCTGTCATGTTTGGTCATCTTCTAATGGAATTCATTAGTGTTTTACATGAATCAGGGGGTTGCTGATGGCAATAAGATGTTCTGCACCTCAGAAAACAAGAAAGCACCAATAGTCAGGTACATCAGGTACACCCAAATGGATCTCAGGATCAAAGTTATTATATTTATTATTGAGTTCTTTATACAGTAGTTATTAGCCTGTTTGACTGGTTACTTGAATGAAATGCATTTAATCCAAGCTTCAATAACTCAAAACAAATCACCCCAAATAAATTTGCGCTTCAAAAAACAGTTTACGCCCTTTAAGTCTCCCCATCCTTGTTCTCACATACAGTAGACACTGCTGCTCTGTGATGATGTCTGTAGTCGACAGCACTGTACAAATTAAATAGAATTGATTAGAAAATAACATCAACTAGGACCTCATTTATGAAATTCGAGAATACATTTGTTAAATTAAATTTGTCCTGTGTGCATGGATTTTATGGTATTTTAAGGGGTTGCAAAAAATTTGAATCCCAGTTCTTGATCAAACTGGTCAATATCCATTACAATGCAACAGTTCCCAATTAATATCCTGGATCTGTAACCTGATTTCAAGAGGATTTCAAGAGTGCAATTGAATTTGTTAAAATTGGAAGTCATACGAAAAGATCATATTAGCCTTGTTATCTTTTCATGTAAATTATTTTGTACAAATTGGTGCGGCTTTACAATACTAAGGCCATGCTGTAACCAAGAACACATTATATACTGCTGGGAAAATGTTTAATGGAACCCATTCTGACAGTTCCCATTAGGATGTGAAACAATATTTCTAATTTTAAAAAAAATTTCAGCACAGTCTGCTAAGTAATAATCTCTATATTTGGCTTGTCTGGTAATTGCATTACTCGCAGGGAGGGAATCTCTCTGTTAAAGAAAGAGGGACTCTCACTGGGTGTTCCACGTGGCTTTAAAACCACAGCTGAAGGCACCGACCGTTTTATTGGTCGAGCAATTATACACACACGTTAAAGATGGAGGGGGGTCGGTTGGGTTGACACGTCGCCAGAACTGAGGGTCCTCCATTCCTCTTTGTCACTTATTAGTGCATGGATCAACAGTTCACTTTAATGGTGTGGTTTCAGCACTTTGATTGAGAACCTGCTCCGTGCCACTAGATCAAGGCTCAGATCTGTGATTTCCCTGATTAGGGGGTAATTTAGCATCTGGAAGACTGCTGAATAGAAGACATGTCTTTCGAGTGGCACTGAGCGAAAGACAAAGTAGTCATTTCTCTCACGGTGTTGGGAAATTACCGCTGCAAAAAAAAGAGACCTGAGTGAGGTGTGAGGCGAACGTCTGTATGTGTTCAGTTATATTCCTGCATATTTAGCAACAGGGGTGCTGTTAGAGGAAAATAATCAACAACGGGGTGGTGTAAGGAAACAAAGTTACTGTTTCCATCCCAAAGTGTTTTATTCCTCTTACACCACAGCAATTGTTCAACTATTATAACCTTTTTTGTCATAAAATTGCAGGAACATTATTTTTGCAATGTTAAATCTTGACCTTCTTAGTTGACATCTCTGTTAGATAGATTGGTACAAAAGTTGATTATTTATTTTCCTATAACAGCACGTCCCGAAGTATTTCATTCCTCTTATACCACAGCAATTTGCCAAATGAATACAATTGCCATTAATAACATGTAAATGTTACTTTTTTGGAACTTTACAGCCTGACTTTCTTAGAGCCATTACTGAACATTCAGATAACATTCTCTATTGGTACAAAAGTAGATTTAACGTCAGGTCAACCTGCTTAGTGTTACAGAATTACTGTTCATACAACAATATTATCACAATATTATTATGATGTAGTTTATTGTGTCAGTATATGATAGTAGTGCAAAAGGTATGCAAAAGAATGCTTACGTTTATTAGCAGATCCATAAGTACATACACACATGAACAATGTATTAATTTTATTCTTATATATTTACAATATGTAGATTATTATCAGCATGTTGCAATATCCTTTTTCATACAGGACAGGAGAGTTCGACATGGTTATGAGTGCGGTGTGTTCTGCACATTTCCTCTAACCACAGCACACTGAGTAAGGACGACAAGATCAACATTATACATCTCAGTGAATATGACATGCTAAAATCCCCCATTTTCTCTGCCCAAGCTGTTGGCCTCAGAGCTCTGGCTCTAAACGGTGCTGGATTGGTTCCCCACAGCTGGTTCTTCGTTTCTGATTTAACATGTTTAAAATGTTTGGCTCGACAGCACAGTATTTACGAGCGATCCACAGTGGAGCTCTGACATCACCGACAGGCCTGATGGCTTTTATGCCTTTCTTGATGATGTCAGCAACCCAAACACCGGTGTGTTGCCCCACTAGCGTGGTTTTGTTTTTCTCTTAAAAAATAGCCTCCTAGCAACAGCGTGCGTAAAAAGACTGGGTTTTGTGAACCCGTAGATGCATGAAGGCGAGAATTGTTTTGCTAGTTCTTGGAAGAAACCTTTCTCTTTTTTTGGCATGGATTATTTCTAGATAAATGTGAGCAAATAATTCATTGCAACGTCTCTTGAACCTAAAATGCAAACAATGTTCGTGGCATGCACCCAGGAAGAACAGATCCTATCAACACCAGCTGTGTTGCACAGTTTACACTCTGCTGAAAATTTCTGCTTATCTGCAGCATGCATGTGACCATTGGCCCCGTGTAAGCCTCTGATGAATTCTGGCCAAACTCTATGGGTCTTAAAGGTGTCCTTAAGATAAATTCCACCTGGAGACCTCTGAAACTCTTACATCCAATATGTCTCACTTTATTAAATTCGGGTGGAGTTCCTCTATAAGCTCGGTCAGTGCAAGCCGTGAGATTTATGATGTCTATAAGACACCATCATCAATGATAGAAATACCATTTAGAGCATGTGGACTAGAGAAATGCTTCACATTACAAATGTATGTAATATGCATGAATAATGTGAGATTTCTTTGTCTTCTGGCGATTTGTGACTTGATCAAGCAGTCCAGCATAAATGGGCTATAAAACAGATATAAAATGGGCTATGAGAAAAATCACCCATATCTAATAATAATGAAGCACTAAGAATTGAGCTAATTTCTGTTAAACTTGAGCTGAAAGCATGATAGTGTGCACTAGTACTGAATTAATCTGCTGTTTAAAATATATATATATATATATATATATATATATATATATTTTTTTTTTTTTACAGCCGATGGCTGAAGCTTCAAAAGATTCTCATCCCCCAATGATAAGCGTCAGCACTGCTTTGTTTTCTTTTAAAATGTGAGTGAAAACAGGTGTGCGTATTTTCTTTTTTGAATCAGAAACCACTTCCTTTTTCACTCTTGTGACGAGTTGTATTTGAAGTCCGTTTACTGCTTCCTTGCCAGCGTGCTATGTTCAGCTTGCACCTTCAAAAATTACACTAATCAGCTAGAAACGTTCATTTCTGCAATGTGCTGAATGAATATAGGTTTCACTGTGTGTGTGTGTGTGTGTGTGTGTGTGGGTGGTTGGGGGGTGGATGAGTTAGGGTGTAAAGAGGATTTCCATTCTCTCAGTGCTGTTGAACTCGCCATTCTGATTAGTCAGAAGCTGTTGGTTAATTCTCTTTAACAGCAACTCTGGCAGTAGTTCAGCTGCAAGTCACATGTTTATATTAATGCGCTCTTTGTAATACAGTATCGTTTCTATAGTTACAGCTCAATCAAAGGGACTTGTACTCCACATAGGCATATGCTGAGGTTTTCTAGAAGAAGATGTTTATTTAACATTTATGGAATGAGTCTCCAGTGTCAGCACTTTGTAACACTCAGAGGTAAAACTGTAACATCAAGTTTGCCTACACAGGAAAGACTTCCTATTAAACTACATTGTAAATGCTCTAGCAATAACAATGTCATCCTGTGACATCAAAGCTAACCCTATGTTCACACTAGCAAGCAGCAAGACACTTGTGTCTGTTGTGGGTGTGTGGTGACCTTTTCTGTTTGTTCTGATGCTAAACGTTAGTAGCTACAATATATATACGTTGTATGGCCAAAAGATCATATGTGACCATCACACCCATATGTGGGTCTTCGCCCAAACTTTTGCCACAAATTTGGACTCACACAATTGTATAGAATGTCTTTGCATGATGTAGCATTAACATTTTTCTTCACTGGAACTAAGAGGCCCAAACCTGTTCCAACATGACAGTGTACTTGTGCACAAATTGAGATATATAAAGGCATGGTTTGCCGACGTTAGAGTGGAAGAACTCGAGTGACCTTGAGCACAGAGCTGTGACCTCAACCTCACTAAACACCTTTGGGATGAACTGGAATACTGACTGCACTCCAGGCCTCATCACCCAACATGGCTGAATGGGCAAATCCCCACAGCAACCCTCCAAATATTAATGGAAAGCCTTCCCAAAATATGGTGGGAGGTTATTATAACAGCAAAAGGGGTCTAAATCTGGAATGGGATGTTCAAGAAGCACATATAGGTGCAATGGTCAAGTGTCAACAAAATTTTGGGCATATAGTGTAGTTTCTAAAGTTAACTAGTTAAACATAAATAATGCACTAACCAGTGTGAAAACTGGTTGTTTGATTTACATATTACATGCCCAGGTTCGTGTTTGCTTTGTTGGCATATTGCAAACTGCACCAGCTACGTACACTCATTAGGCGTGCCAACAATCTCTACTACTTCCTTCCAATCTTTATTTTTCTTCATAATATCTATATACACTTTTTAAGAGAGGTTGTATATGACAGGAAAAGATGAAACCATCATAGGCTTTCTTCCATAAATGGGAACTAATTGCAGGTAGGCACTACAGTTGTGAGCGAGAAACTGAAGAAACGCCAGTCCACATGCACTATAGGATTGGCCCATAGAATCATTTGAGACAATTGTGTTGATCTGTCACTTGTTGCTGTCACTGAAATCTCAGCTCTGTGCATTTACGTGCATGTAAATATTTTGTCGCCTGCTAGTGTAAACGTAGGGTTACTTCTCACAGGAATGATCAAACTACAGCATCAACCATCAATATACTGTATTTAATGCGTTTCCAGATGGACATTTCCTGTGTGACCTACAGAACAATGTAGCAGTAAAGCAGTGCGCTTGTTCAGCGTGTGTTTAGAGCAGAGATGGCTCGCTGTGTCAGCGATGCTTGTTATGCAGAGCAGCTGCAGATGTTGTGCAACGAGAGACTTCCACGCCGTGGTACTGCCTCTCCCTGCTCTGGCCACAAGCACACTTTCCTTCCAACACTCCTCATGCACATGATAAAGTCTGCTTTTCTGTTTTTCACTTCTGTAAAGACTGAGATAAGGTCGGGTTGGCTTCGTGCCGCATTTTTCTGAGGGAATGGCATCTCGAGCCAATGAGGAGAGGGATTAAAGGATATTACATGCTACATTTTTTTGGTCACAGCGTCCCCGATAAAATGAGTACAGTGCGACTTGGTGGGAGCCAAAATAGGAACGATTTATGGCTGCTGTCAGGGGTTTGATGTAATGGCTTGTTTTGCTCAGCGACAAATCACTCGCGATCATTATTTCTTAAAGCAGATTCTGCGTTTCTCTGAGTTGTTGTTTTTGCTGGGACAGGAGCCTAAATCTCTTGGCTTTCTCTATCTGGGGATGACGAAGGAGGTTGGGGGTGTGTGTGTGTGTGTGTGTGTTTATGTGTGTGTGTGTGTGTGAGAAGGAGGGGGGAAACGCTCCATCCTTTACTGTCAGAAGCCTGCCAACTCCTGTTGGCTCCACATCTGCTGTGCATTAAGTCCCAAGTGTTCGAGATGATGAAACCCAATCTCAGCTTGGGGAGATGTGATTCAGGCCTCTCAATGGAGCGCACTCTGCTCCGGGGCCTCGGCTCCTCGACAGCTGTGTGGGTTTCCCCCTTTGTTGCCATGGTTTCTCTCCAAACAAGTAAAGCAGGCGACTCGTGAAAGCATTCGCCACTCTGACTCCAAGCTTTTTCCACTTGCTTTTTTTTCACGGTGTTACGTCAGAGAGCTCTGAACTCAGCTTTACATTCCTGTTGGGCAATTTCAGTCTTCTTCTGGTCAAGATCTGGAGATTATGTTCAGTTTTTCCAAGACATTCTTTTGTTCAGATTGAAGATAAACTGCAGCTCATTTAAAATGAGACTTTCTTATTGAATAAAAAGCATTTGAAATGCACAGCTAAATGTTGTTAGCTATGAGTCACAGCAGCTATACTGTTACAGAACATCATTCTATGGTCTGTATGAGAATTTCCATAGTTTCCAGACTATAAGATACCATTTTGGCTTCCATACAGTAAAGCAAATGTTTGTTATAATCATATAACATAAAAGCAACTGATACAAGAAGTGAAATTATACACTTCGGTTACAGCTGCAAAATTAAGTCTATTAAAACTGAAAGACAACATGAAATGGACATTTGAATGCATTTTTCCTGCTGTTAAGTGAAAGGGCATATCTGAGTGGGTGGAACTGTACTTTTATCCATTGGAAATTAGTTCTGGGATGGTAACAGTAACTCTGCTTCATCACACCACAGAGTTCTTGATTATTTTCTGATAACAGAACACACACAAGTGTTTTATTCCTTACACAATCCAGCAAGAATCAAACCAATCGAATGATACTACCATATTTTCTTTACTATATGATGGTTTTTTCCCTTCTAGCAGTTGCTGTGATAAAACATGTGTTACAAAACAAACATGGAGATGCAAGTGATGGTAGAAGACGACTCACCACCCTGACCACCATCGCTTGTGAAAGCAGAGGCATACATGGAGGAAAGAGAAGCAAATTTTGTCCCAGAAGTGAAGCCATATTTATTTGAACCTGTACAGTGATGAAGGTGGTGACCTGAATGCTGAGTGCTGGGAAGGATAGCTGAGACATCATGTACTGATTGATGAATATAATTTCTTGGTAACAAGATTAAATCTTTGTCTTATTAACCTCAAGTAAGAAAAAAAAATGTAAAGGTGGTGAGCGAATGACTGTATAGCTGCTATAACGTAAGGAAGAAGAGGACCAACGTGTTTCGTGGGTGTTCCATAACATTAAATGTAACTATATATGCATACAGCGTACTGCATGCCGTTCTGTAATAATGAAAAAAATTGTTGGAAAATTGCATAAGAGGAATAAACTACGAAACCACGCTGTTGTTGGCAAATAATCCGCTTCAGGGTGGTAACAATATTGCACCACTCTAGTTTTGATTATTATCATATAATAGCATGCTCTCAAGTTATTTATTCTTTACACAAACCAGCAGAAAAAGCCTAGAACTAAATATTCTGGACTATATGATGTTTTTGTGACTTTTACTGCCAAGCTGTATGCTGTATACACTGATAATGATGATGATGCAGTGAGCAATCATTTATTCTGAGATAAAGATCAGCACTGCAATCACAGCAATGCTGATGAAATGCTGATGAACATTTAAGGCGTGTGTATAGTTGCAGATTGTAGTTCTGACAGCTGCACATACCACACTGGTAGGCCGCACCTGCCGCAGCTCAGAGAGAATCAGGTCACTCAGAGCTACACGCTGCTCTCTGTGGTGGAGGAATAGCAGCCTTCACCGTGAGATCTGGGTGCCATTAGAAACGAGCAGCACAAAACAAACGACAAAGGCTGTTTGTTTGGTTGTGGTCTAACCCTAACCTGAAAGGGTTCTTTATCTTTCTTTGCATGGAGCTGCATGAGGGTGTGGAGTTAACCAGATGTTACGCTGAGGCTAACCTGTGATTCCTAACGTGCACAGATGTTTTTTTCAACATGCATAGATTTGCTTTGCTCAGATGTCAAGCTCAGTTCAAGCCAAGTTCTTTGAAAGCATGTTGTAAAAAGCTGCAGAGGACACAGTGACCATTTGGTTACACTAATTACACCAAAATAAATGTCTCTGATATGGTTAAAAAAAAAAAAAAATTGGGAGGGGGGGGGGGGAGGGATGGGGGTAGATGGGGGGATATTGATTGCTGTGAAATGTTTGTGGTATAATAGTTTAAAAAATAAACAAACAATCCATGATTATGTTCAAATTATGGATCAACCAGTCTAGACATTAATATTAAAATCATTAAAATTATTATTTTTTTTAAATTAAATGAGTAAATATTTAGCTAATTAAATATTTTAAAAATATTTAATAAACAATGATGAATACCGGCAATTATATCTCACTATGAGATTATTATAAATCAAATCCAAGATTATTCAGCCTATTTTAGATGCTTTTACACATTTCAAGCGTTACATTTTCTTGTTCTATTGGCAGATCATTTTGCTTCTTTCTAAAAATAAAGGCAAAAAAAATGGTATGCCCATTCATGCAGTTATCTAATCAGCCAACCATGTGGCAGCAGCACAATGCATAAAATCATGCAGATACAGATCAAGAGCGTCAGTTAATGTTCACATAAAACATCAGAATGAAGAAAAAGTGTGACCTCTGTGACTTTTTTCATGGCATAATTGCTGATATCAGATGGGCTGGTGTGAGTATTTCAGAAACTGCTTATCTCCTGGGAATTTCACAAACACAAGTCTCTAGAGTTTACACAAAATAATGCGAAAAACAAAAAAATGTTGAGTGAGGGACAGTTCTGTGAGAGGAAATGCCTTGTTGATAAGAGAGATAAGAGAAAAATGGCCAGATTGGTTTGAGCTGCCAGGAAGGATCATATAATCACGCTTTACAACCATGGTGAGCAGAAAAGCATCTCAGTACACGCAAAACATCAAACATTGTTCGTCTTTTCCAGGCTATAACTGTCCTGTTTGGGTGAGTCTGTGCCCATGACAGCCTCAGATTCTTGCTCTTGGCTGACTTCTGATGTGGTCTTCTGCTGTTGTAGCCCATCCCCCTCAAGGTTTGATGAGTTGTGCCTTCTGAGATGCTTTCCTGCTCACCATGGTTGTAAAGAGTGCTTATTTGTGTTACTATGTTATTATTTCCATAAAGCTCTTTCTGGTTCTGCTCCACAATACATTACTGACCTTCTTCATCCTGACTCTTCATCCTTCTTCATCCTGACTCTTCATCCTTCTTCATCCTGACTCTGCTACCAGAACACTAAGATCCTGTAATCAGCTTCTTTTATCTGTCACAAAGGGTGATCGAGCCTCTTCCGTGGTTGGCCCCAAACTCTGGAACAGTCTCCCCTTTCACGTGAGGTCTCCGTCTTGATCTATTTTTAAATCTTCTCTTAAAACATACTTTTATTCTTTGTCTTATGATGTTATTTAATTTGATATTATATGATGTTTTGTACAGCACTTCAGATCAACTACTGTTGTCTTTAAACATGCTTTATAAATCAAATTTGACTTGACTTACTATAGACTTCCTGTCAGCTCAGACCGGTCTGGTCATTCTCTTCTGATCTCTCTCATCCACATGGTGTTTCAGTCTGCAGACCCTCTGCTCACATGATGTTTTTTGCACCATTCTGTATAAACTGTAGAGTTGTGTGTTATGTGTGAAATTCCCAGGAAATCAGCAGTTTCTAAAATACTCAAATCAGCCCATCTAGTACCAACAATCATATCACAGTTAAAGTCACAGAGATCACACTTTTCCCCATTCTGATGTTTGATGTGAACATTAACTGAAGCTCTTGATCTGTATCTGCAGCATTTTTTTGCATTATGCTATTGCCACATGACTGGCTGATATATTAAATATTTTTAATCAAATTGTATACTATGGCATTGTTGAATTCTCGATTCTGATTGGTCAGAAAGCTGTTTTTTTTAGTTTTAATATGCTAACATGATATCTATACTAATAACTCATTCACATGGCAAACAAATTAACATAAAAGTATCAATTGTAGATTTTCTGTAAGGAGACATATCCTGTGAGTGTCAGAGTTAGAACTGTAACTTTACATTTTCTGACATCTTCAGCACAGAGGAGATCACACTTTGTGGTTTCTTGCTAACATAACAAACTGCATTTTTGTTTTTGTTTTTGGGTTTTTTTGCCTTATTAGCTTCAAGAGTGAGAAAAAAAAGGCTGGTGAGGGAACAACTATTTATAGCTGATATAACGTATATGAGAACAGGAACTAACTTGTTTTGCAGACGTTCTACAACATTAAATGTGGCTATAATTGGATTAAATGTATCATGTTTTGTTCTTTAATTAACAATACACTGTAATCATTGTCAATTTGCTGTGGTATAAGAGGAATAAAACACTTTCAGTCGTGTTGTTATTGGCCGTTTCTGTTTGAATTAGGCCACACCATCTGTTCATTAATTATTTTCCTATAATGGCTCACTGCTGTCTTTTATTCCTTACATATGTAAAGAATAAGTTTAAGATTAAGAATAGATTTTTTTATTTTTTTATTTTATTCTAGCTTTTTATTCCATTCACAGAACACATTTTATTAGGGCTCCAAGCACCAAACGGTTAAAAGCAACGCGTTAGAGCCGGGGTTCTCAAATTTTCAACAGCCTTTTTGGATGTAAATGAAGTTCCACTGATTTATTTTATAAACATAATCCAACTATTCAATTATTAGGCTCATTATTTAAATCTGTGCAATAATACTTTGGCTTTTTATTCCTAAACGTTCCACTCACAGAACACATTTATATTAAAATTGTTATTCAAGTTGACATTACGTACAGGCAGATTTGTATTTGAGTTACTGAGGTTTGGGTTAAACCCATTAAATTCATTTTACCAGTCAAACAGGCTAAAAACTATCAAATAAAAAAAAAGTCAATAATAAATATAATGACTTTAATAATAGTGGGTGATTTCCATCATTGTAGCAATATATGGAAATAAATGTAGACCCCCTGGCTATGCCTCTGGAACCCAATTAGAGGATATAAAGCTGTACATGGCCTGGATGAAAATAAAATAGATTTGCTTGACTTGACTGGAACTGACATCCGGAGAGGGGAAACCCTTTGTCCTTCGATTTCACCCTTTTGATGAGTAATCCAACTTCCCATTCTTATGAACTCTGAGTTGCAGGGCCTGAGTAGAAAAAACGAGAAGCAGTAACCAGAGTCACACATTACTGTACATATTTCCATCACGTATGCAGATACAAACTCACAGCAGTGGAGACTAAAATCAACCTAAATTCACGGTCACTGAGCTTCACCTGTGAAGGAATTTTTCAGTGTGTCATGAAATAAATGTCAGCACTGGAGTAGATTGGGTCACTCCCAACACCCAATGACTGGGAGTGACTCAATAAGGGTTTAAGGGTTTCTCCTGACATGTAGGACTTCTAGAAAATTACAGAATGCATATTATACTTTTGATAAGGGGAATGCACAAACACAATATGGTTGCTGTTCAAGTGATTAAAGTCATGATAACTCTATGGATACAATACAAATTAGTTAATAAGTAAGGGGGAAAACACTGTATGTTGTGCTGTTATATTAAAATAATCAGTGACAGCGTGGTGTGATGAAATTGAGTTACTGTTAACACTTGGAAGTTTTTCCAATAACAACACATCCTGAAGTATTTTAGTACATATTTGATGCTTTTTGCTCTAACCAGTAGATTATAACCATTTGATGCTTGGAGTGCTAATAAAAATGTGGAAATTTCAGGAATTAAAAAGTTCCATGGTTTCAAAAGTAGCCAAACTAACATTCTACAGAGTTAAATAATGAATCTAATATTGAAAATAGTTGTCACTTATCACTTATACCTTTTCTTTACACATGTAAGGAATAAAACACAGCAGTGTGTTGTTATAGAAAAATAATGAGTAAAGAGATGGTGTGGCCCAATACAATCAAAAACAACCAATAACAACACGTCTCGAAATGTTTTATCCCTTTAAAACCACAGCAATTTGCCTAAGATTACAGTGTATTATTAATTAAAGAAGGACACGTCACACATTTTATAGTTGTGGAACATCCATGAAACAAGTTCCTGTTCTCACTTACGTTATAGCAGCTATAAACAATCATTCTGCCACATTCTCATGAATTTAATAAGACCAAAATAAAACCACAGCGTCATGTTACTGAGACCGCCTCTGTCCTGAAAACGTATAGCTTTACCTCTGTTTTTTACACCACAGCCAAGTAGCAGAGAAGTGCAATTTTGTCTCTTCTCTTTCTTCAAACAGTGTTATCAGTGCTATATCAATGGGAACGCAGCCGAATGCACGCATGAGCTTGTTTATAGATGCTCAGACATCTACTGGCATTTCATAGTCACATGATTGTCTGCATCCTAACTCTCAGATAATGATCATATAATCTGTAAACATACAAATCCAACAACAAACAATGATCAAAAAAGTTTAAATATTTATTTCCCTAAAATACAACCTTTGAAAATTACAACCTGTCAATTCTTATTTTCTATTTAAAATGGACTTTTTCCTCAGTAATTTTGTATAAAAATAATTTTGGGAGCATTATATTTGAGAGCTCTGGTAGCGATGTCATAAAACAGTCTGGAACCAATCACATTTAATATGCAAATGATTAAACCATGACACTCTACAAGCTACAGGTTAGCATGTTTGCCTCGCACCTCTATGGTTGGGGGTTCAAATCCCGCCTCTGCCCTGCCTCTGCCCTGTGTGTGTGGAGTTTGCGTGTTCTCCCCGAGCTTCAGTAGTTTTCTCCGGGTACTCCGGTTTCCTCGCCAGTCCAAAGACATGCGTTGTAGGCTGATTGGCATCTCTAAACTGTCCGTAGTGTGTGAATAGGTGTGTGAGTGCATGTGTGATTGTGCGATTGAGGTTTACGTTTTCTTTTTTGTCACATACGTACACACACACACACACACACACACACACACACACACACACACACACACAGCTACTGCTGCAGTCCACCATGGTAAAGTTTAGTCATACCTGTAAAAATGCCTGTTGCAGTTGTGCTCATATAAATCCACAGAGGGTACGGCTTGTTTTCTCACTCTGCTTTTTCACTGACGTGTACTTACACTCACACACACATACATACACTCCTAACCTAAAGAATGCAGAAGACACTGTGTGGGCCATCAGGGCTATTAAATATGCCAGACATGAAAGATTAAAGCAGTGGGAAATATTATAAAAGATGAATTTTAATGTAACTATGAGCTTTCTCTTGTATTTTTGTACAGAACTGAAAAAACCTTGCCCTTCAAAGAACATCATGTCAAAATGAACAGCGTGTGCGTGTGTGTGTGTGTGTGTGTGTGTGTGTGTGTGTGTGTGTGTTAGTATGAGTAGTTACAGTTATTCCCCCTGTATTTCAGAGCATGGCGCCTGTGCAGACTCGGCACTTGGGTCCTGATTACTGGAGTGCTGATGGTTGTCATTACCGGCGCTGTTTCTTGAAGCCGATGCCAGCAAGATGATGGTTGGAGGCTCGCCGTCTCTCTGGTCTGCCTATAGAGGCCTCACGCTCCTCTGCAGTGTGTTATTGGTGTTCTTGGCTCTCTTCTAGGTGCTTTTCCAGTTAAGATTGAAAAAGCATGGCTGCATTAAAGCACCACTGAAACGGCCTCTGGATTTCCCCCCAGTGCTGATAGTGTTATCATCGTGTCCGGGAGCCTAGGCAGTGCACTAATGATGCTTTCTGAGGTCTGCACACTGTTCTGTAAGACCCTTCTGTATGTCACTGGAGATTTTAGAGCTGCTTTGACAGACACCAAAAGTGCTTTTAAACACTGTCCGAATAATTATTCATGCTGCCATGTTATAGGATAAACAATTCAATTGTGAGCTAATGTGAACCTTCAGTGTTATTTTATACTTGTAATCCATGAAAATTCATGGTTTTCACAGTATGAGATATTACAGTAACAATAAAATAGGAGCTAAAAGCTAATATACTACATAAAATAGGTGTAAAAGTCATAGCGTTCGTATGAGTGTGTGTCTGTGTGTGTTTGTGTGTATGTGCGAGCTTCTCCGCTCTTTGCGTGAAAAGAACAAGTGCACTCTGCTTTTATAGTTGGTCCTAAAAATAAGCTCGCGCTCATTGGTCACAAGAAAGTTCTCATCGAATCACGTCAAGTCAATTAGAGAGTAACACTTCCTGTTCTGCGAAAGATGTTTCCTGTCGATAGTGCATTGCTGAGGGACAACACGTTGCAGAGTTGGCAGTGTTTGGGTGACCTTTTGCGAGGCCTACGGAAACAGTGACGGTGATCGCAGGGAGCAGTGTGTGTTTTACAATGTGGAGAGAGCACATGGCCTCAGCTCCGACTCCAGTGCCAGTGTTTTGGTCTGAAAATAAACACCCGCTATCCAGCTATGATGAGCCTCAGCTGCATGCACATGCATACGCTTTTGATTTGAAGGATTGATACAATGTGTTGATTAATTGTCTGAGAAAAAAAAGGTTCAGGCTGTTTTCCATGTGATCGTGCTCCAGCTTGCTTTCTGAGTAGTCACAGGTTTCAGAGCTGCAAAGGAAATCTGATCACAGTTCATCATTCTGAGGGTTTGCTGACCATAGTTTGCAAACTAAAAAAATAAAACAAAACAAAACAAAACTTTCATCACATATACAGTAGAAACCCCCTACACTGTAATTTCACACACTGTCATCATTATATATTATATTTAATTAAAGCATAGTGCCGCTGAATTCAGCTTTGCCAGGTTAAAATTAATGTGCTCATTCTAATACATTATCGTTTCTATAGTAACAGCTCATTCACAGGTACTGCAGACGATTTACATAATCTAAGTCTAATAAACATATTTAACCAGAATACACATAATCAATCAGTGATATAGAGAATGTTTTTTTTTTGTAAAGAGATGTTTATTTACCATTTATGGAAGGAGTCTCAAGTGTCAGAGCAGAGATGATGGTGAGGGAACGATGGCGATATTTACAGCTGCTACGTATTGTAAGTGATAACAGGAACTAAATGTAACTATAAATAGATAAAAAGTGCCATATGTTGTCCTTAATAACAAAACTGTAATGTTGACATACCACTGCTGTATACGAGTTATAAAAAAGCTTCAGGATGTGGTGTTATAGGAAAATAATGAACTTAAGGGTGATAACAGAAACTCTGCTTCATCACACCACCCTGTAGTTTATATTTTTCCTATGACAACATGCCCCCAAGTGTTTTATTCCTTACCCATATTACATATGTGCAACATTTTGACTTGCATTCTGAAATACATTTAATACCAGAATATGTTGTGTATGTAATATTTTAATACGTAGGAGAAGTCAGTGAACGTATGAGCGCTTAGTTGTTTTCCGTCCGACGCCCTCGTGGAAATTTAACACAACCATGGCTAGACTTTGGTGTGAGTTATCCTGCAAGAATACTGGTGTGTGTATTCTGGTTTTGATGACACATGGACACGTACTGCAGTGGTTGTGAGAATAAACATCACTATGTTTCACGTTCAACTGCTCAGAAGCAGTCAGCGTGCTCCATGCCCTAGAGCCTCGACTTCACTGTGAGTCAGGAGAAAGCAAAAGAAATCACAGCTCAGTGATATTTACACCATCATCTCTTTTTTTGTGTGAATGCACGGTAACTTTTTGACCCCATTTACACCTGGTCGCTTCACGCATGGTGATTGTCAGGATTATATCCAGAATGGGATTGTCCACATAAAAATGCAGGTGGAAATGCACCCAAGATACATTTAAAACGGTCAAATCCGATCCCTCAAACCACTGCATGGGGTCTGAGACGCTTAGCCAGATGTTCTCAGAATGTAAATACATCCATCTCTTCATGGCAGCTTTACAACCATTGACCCTCCCAATACACACTAATGCAAGTGACAAGATTTCATCTAGAGTGAATGTTTTTAATCTGGATTTGAACTTCATATAAAAGACAACAGTAAAGCTCGTATACAACAAATCAAACTGAATATGAACTCAAAAAGGATGTAGTTTTATGGGTCAGATAATAGCAGGCCAAGACTGACCTAAAATACATGAATAACAATGTAAGGTTGGACTGAGGCAGTACTGGAAATCTGTGGATGGTCATTCAGTGCTTACTGGTTGGAACCAGACTTGTGTTATATTTGGTGGAAGACGTTGTGATTGGTCAGGGTGAACACTAGCACAAAAGAGTCCAGAGCTACCAGATTGAATCAGTCATATGTAGCCGGGATGGCAGGACAGTTACTAGCCAATCGATGGTATCTGTTAGGTCATGTATACAAAACAGAGCAGTCATTGCTCTCAAATATGTTTGGCTGCATTGTGGTGTTTTATGATCAGTTGCACTGTGTTAACCTCAATTCCTAACAATTTGCACAACTCGATTTGTATGAAAGGTTATGAAGATTAAGGATACAGCTGGGGTTACCATTCATACCTTTCCTTATGCAATCCTACATCAAATTAAATCCCACCACATTCTAATTTATAAAAATATTATTGTATAACAAAATTGGGTCCATTAGCATTCAAAATGATTTGCAGCTGTAGGGAGAACAAGCTAGTAGGTTGGATTACTAAATTGGTAGAAAATTTTATTCGCTATTTTTTTTTTTTAGAAAAACAAACAAACAAACAAACAAATAAATAAATAAAGCTGTCAGACGTTCATAGGACATCTAGATGTATGCACTAGATGCCATATCTACTGTAGGACCACACATGACTTTTAATAGTCTGGTTTAGGTCAGGCCAAACGGATGCCTCTTGTGAGCTGGTGCTGAAATGATAAGACTTTGAATGTTCTGTAGATGATACAGTACCATAGCTAGTTGTGTTGGCCAGCAGTGCCATGGATCGATACAATAATTACAGCCATGGATGCTCTTGTACTGATAATTGGTCATCTGGTTAAAGATCTCCATTCATCCACAGAGTCTCCAGGAGTAAAACGAGAACTTACACTTGCATTTAATTAGGTTACTTCCTGGTTCTCTCTGTACTTTTTCCTCACATTGCCTGCTAGAGCTCTCTGGATCACAGTGTCTTTCAAATGACTGGACGTAATATAAACGTCTTCCTTTCCTTCTTTATTGGACTACTCTATGTACAGGGAACATTTCTTAAAGTTCAAACAATGGACAATTACTCGCAAGGTCTTGGCTCTACTCCTTTGTATTGTGTGTTTTCGGCATGTACCTCAAGCAGCAAATGAGGTAATATCCTCTGTGCTCTAATAATGTTTATACCACAGTGCTGCTGGATTCTTGAAGCTGATTGGTCAGAATGTCTCATTCTATACATTATTGTTTATAGGTGTACTTATAAATCTTAAACACAGACTTCCATGTAAACCAATTAAGAAACATGTGTAATTGTTACAAAAGTTTTCTGTAATGAAAAAAATGTGTATTTAACATATATGGAAGAAATCTCCAGTGTAAGCTCTTTATAAGAGTGAGAGGTAAAGTTATAACTTCACATTTTCCACCACAGGATATTGCACTTTACGATTTTTCATCTTAAGAGATGGAACAAGAGAGGCTAGTGAGAGAGCGACTGTTTATAGCTGCTATAACATAAGTGAGAACAGAAACCTGTTTCGTGGACATTCCACAACATTAATGTTATAAAAAGTATGATTTTTTTTACCACAAATATTAATTGTTGGTAATTTGTTGTGGCATAAAAGGAATAAAACACTTTGGAACATACTGTTATTGGAAAATAATCAACTTCAGGGAGGTAACAGTAATTCCGCTTCTTCATGACAGATTATTTTTCTATAACAGCATGACACAGAGTGTTTTATTCTTTGCTTGATGTCTCTTTAGAGCACCGAAATTGAGACTGTAGATCCTGCAGCAAAGTTTTTTGGTGGTTTGTGTAAGTTTGACATTTAAATTATATGCTATTTTATTAGTTTACTCTCTGGCAGCATGAGCAAGTCATTTTAGCATACTGTTGTTGTTTGTTTCACATTTGCGGCTCAGCGTAAACCCCCCACAGCTTCATAAAGCACCTTTGACCTGATTCACTGATGCTGCAACGATGGCAGTGTAAGTTGTGCAATACAGCTGTTTGAAGAAGAATGATTGCAGTGGGGTTATATTGTATAGCTGGCTTAAGATGAGGGATTACCATAGGGCAAACATGCTGTAGTAGCAGAGAACCAGGAAAAAAAGGTTTCTGTAAATAAAACCATGAGCAGAAAAGGTGTCTTTGTATCCCAAACAAAAGCCTGTGATACCTTTACATTTGAGGAGATTAATGATTGCTCATAGAGAAGGTGGAAGTGTTTATATTACACATGATCTATGTGAATTCTGAAGCTAGAAATGAATATTGTTTATCTCTGGTGAAACCACTCCATATTGAGGAAATATTGACTTTGCTTTGGATACATTACACTGACTTGCTAATTTATTACTGATGCCTACTATAAACTATAGGTCACTTTTGTAGGTGAACAATTAGCCCAGCTACACATTCTACTCCATATGTCACTCTCAGGACAACAGTGATGTTAAAAGGGGAGAGAAACTGAACAGATAAATAGGCATTTGAATTTAAACAGTGGTCTTACTTGTTTGTGTCAGTAACAAAGCATATTACATTATTCTACATATGTTAGCTCTTTCAGCTCTGCCATTTGTATGGCGGCTAAGCAGTTAGCACATATGCCTCGCATCTCCAGGGTTAAGGGTTCGATTCCTGCCTCCGCCCTGTGTGCACGGAGCTTCCCCATGCTTCGGGGGTTTCCTCCAGGTACTCTGCTTCTTCCCCCAGTCCAAAGACATGCACTGTAGGCTGATTGGCATTTCCAAATTGTCTGTGTGTGATTGTGCCCTGTGATGGGTTGGCACCTTATCCAGGGTGTCCCTTGCCCTGTGCCCCAAATAGTTTCCCCTGGGATAGGCCCCAGGCTCCCCGTGACCCCATGTGGGATAAGTGGTATGGGAAATGGTTGGTTGATAATGACCAATCACAGCATTGGGAACATATGGCTAATTCCCTCACCCTAAAATTTACAAATTCAACATGTCTGGTGAGTAGAGTGTACATGCTGGTGCTTCACACCTTGTGCTCATTCAACAAGCCTTCTGGCTTGCTCACGTGATCTTTAGCAAACTGCAGACAGGCAGCAATGTTCTTTTTGGAGAGTAGTGGCTTTCTCATTGCAACCCTGCCATGCACACCAACGTTGTTCAATGTTCTCCTGATGGTGGACCCATAAACATTAACATTAGCCAATGTGAGAGAGGCCTTTAGTTGCTTAGAAGTTACCCTGGGTTCCTTTGTGACCTCGTCTCCTTGCTCTTGGAGAGATCTTTGTTGGTCCATCATTCCTGGGGAGGGTAAAAGTGATCTTGAATGTACTCCATTTGTACACAATCTGTCTGACTGTGGATTGGTGGAGTCCAAACTCTTTAGAAATGGTTTTGTAATCTTTTCCAGCCTGGTGAGCATCAACAACTCTTTTTCTGAGGTCCTTAGAAATCTCCTTTATTCGTGCCATGATACACATCCACAAACATGTGCTGTGAAGAGCAGACTTTGACAGATCCCTGTTCTTTAAATAAAACAGAGTGCTCACTCACACCTGATTGTCATCCCACTGATTGAAAACACCTGACTCTAATTTCACCTTCAAACTGCTAATCCTAGAGCTTCACATACTTTTGCCACTCACAGATATGTAATATTGGATCATTTTCCACAATAAATAAATAACCAAATATAATATTTTTGTCTCATTTGGTTAATTGGGTTTTCAATGTCACGTTTTTGGACTTGTGTGAAAATCTGATGGTGTTTTATGTCCTATTTATGCAGAAATATAGAAAATTCTAAAGGGTTCACAAACTTTCAAGCACCACTGTATTCTTGCTAAGGATGACTTATACTATGTGCCCTTTAATATGAAGTCAGTATAATGTGTTATTTTTAAGAAATATAATATAGCTTGAATGTTGTGAAATGCCCTGTTTTTGGAGGCAACAGGTAACTTAGGCTGCCATAGAACCAAACTATTAAACTCAATAGAATTAAACAAGTCTAACATAACAGAGATAAAAAGTTAGCAGTCGATGTAGATATATTAACTATGACACATTTCCGTAATGTCGACCTCACAAAAACTTTTTTTCCTGCTTACGACCCTTCTTCTAAGACGTGATTTTTCCTTCATTACCACTTGATGACATCAGCAGACATTTTTATTTTGTTGTCAAACACAAGTGAGCGAGTACGGAACTGTAAAATCATTACTCTTATGGCAGTGCCCTGCAGTAAAACAATCAAATCTCAATCAATTCATCTAGGTTACACAACAACCATGTCAGGTTTGCAAATATCTGACTCGTTGCGTAGGAACCAAGAGTTTGTTTTGGTTTTGACCTGAAGTACGATCAATAGGAGAAACACACACACACACACATACACCCACACAGGCATGAGAGGCAATTAAGCAAGCTTGAACTCTGCAGAAATATTTCCCCATCGCTGTCGCATTCCTTCAAATCGTTTGATGAGAACCACTCAGAGGGAGAAAAAAAGAAACAAGGTGGCTGCAAGTGTTTGCTCAGTGAGTCACTAACCATGTGGGTACATATTTACAAACGCTCATAATAACAACACGAGTGTGAGACCAGCCAAGCAGGAATCGCAGCAGGAGCCTCTCTGAATAGGACGCTTGTTTGGAGTGCAAGTGCCATATCTGATCACACACTCACATATAAACACACACACACACACACACACACACATACACAGCTTTTTTTTTTTAACAATCTGTGGATTGATGCAATGTAACACTCTGTGTTGTGCTGTTATTGGTAAATATTCAACGATGGGGTGGTGTGATAATATGAAGTTACTGATACCACCCAGAAGTGTTTACTGCCTCTTATACCACAGCAACTTGGTAAAAATGACAATTTTTTATTCCTTAAAAATTGACGCTATACGTTTTATCCATTTATAGTTACATTTAATGTTGTATAACATCTGTTATCACATGCTATGAGCTTCAACATATGTACAGTTTTGTTTCAACACATTTTGCCAAACATAAAGTTGTCTTCAGTATGGTCATTTCTTCTTCAGCTTTGATCATTATTAGCAACCCCAGCGTTTAAAACCAGCACTGAGCCTCTTGCTCTAATCTCTAACAAGGTTGGAGAGACTTGCAAGAATTATTATGGTGCTAAAGTAAGGGTGAGTTCTTTCTCTTAATTAAAAAAAAAGTATATTTTGTGTAAGACTTCTTTCATTTTCACTCGTTCCAAATTATGAAGGGTGCAGTTGACTATAACAGAATGAATCATCAGGATGAGTGTCGCTACATCAGAAGAAATTAAACAAGGCTCCATGTGGGTCTGTCAGCACGCATGAACTCCATGTGACTTCATGTACCACGTGGCTGTTAATGGCGTCTGGAACGACTGCTTCTGTCTGCTTCATCAACTGTAAATACAGCTTCTCCTTCAAATGACAGTTTTAGGCTCGTGCCAAGCCAACAGTTTTGTAGCTGGGTTGCAGTGAGGAGGCTTCAAGCTGTGGTTATGGCTTATACACTGAAGAGTGCAGTGTGATCGGACACATTAAGGTCAAACCCAGCGTTGAATTCTTTCAGAATGATATTACAGCCTTTCTGCTTTTGCATTTTTAACAGTAATGTTATGTATAATGTATAGTATTATATACAGTATTATATACAGGTGTGTGCATAAAGATTGCATAGGACAAAATGAGGAATAAGAATAAGTTTGAGTTATAGCAACATGGCATTTAGTGTAATTTTACAAGTGGATGGTAATGAAGTAACCCCATACAGGGTGTCCCCCTGGGATAGGCTCCAGGCTCTCTGCAACCCTGCATAGGATAAGCAGTACAGAAAATGGATGGATGGATGGACAGATGGATGGACGGATGGATGGACGGACGGATGGACGGATGGATGGATGGACGGATGGATGGACGGATGGTAATGAATACTTAACTTCTTTTTTTTCTTTACTTTTAATGGTTATATATGGTTAAAAGTACTATAATTCATGTAGCAATGAAAATAGAAAGTTATAAAACTTTCTGTTTATTTTCAGTTTTAAATGTTTTTAAATTAATCTATTTATTGATTTATTTATTTAAAGATTTTCACTAAGGTCTCATGTTTTTGGACCCCAGTGTATATCTCCATATATGGACATATGGATGTGCATAGGTTATTATAATAAGACATCCATAAATATTTGTCAGCAGTGATAGAACTGACCAGAGAACTTGTAACAGTACTGTAACAGTCTGAGGTTACTATAAACTGATACTTGTTGGTGAATTGCTGTGGTATAAGAGGAATAAAACTCTTCCGGACGTGCTGTTGTTGGAAAATTATCAACTTCATGGTGGCACCAGTAACTCCCCTTCATTACCCCACCCCTTCATTGATTATTTTCCTCTAACAGCATGATACAGTGCTTTATTCTGTACTTGTAATCTTTATTGGAAGCAGGCAGGGCATTTGTAACATTAAATAAGCCTGACTGTTCCTTGATATTGATGTCAGGAATGATTTTATCTGAGATGATACTTCAGTTCATGAATGAAGGAATTCTTCTGTCCTGAAAAGTTTGATGGAATGCAGACGGTGAATTGACCATTCATGCCAGACCTGCTGTCCTCAGGCCAAAGCTGTCTGCTTTTACAATTGTGAAATAGCCTTCTTTCTGAGGGCTTACACTTATATGTGTGTATGATGGATGGGAACGCCTGAATGAGGCATGACATCTGATTGCAGTAGAGCAAAAAACAAAGAAAAAAAAAGAAAAAAAGAATGGGTTATTTTATAACCACAACCTGAACATTCTCTTGGCCGTCTGTTCTTTGTTTAATGTCCATATACGAGTTTCACCAGCCTGTTTAGGGGACTAATAAAGATTCCTCTACCTCATCCTGACTTTATAACACAGGCCATTGGTCTTTCTGTTAAATTTAACAGTCTGCTGAATGAAGAGTGATGACTCAAAGTGTTCCCCGAGTTACAGGTGCTATTAAGGCTAAAGAAAAAAGTCATTAGGTTTTTTTTTCTGCTATCCATGTCACTGAGTGGATAGTTGGAGTTTGAATTCAAACACTGCTGTTTGCTGTGCAAATAACTTATACAGCCTTGATGCATGCTGAATACCAAGGGTGGGGTGAGACGGAGTGGAAAACACTAGAACAAGGTTTTTTTTTCGCTGCAGTCGGTAAAATAAAGCAGACAGAATATCTCAGCCTGACATGTCAGAGACGGAGAGTCTCACAACGCGCTCCTCATATTCCAAACGCTGGACCACCAACATTTAACTAGACACCGCTCTAACCTAGATGTGGACTTCAAACACCATCATGCCCCTTTTCCTTTAATCTTCTTTGCACGTTTAACCACACTGCGGAGTCATAAAACATACAAACACACACACAAATGCACATACACACAAATACACAGCACACTGTGCATGCTTACTGAACTTACTGAACTCAAATACTGACACTAATCCTTCATCTCTGTTTGCAGGTTAACGAGAGATACACAGAGATACTGGCTCAAACAAAGAAAAGCTGTGGATGGTGCAATGATGGATCTGTTTTTAAATTAAAACCAGCTCGATCACTTCTCACAGGCCTCAGAGCTTCTGGGTTTCTGTAGACGATCTGAACTGGAGAGAAACTGAAGACAAAAGAGAAACATGGATGCAAGAGACATTCTTCTTGTCCACTAGGGTCAAATTTATGGACAATTATGGATATCACAAATGTTTTTTGTAATTTCTGGACCGTCTACAGTCTGTTTCAACCATTTGTACTTTTGCAAATGGAAAATTAGATATGACCCGTTATGCGATTCCTGATTTGACAAAAAAAGTTGGAAAACTGGAAATAATCTGTTACTCCATTTCCAGTTGACGTTTCCAAGATGAAAACGAAAATGAAAACGGTTTGGAAAACATTCTGTGCAAAACTGGAGGTTAAACAATGCAAACTGGCGACATTTTGCAACTGATTCCTCAGAGCACGCATATCACCGTTTAACCCTGCCTAGTATTCAGTAGTTTGGTCTTAAAGCATATTATTCAGGGAGAAGTATGAATTTATTCAGTAATAATGAAATGAGCACAGTTGCTAAATTTATGTCTGGACTCACTGCCAGATTCCAGAAGTTTAAGTTAGAAGTTAGATAAAGTGATATGTGATATGTCAGGGGAGTATTTTATCCTTTATGCTTTATCCTGGTCAGGGTCATGGTGGATCTTTGGGAATGCTGGACATGAGGTAGGAATACACCTGTCAATCCAGTGCAGAATGGGATGCCACTCAAACACAGGACACCACACAATCATACACACCTCAATGCAGAGTAGAAATCCACACACTGGCATGTTTTGGGAGTTGGGAAGAAACAGCAGAACCCAGAAGAATCCCATGCGAACAGTAGGAGAACATATGAAACTCCACACAGACAGTAACCCAAGCTCAGGATCGAATCAGAAACCCTGGAGCTGTGAAGCAGCAACACTCTGCATCCGTTATTATTCAGTTGTTCATCGTATAGCAAGTTATTCAGGATCCATTATAAATTATTTAGTAATTACTAGAAATGTGCACAATTCTGAAAGTAAGGAATGGAGACCTGGACCTACTGACAGATTCAGAGAGAAGTTAGTGTGGCCAAAGAACATACACGAGTTCTCACATCTAACTTTATGTTCTACTTTAGTGTTTTTTGTTTTTTTTTGTTATGATTATGCTGTAGAAAATAGTTGAGATTTTGAACTTTTTGCCAGCTTAGACTGAGCTAGGTACCTATAGAGAGAACACTAATGAGCAAAGTGGCACTAGCTAAACTCAAACTAAGAATGGAAATCAGATTGCAGGTTTTCTGTTTTCCAAGTTTAGTCAGAAATTAGCTAGCAGATTGTTTGCACTTTGACAATATAGTTTCAGAACTTATAGTTACTGTACATGTTGTGGAATGTACATTATAGCAGCTATTAACAGTAGTTCCCTCTCCAGCCTCTCTTTTTCCTCTCTCTTGTAGGAAAAAAAACTTACCTTGTCGTTACTGAGAAACCAGAAAGTGCAAACTCCTCGCTCCTGAAGATGTCAGAAGACTTAAAGTTACAGCTTTACCTCTGACTGTTATAAAACACTGACACTGGAGACTCCTTCCATAAATGCTAAATACATTATATATTTTTCTTTGTTAAATAATTACATTTTTAAAATGAGTTCTTCTTCTTCTTCTTCTTCTTCTTCTTATTATTATTATTATTATTATTATTATTATTATTATTATTATTGTTATTATTATTATTATTATTATTATTACACACATGAAGCAAAGTGTAAAGGCCATCTTTCATACAAAAAAAACAACAACATCAAAAACATGTAAAAAATAAAACATACTTTTGATCTGTTACATATAATGCTATATATAATATAATGGCACACCAAAACCAACAATGAAAACTTTTTAAAAAAATCAAAAGCCCCTATCTCTTAAATTCTAATATAGGAAAAAAAAAGTCCTGAGTTAAAACAGTTGATTTAATTAAAGTTCTTGTGTTGGAAATCATGCCAACAAAACACGACAAAATGATCACTCAGTGACTATTATAGAGACTAAACGTTATTTAGGAAAGTTCATTCGGCTAGTCTAATTCAGACTGTTGTAGGTTAAATCTATCCTCAGGAACCACTGAACAGCTCCATGTTTAGTCCCGCGATGATGATAAACAAAAACATGACAAGGCTGTGCCTGCTAAAAATGTCTCATTATGATCGTTTACTGCCCCCTTTGTTAGTAAACTGTTCGTTTCTGACTTTCATTTGAGATTTTCTGCTCATCAGGAGCTGAGTTTGGCCTCCTCCAGGCCACGCTCATGAGGGCTTCATTGTAAAGAACACAGAGTACATAATTACTGTAATGTCTATCACCAAGAGGGCTTTCTACTTTCAAAAGCAGGCACAGAGCAAACATTTCCACAGTAAAGCTGCTGTCAGCTTGACGAGTCCCGGCCACTTTTTGTTCGCTCGACTTTGGTGGGCTGCCTTAAGAAAACGTTCGCTCTTTCATTCTTCTCTCTCTCCCTCTCTCTTTACTATGCTGTCTTCTTTGTCAGGTACGGACATGTAAGTAGGTGTGTAATTATGTGCTTGGTTCAGTTTCAGGTTCCAGGCCTAATGTGGCCCATTTAACAAAGGCGGAACTGAAGATCACACGCTATTAGTGTTTGCCCTCTGCTGTGTCTAAATACTTATAAAAGGAGAGGAAAGGAATCGCAATCCGCAGAGACATAAAAATGACAGGCATCCATCTGACTCAACTGTAGTGCTTAGACACATGGACAGCTTGTGGTGAAAAACTGCTCTATTGTTGAATTCTTGATCCAATTATGAAAATTTTTTGTCACACTTTTCACACCAAAAACAGTCTTACGAACTAGCTTGCTCTCAAGATTAGATTTACTATAGTCAGTAATGCAGATGAAATAAAGACTGGTGTAGATCTGGTGATAAATTCAATTCCATTCAATTTCATTTGTATAATGCTTTTTACAATGGACATTGTCACAAAGCAGCTTTACAGAAATCTGGATATATACATTTTTTATTTTACTTTATCCCTGTGATAAAGAGGTGATCTGTCTTCACTGTAGCTTTGGAGGCAGAAAATCAATAGAATCAGAGCTGCTTGTGCAACATGACTGCATGCAACTGCAGTGAAATGTCCCAAAAATGCACAATGTTATTTTTTATTTACATTGAACCACTGGAATATTGGCAGTGGAACATTTATGACACAACATGTCTTAAATTTCATCATAATCACTCACTAACAAGACTCCTGTTTGTTTTTCTCGCTTGCCCTACAACTTGCAACCTGATTGGTCGTAAAACGTCGTCAACGTAAAAACGCGCTTGGAAGTTTTCTGAAAATTTTTCAACTTTGGAAGCCCCACTCTGGCCAAAAAAAGTGCCAGAAATGTTTAAAAGCCTACAATTCCCATAGGATTACATGTAAAATATGCGCTGGTGGTTGAGAACATAATGGCAAATGTAAAAGAAACCTCCCCCCAGAAACATTTCAGTCACTGTGACTGATGTGTATTCTGGAGCCATTACAATTCTGTTATTAATTAAAGGATGACACATGGTACTTTAATCTGTTTACAGTTACATTTAATGTTGTGGAATGTCAGCAAAACAAGTTATCACTTGTTATAGTAGATATAAACATTCATTCTGTCACCAGTCTTTCTTTTTAAGATAAGATAAGATAAGTTAATACTTTATTAATCCCCAGATGGGGAAATTAGGGTGTCACAGCTGCAGCAAAACAGGCGAAGAAAAAAGAGATAGTAAGGAGATCAATACAGGGATATATAAAGAGTATAAACAAGATGTATAAATATGTATAGACATAAGCGCAAACTCTCTCTCTCTCTCTCTCTCTCTCTCTCTCTCTCTCTCTATATATATATATATATATATATATATATATACACACACACACACACACATAATTTTTTATTGTAATACACATGATGTAATTGCTTATAATTATGAATATATTTCCTTTCATTGTGAAATATGCCCATATATGCAAAATGCATGGAACTATATTCACATTCATAATCACACACATTATTTATAATACAATATATTCGTAAATGTAGGCCAGAATACACGTTTGCTTTTTTTTATTTTTTAAAAAGTCTCATTTCAGATATTTGCATTTCCATGTGGGATACTAGAGCTCCCTGAGTGTAGATTTAATCTGGATTTATGGAATAAACGTGAAAATAAATAGATAAATAAATAATAAACACAAAGTAAAAAGTCACACACTTTAGAGTTTAGTGTTTTGCTGACAGGTTCACATATATTTAAATTTAATATGTAAATATGTGGTTATTTGATCTCTGTGCCGCTACAGGTCTTTCAAAAGAACAGGAACGGGGCATGAAGTATAATTTAATCAGGTACACACTATATATTTTTGCTTTGATGATGTTTTTATTAGCCGTGCACACAATACTGTCCTTTTAATACACAGAGAGGTTGAATGATCACGTGACCATGCAGCTGCGGCAGGTCGCGTTCTGATTGGGTGCGTGAAAAAGCCATTAAGCGTTTCTGTGGAAACGGACCGTTCCACTAGAGTCGGTTTGGGGGCTTTTTTGAGGGGGGGGGCGAAATGGAAGAGAGAGAGCGGGGAGAGAGAGAAAGTGAAAGTCGCCATTGTGCATTCATCTCAGGACTGACTGCGGCGCGAGGCTCCACCGGTCTTCGGTGACGTCAGTGTTTCAAATAGAACACACGCAAGCTACCGCACGCGCCACATAAAGCCGGTATTTGCGCGTGAGGACGGCGCGCGTCTTCTTCTTCTTCTTCTTCTCTGACTCCCACTCCTCCATCCTCCTCCCGTGTAAAGTGTTTATGTGCCCCAGATAGTGAGTGTGGATTGGGACGCGCCTACAGTGATGGTTATGGTCAGTAGTAGTGTAAGGATGGTGTGAGATCACTAGGTGTCGTCAGAGGCCATGATTGGAACGCGAGCACAGCGGAAGTGGTGGGAGGTGTGTGTGTGTGTGTGTAGGTGCGTGGGTTCCCGTATTCAAGGGTAAAAAGATGACCACATGGTTTCCATGGATATGAGATCAAAGATTCAGTGCAGTGGAAGTGAGAAACCTCTCTCTCTGTCTCTCTCTCTGTCTCTCTCTCGCGCTCTCTCTGTCTGTCTCACTGTCGCTCTCTCTGTCTCTCTCTCTGTCTCTCTCTGTCTCTCACTCTCTCTCTGTCTGTCTCACTGTCGCTCTCTCTGTCTCTCTCTCTGTCTCTCTCGCTCTCTCTCTGTCTCTCTCTGTCTCTCACTCTCTCTCTGTCTCACTGTCGCTCTCTCTGTCTCTCTCTCTGTCTCACTCTGTCTCTCTTTCTGAAGTTCACAGTGTGCTTTATTGGTGTGACTGTTTTAACAATGAGGAAATAAATATAAAAGTTTTACAGACAAACAATAACAACAAATAAAGGAAAAGAAAACAGTTTTGAATGAAA
>JANDJT010000002.1:14210045-14222974 GCA_024331685.1 Stegophilus panzeri
AGCAGTATATACAACAAACAACAATGTACAGTCCCACTATACATATAGCCCATGTACATATCGCATATGTACAGTGTGCACAATACTATATAATTAATGTAGACATATAACAATAACTATGAAGCAGTGATGTGTAAACAATGTAAATAGTACAATATGGTACCCATATTACAACAATGTAGCAGCATATATGTAGTGTAGTGAAGTAAGGTGAAGAGAGGGGGTGGTTAGGTGTTGTACAGTCTGATGTCTGTCTGCACAAAGGAACATCTGAAGCGTTCTGTCTCGCACCTGGGGGGGATGAGCCTGTGGCTGAAGGTGCTCTCCATCTGCCGCAGCTCAGCATACAGTGGATGAGAGCGGTTTCCCAGAATGGACCTGATTTTATTTCTCATTCTCTTCTCCACCACTGTCTCCAGATTTTCTCCTCTCTTTAAGTTAATAAGACAAAAAAATGCCACTTGTCATGAGAAGCCACAAAGCATAAACTCGTCTGTCCCCAAGACTTTCCTCATCTGACTGTTAAGTTGCAGACACTGGAGACTCCTTCCATATGTACAGTGTGTGGTGCGTCTGCTCTACAAGTATATGTGACTGAGCTGTTACTATGGAAACAATAAGGTATTAGAAAAAAAATATACCAGTGCTGTGGTATAACAGGATTTATAGCCGGGAAGAAAGTCTGTGTGAAGGAAAATCTGAATAAAATGGTGGAAAATAAAAATACTGATCCAATATAGACTGTAACGTACTGATTGTAATAATCTGTTTTCATTTCTTTTAGATTAGGGAAGAACCTGTATATGTAAGTCTTTTCTATTTGCACCATTTCATCATAACCTTGAATGGAATCTGAGCCTGCAGGTATTGAGCTGTGATGCCGTTTGATCCCCTTCACCTGTGTATGTTCAACTCAGGCCTTTCACTGACAACAAAGAAGCAGTAATATAAAGGAACAGTATTATTGTGTCATTCAGCATCTCAGAAAAAAGCCATAACTATAGCAACAACAAAACAAAGGTTTACAAGCTTTTGACAGATGCGACTTGCAAAACTGAGGAATCTCACACACCTGCTAGCTTCATAACAGGGAAAAAACTTAATAGATCTTTGTAATTATGTTTGTTAGCTGATGTGTTTAGGTGTAAATGGTAGAAATGAGAGAAAATACATGAAACAGACCTACCTAATCATATGTTTGAGACAGACTGTGCTCAAATGTTTTAAATCAGGAGGCTGAAAAATGGTAGAATGTGGGATAACCAATGTGAATGCATGAGAAAGTTCTCCGCAGTGATATGACTGGATTGATCAGCAGCCTGGAGGACTCACTCTCCATTTGCTGGGCCAGGTTTCCATCAGCTTGTGTAATGGAATATGGTTCTGATTACTGAAAACACCCTGAACCTGGGGCCTGCTATCTACCTTGGATCGTCTTGTGATGCCCACCTGCACTCACAAGACCATGTTTTTGCTGATGGAGAAAGAAAATTTGGACAAGCTTCTCCATTTCTCCTCATGTAGATTTTGGCACTTCGGTAACTGCAGGTTATGAAACCTGGGGAGAACAGAGACGGAGAGACAGAGATAAAGCCTTGAGAGAGTAAAGAGAGAGAGAGAGAGAGTGAGAGAGAGAGGGTATCGTTGCACATAGAGGTCAGGATAATAAACACAGCCGTGTGGGAGAAAGCAGGCCGCTGCTGTAAACTCCGCCACTTTCCCACAGGCTCCCACTGCAGACCTGCCGAGGAGAAAATATTTAACTTGGAGCCTCTCCTGGCAGCGAGGGCAAGGCAGAGCCGAGCCAAACCGCACGGATGTTGTGTTCAGCGGAGGAGAACAGAGCCATGGAGAGGCCCGAAAAACTCCAAGCTCCAACCCGACATACCAAGACAGCGTCAGAACGTAGACTGTGGAAACGTTATCCACCTCGCGTGAAACATAACTCAGGCATTTTTCCTCTAAGAAAGCATTTCGAGGAGCTGTGGATGGGAGAGAGTTCAGTTAACCAGAAGAACTGAAGGTTGAATCACATGGGTGTGGGTGTGTGTGTGTGTGTGAGTGCATGTGTATGTGTGTGTTTGTGTGTGTGTAAGTGTGAATGTGTTTTCCTCACCATGTTGGTATTGGTTGCTGACTGAAGCATAACAGGAAATGTAATATTACAGAATTCAGCTACCGTATGCAGCAAAAGTGCCATAGTTCAGGCAGCTCACTCTTCCGCATGAAGGGTCAGTCAGTGCGGAGTAACATGCATACCAAACATGAGCTATAGATGTCTCCTAGTGGATGTCCAGCTGTTTTAATTAAGAAAAAAAATACACAAAGAGTGTTTTGCTGTTAGAGGAAAATAATCACCGACATGCTGGTGTGATGAAGCTGAGTTACTGTTGCCATCCTGAAGTTGTCACAGCAGTTACCTCTTACACCAAAGCAATTCGTCAATGCTGCTGATGTTTTTAATGAAAGAAAGAATGGCATGTCATATGTTTTATCCATTTATAGTTACTTTTAATGTTGTCTGTGAAACAAGTTAGTTCCTGTTATCACTTACAATATAGCAGCTGTAAACAGTCATTCCCTCACCAGCTTCTTGTTTCTTGTTGTTCTTGTTAAGACAAATAAATGCAGCTTGTCTTGTTACTGAGAAACTGCAAAGCGTAAACTCCTCTGTCCTGAAGACTTTCCCATGGCAAGAAGTTACAGTTTTATCTCTGACTGTTACAAAGACTTCTTCCATTAAAAAAAAGTGCTACCTTCCCTAAATCATCCAATAGAAGATCGTCCCTCACACCCTGAGAGCAGGGCCTGTTATGCCTTTGTGGACTTGTTATCTCCTCAGAACTAGGCAAATGATTGGTCAGTTACACCAAAAGGTTTGATGTTTTTGTAATAGCAGAAGTAAAGAAACTGTATTTGTAAGTGGTTTCTTCCATCAGACAACTTGTAGTGTACACTCTAAGGGTTCACTGGTTTATTCCTCTGGGGTAAGAAACAGGGGTTTTACTTGAGAGTTTCAGGTAGAACCTCATCAGGAAACAAGCAGTTTTTCTAAGGGTGTTTTCCACACTTAATTCCAGGACTGGTTCCTGGCTCGTTTGGGGGTGGCACTCATAATCACAGGTTTGGTTTGTGTTCACATTCAAAAATTATTTCTGAACCATGGATCAATTGCACAATCCCATACATCACTTTTGTGCATGCAGGTTTGCAAAATGGTGGACACTAGATTGCTATTTTTAACAATTATTTTCATTTGGTACCAAAATGGTAAAGAGCAGGTGCATGGCATATCATCATGTAGGAATACCTGCAAACAAGGAGCTGTTCTCATATCAGACTGGCATGAGACATTTCAGACCACAAAGGTAAGCTAATTACAGTGCTTCAGTTCTATGAAAGCATGGTTTAATATATAGTGATAAGGCGTTCTGTTGCTCTGACCATAAGAACTCTTTCCCGGCCATCACATCACGAAACAGGAATTAACGTGACAAGTTGAATCAATCATGTCACTCGGCATGCATTGCTGAAGCCAGACCACCATTTTTTAAGAAGACTTGGAATTGGTTCTCTGGACTGCTTTCTTCCTGTACATAAAGTGCAACAGTGTAGAACAGAAACATCAGGATGGGGGAAAATATTTTTTCTCAACACTGTATGTGCATGTACCAACAACTGGTGGTTTTACAATACCAATACATAGAGGTAATCACTCAAAAAAATTTTTTTTGAAAAATGAATAACTTTACAATTATTGGACCACTTGAGATGGACTGACCCTTAAAGCCAGTTATTTGGATTTGCCATTTTGTTGTGGCAACACTGTTTGAAAACAAAACGTTCTTCAAGGGTTCTTTGAATAGTGAAGGAATCTTTGCTTCATGAAGTGATCTGTTTGGAACCCTCTCCCATAGGAAAACCCTCTGTTGTCTGTTTAAGGGTTCCTCCAAAGAGAAACAACAAAAGAATCCTTTGGGGTTATAGATTTAGTGTGATTTGTAGAAGAAAGGTTCTGTTTTCCCATAAATGGTTCTCCAGTGTGTCTGTTTGTAGGAAAAACAGGACTAGAACACTACAACAGTGTTTTCCTTTCAGAAAAGGTTCCCACCCCACAGATAGCTGGAATTTTTCTATGAAAGTCCAGAGGAAATAAAAGTTGGGCTGTTGTTTGTTAGTGTGAACTCAGGGCTGGTCCTGCACGTTTTTCTGCATCACTTTTCTAATGAAGGCAGTTTCCAGTGAATGCAGTCTTTTTTATTATTATTTTATTTTTTTTTACACATGACATGAGCTTACATTTGATTTCAAGAGAACCCATGTGAATGAGAGCCCATGTGTGATGTAATTCAGCATTGCTGGAAAATGTCATGCACACACTCATAAAAATGGTTCAGTCTAGAAGTCTTAAGGGTCTTCTGTTTGTCCCTGTAGCAAAACTCTTAAAGGTTCTAGGTAGAATGTTGTAACAGAGTGCTTCCCTATCTGACAGCATTCCAAGCAGAACCCCTTTAAGAACTTAAAAACCTTTAATTATCCAAAGAACCCTTGAGAACCCCTTTTTCAAAGTGTTGCCACAATAAACCGACAAATCCCTCAGTCCAATACTACACTTTTAAACAATATGGGTTCTTTGGACAGTTTGGGGTTCTTAGCTTAGCTTTCTGAAATGGTTCTACCTGGAGCCCTTTCTAACAGGAAGACAGTTTATTAGGCCTATAAATATATATATATTAAACATTAAAGAAATACCCACAGAGAGACAAGCTAAAGGTTTTAAATGTATATTTTGTTTCTAACAGTGTATGCAGAGGTGGTAACATTTAGGATTTAACCGTGGTATTTAATTTTTTTTTAATGCCCATTACTATGATGATACAGGAGCCAGATAAAATCTTCGCCTTTCTTCTTTTTCAACTTAAACATCAATTTCAGGACAACCCACGTGAATTATACAGCTTTCACCTTGAAGTGTGGCTACAGGTACCTTCATGTAACACATTTTGATATGTGAATGATTATAACGGTTTAGTGAATTAGTCAATGATGTCATCTGGTGACTGCTTTTTGAGCATGTGTTTTTCCTTGTCACATGGGTAGTACCATCCTTTGTACCATTTCTATGTACCCTTAAATGTTTCACCTGCAAATTCAGACATAGTGTATCATTTAAAATGTAACTTTACAATGGCCATAATTTGTTTTTAAGCTTTAGTTATTAGTTTTGAAGGTAAAGATTTAAAGTTACATGATACATGCGCATTTCTTGGTACGTGATCCACACTAAAGGTTCAAAAGGTGTACCACCCCACTGACTAGAATAAAGTACAGTTTAGTACGCTAGTCCTCAAAGTCAAGCTTATCAGCAACACATTCAGTTCGCAAATGACTGAAATTTCTTCAATGAGGTCATGGATGTAATGAATGGAGCTCTCTTCAAAATCTCGAACCTCCTTCTTTACCCCTTGAGTGAGCATCAGTAAAGCCAACCTCATCAGTAACCCCCCTCTCCCCTTCATCCTCCTCCATATGATAACATCAGCCCCCCCCCACTATCAGAGCCAGAGCCAGAGACCCTCCAAGCCACTCAGCTACATCATGACCTCAAAGCAGCCCTGCAGACACACTGGAGACAGCTCCCTAAAGATACCTCCATCTAACACAGGCCTGCTTTTATTAAGCTAATTAGACCGCAGAGCATAATGAGGCTCTGGGCTGGAAAAGTGCACCCAGCTTCTTACAAACGCCGAGCTGTGGATTAGAAACAATCTGCACGCCATCAGCTACTCCACACATATAATCACAATTTAATCTACTGAAAATGGGGAATGAAAGAAAAGAATGATTACGGAGCTCTTTAACAAACAAACACATGAGAGCAGGTATAATTACAGTAGAACACAATTTATTTCAATAAAAACTCTTCCGGCAGCAATAACGTAGCTACTATATACATGGATAAAAGGGGATTTTTGTTTTGTTTTGTTCCATCAAATTCATACATCTTTGTAATTAAGGACTATTTTCATATTCACATCCACTGTCAGATTGTAATAGCACTCTACTACTACTTAAATTTAAAACTACTTAAATTTCTTACTCAGACTTTGTAATTCTAGGGAATTAACTTACAGTTTAAACAAAATGGTAATACAAAGAGTTCCAAAATTTTTAACTGACAGTGTAAAAGCCACACTTTAAACTATACTACTTTGAAAAAATCTATTAAACCCATGCTGTAAAAATTCTAGGCTATGTAAAACCTAAAATTTACATTTTCTGTTCTCTCTATAACTACTGCTTTGCTCTCAATGTCTCTGTAAGATACACTTTAAGTTTAGTTTTATGTTCATTTTATATGTTTAAGTTAATAAATACATACTGATTTAGTGAGGAAGAAAAAAACACAGCACGATGGCTGCTGGTAGACAAAGGAGTTACTGTTACCACCTCCCAGTTGATTATTTTCCAATAACGGGACAGTCCAAAGTATTTTATTCCTCTTATACTACAGACATTTGACAATTATTCAAATATTTAATTTATTAAAGAATGACATATTATTGTGGAACGCCTGCTACACAAGTTAGTTCATATTATCACTTGCATTGAAGTGTCTGTGTTCAAGTTGCTGAGATTGAGTTGTTATTCCTATTAGCTGCTATAGAAAATTAATCAGCTCTCTGGTATAAAATTAATAACTGCTGTTCTCTTTGGGTTTATTTGGAAATCGATCTTGGGATTGCATTTTCATTATTTTTAGTCTGATATTGAACATAAACTTTTACAAATTTTCAAATTGTAATTGCAATGCCCTTGTTCATTTTTTACATTTACGGCATTAACGCCCTTAGGGCCCAACAGTGGCAGCTTGGCAGGGCTGGGATTTGAACTCACAAATTCTAATCAGTAGTCCAACATCTTAACCAAATAGCTACCACTTTTTTAGTTACAGCACATCATGCATGAACAGCCTTGAGTAAAATATAACTATAGTACAATATGAATCTCAAGCTCAGTCCTCATATTCTCATTCCCTGCCTCTAAACTTTGTGGTGGATGAAGAGCAGATCAAACAGGAACAGACCTTTAATGCTGTCATGGATTTTGCCTTTATTGAGTTTCTTTTTGAATCAAAACCAAGGCTCTATCCTCATTGACCTCTCGTTGCTCCACCATCTCCTCTGCATTCAGTTCCTCTTATTCATTCTCACACATGAGTATCACAATGGCATTTTGGCCTTTTCATCATACCAAACATTGTCTTTTCAGCATGTAACACCTCAATGTGGGAACAATGTGGGGACATGCTAAAATTGCAGACATGTACAGTTTACCTCATACATCTTAATCATGCAGAATGTGCATGAGAATAATGCTTCCCTTATAGACACATACACACGGCACATCTGTTCAGAAGTATGAGACAGAGACAGAGAATCAGACACACAGGTGCATCCCAGCTGCTCGAGTCAAATTCCTCCAGCTCCTAACAATAGTGCTTACTTTGATCACTACTGAATGGAACAACTCTTTTTAGATTTGGCCTACTGAGATAAAAAAAGAAAAGCCCTCTATTTTCTGTGTCACCCTACAGGAATGCCATTGTCCTTTTCTCTGTGTGGGATCTGAAGACATTCAGCTGCTCTCCGTATCAGCGTGGAGTTGCATGAGTGTGAAAATCCATTGTTGTATCTTTCACATATATCCTGTTAGAGTGTTATGTCACTGTGTTGGAATTTGCAAAAATGAATTGTTCCAAAAAAGTTGTTAAAATAGAAGCCAAATTGTTGCTGTATCGCAATAGTAACTACAACTAAAATACTGTACTGTACATGACATTGTACCACAGCGCTGCTGAATTCTGGATTCTGATTGGTCAGTAGGTATTGATAAATTTTTCTGTAAAAGCAGCTCTGACAGTTGTGCAGTTACAAATGACAGGTTTATATTAATGCCTTCTTTCTCATACATTTCAATGAGGGTCCTCCTACTTTATCCTTTGCAGCAGCAGCATGGTTCTCTACATCTTTTTGTCAGTGCATGTCTATCAGAGCAAGCATTCATACTCGCTCAGCAGCAGCAGCAACAGCCGCTTAGCAGAACTAGTCTGCCAATAAAAGCTGTTAATCTCATTCCGAGAGTTGTCATGACTGAACTACTGTTTATAACTGCTTAAATGTAAATAAAAACAGAAATGAACCTATTTAACTATCATTAAACCTAAATTTAAGAAAGTATGATGCATCATTATTTAATTAAAAGCTTAATAAAAGCTGTAATAGTTGACAAATTGCTGTGGTACAAGCGGAATAAAACACTTCAGGATGTGCTGTTATTGGAAAATGATTAATTTTAGGTTGGTAACAATAACTGCAATTCATCACATCACTCCATCATTGATTAGTTTCCACCACATATTTGATTCCTTATTTAACACATAGCTAGCCAGCTGCTAATATTGGATTGTTCCCAGTTTAGGATTTCAGTGAGATTTCAGTTTCTGAGTCACGATTTGCATTGTGAAATTCATTTTACAGTAGGCAATATATAATTTTACCTAAGATAGCTATCTAGTCTAGTGCAAAAGTTCTGTAGCTACAAGTTTACAGTTAACACATCAACAAAGTCTGTTTTATTTTGAAAAATGTGATATTGTGTGGCTGTTGTAATAAATGCAAGACAAATACAAATCTTTATGGTCAGAATCAGCCATGTGTGGGGTGTTAACTGTTCGAAAATGACATTTTTGAGTTCAGAGTTACATTATCATTTAAAATCTGTGATGGACTGGCATCCCATTCCAGTGTGTAAAAAGCATTCTGTAAAAAGATGCACTAAAATACATGAATGGTTTAAACGTATTTTAATATATGTGCAAGCTCAGTGCAAGAACAGCAATATAAAAAGCTGTCCTAGTGGGACTGAGTGCCATTGCTAAGATGAATAGTGTCTGACTGAATAGTGGAGCGTATTACAGTCCGAAAGGTGTGTGGCAGAACTCATAACACTGACTTTTCCTGCTCTTGATGGTTGTTGGCAGCGAGTACCAGGTCGTTTTGGCGCTCAGTGTCGAGTTGCACTGCTGCCTGTGTGTGGTCTGCGGATGATGCTCAAACACTCCCAGCTGCACTCGTTCTCTCGGGCTCATTCTCGTTTCCGGGCACGGGGAGTCGTTCTGGCCACTCAACCTTGCTATATTTCATCATCCTCCCTCAGAAATGGGGGGATTTTCTGACCACACCATCACTGTTATGCTGGGAATATTTATCCTTTTTGTAATGCCATGATGTTTGCCAGCTTCTTAAAAAACAACAACTCTCAAACAGAATCCTAGAGAGTTTGTGCAGTAGTGTTCTACCTGTAGGTATTCCTCATGGCTGTATCATAGGGCTTGTCTGTTTCCTGTCATATATTTGCATGACAGTGATTTCCTGGCTGTTTTCCTGAGTCATGATGAAACTGAGCTCATGACAGTGACCATGGCAATGGGCTGCCACTTCCTGTCCAGTTTTTTGAAGGTTTGAATCCTTGACTTTTAACACAGGATGCTGATCAGGATAGGTTCATATACTATATAAACTAAGTACACATAATCCATTCTACAGATCTGTTCCAACCTTAATGAACAGAGTTGGAAAGAACCAGCAGTGGCTTTTTTTGAGACAAATTTCTACATCATGAAACAGCTGGACTGTGTGAGGGCTTCATGAAAGCTTTATGGATTTTCATTTTCATCACGGGTTCATGCATCACCTAACAACTGGAGATGAAGCGCTGAGCACTCTTTCCTGCCGTACCCGTTTAAAAGCTCTCTCCTCCATTTCCCGAGAGCTGCATATTACTTAAATCAAGTCCACATGAGCCTGCATGTGTGTGATTGCAATGTGATTAATTACCATCAGGAAATGTATAGTGCACGTCACTGCTCTATTTGTACAGGCAGAAGTGGCGTGCCTCCAGAGCGTGGAAAAAAATGGACTTGTTTCATGGTTGCTGGGCAAAGCGAGATCCAAACAGAGACGTGCGATTTGATACACACTTAATTTCCTCCAGCTCACGGCTCTCTCTAGATCAGGGGCGCCCTCGCAAGCCATATCCCCCTCGAGAGCACAGGCGGGGCCGTGAGCCTTTTCCAGGGTATTTTCCAGTCGTCCATATTGAGTTGGCGATGCAACAGAGAGACAGACAGCAAATGAATTTTGAGCTTGTTACAGGCCAGAATGTTAGGATTTCTGTCTCCCAAACCACAGGAAAAACTACTCCGGCAGATAAACAAAGTAAAATGGAGTGAAGCTTCCCGCCTGACGGACGTCAGTGGTGTTTATGAGTGTGTACGTGTGTGCACTCACGTGTCGCATGTGTGGGTGTTCGCATTAAGTGTCAGCTAGTGATGACGGTGAATTGGAGCTGAGCCTGAGTCTGACACACAGCTTAGAGCTGGAGGCTAAAGGTCAAGCAAGAGACCTGGTAAAAGAATTTATCACTTTGAATAATAGCAAATATTATTATAGGTGGTGGATGGAGATGATACCAAACACACCTGCCATCCACCTGGTCATGTCACAGCTTCCTTTTCATTTTAATGTGCTAGGGAACTCAAATCTGTGCTCTGTATATTCTAACTCTCACTGCTTGCACCATTCAAGCATGCTTATATGAATATTAAGCCACTGATCATAATATTGACTTTTCTTCATTTGAACTATCCTGAATGTTTTTCCCCATATTTTCTCCCAATTTGGTAATTTTTCTCCCACCCACTAGATATAACATGACATGAAAGCTACCAATTAGGGAGGGTGAGGGCAAACGCCTGCTTCCTATAAGACACATGAAGTTTATTGGAACCTTTTTGAAATTGCTACTCGTACTGCATAACACTAGGAGGAATCGCTAACCATCCTCTTACACATACATGAGCTCACAGAAGTTCCTGATTGGTTAGTGCTGCGCTGATTGACAGGAGTGAGTAACATCATCTGTCTCAACCAGAGATTAGCACTAATTTTGCCCTCTTGGACCCCCAGCCATGGCTGTGGCATCATTGGGATTTGAGTTTATGATCTCTCAATGATAAGGTGAACAGTTTTGTGTTGTTCCACTTGTGAACCTCAACATTTGATTTTTGTATTGTATAGATATGTTAATCTTTTACTGAATAGCCCTTTAATGTATTTCCTGGGAGCTCTCATCAGTGCCATGTGACATTGTGATCACATCTCTCTGTCCCTCTGTGTTATTAATTCATTTACCTATATTGAGCTTACAAAATGAACTTAAGATAATCCACAGAAACAGATTGATACTGTAAACCAGGGACTCTTAAAGTGGGGTTTCTGTTAGGCATAGTGAGAGGCATAGCCAAGTGTCTGTGAGGCATACCCAGAGACTGTGATTTTTTTATTTATTCTTCTTCTTCTTTCTTTTTTTTACAGTAATGGATATCACAACCCCCAGTATGAACAGTATTATATATATTATTGATTTTCTGTAGTTATTTGCTGGTTTGACTAATAACTTAAATGGAATGGGTTTAATTCAAGCCTCAAAATTTTTATAATAATGGAATAATGTCAACTTAGGGCTAATGTGTTCTGTCTGTGGAAAGTTCAGGAATATAAAACTCTATGCCTCGAATAAATAACCAGAACATTATTGTACACACTAAAACTTTGAGGCTAATATTTGAATAGTTAGATTGTAAAATAAGTCTGTACTGAGGAGGGGTGTGGAATTTATTTTACAGTTTTAGGGGTGCTTGAGTGCAAAAAGTTTGAGAATTCTTGTACTGGATTATACCATAAGTATGAATCACACTGACTCTTAGTTCTCAAGGTGAGGATGTGAATCTGGTATCAGAAGAGTTGTTGTTAGATCAGCTCTTAGATGTTAGATCAGCATTAGCGCTCATGCCTAATTCAGAGTTAGAATTCATCTTATCACAAATCTTTTATCTGAAATGGAACATTGACTACTTTTCATTGTGTCTGCATATGCCATACCCAATTTCCCCAGCTCTGATTGCTAATCAAAGTATCATCCAATGAAAACGAACAACAAAAAAGAGCTCTGAAGCCATTAAATCTGCACATGGCCATCATCTGGTCGATATCCAAACCAAAATGCATTCTGGCTGCCTCACTAAGTCTTTAAAAACACTTCTCCTCACACTCCCGCGCTGTTTAGGTCTTTAAGCCCACAGGCCTTGACGCACATCTCGAAACAGATCGACATAGCTCACTTGCTTTGTAATAGATGTTTAACAACCCTTGTGTCCAAGCCGGCTCTCTTCCAGGAATACAATCGTACTTGCTGGAGGAATCACTCCTTTTTCCCCAATGCTGGAATGTATTGTTCCTCTATATGAGGCCCAAGGGAGCAATGGAGGATTATGGGAATATTTCTATAAACAATTACAGCCAATGCATTGAACTGGGCCAGCTATATTTTGACCCCTTGTTTCATGGATGACGTGAGATATTAATAAAAACCAGAGACACTCAACACTTGGTGCACCATTCAGGATTGTTTTCAGGTGCTCTATTTAGGCCTCTTGAGTTCTTTAGCACTACATTACCTCGCTATTCTTTACTTTAAAATAATTATTCTGTTACATCGTAATGGACTTGAAAGTAGAAGGCAATCTTAAACCGTGTCTCAATCAGTGTTGGAAAGTTAGTCACTTTGTTACTACACGGTGTTCCAAAAGTCTCCATACATAGGGGACTATATTTACCAGTACCATGTTGGTTTTCCCTTCGTCAGCGGTTGTTCGTGGACGTCCACTTCTTGGTTGGTCCGCAACACTTGTAGTCTTTTTGAATTTGTTAATAAGTTTGGCAGCAGTATCGTGTGTGATGTGCTTGCCATGTTTCCTGTTAAAGTCCATCGCATCCTTGTAACAGCTTCCTGATCCAGCCATGAGA
>JANDJT010000002.1:14224147-14262843 GCA_024331685.1 Stegophilus panzeri
GGCTACTCTTCTGACTATTCTTCTGATTCAGTGGTCAGAAGTCTTCCAAGGAGCTCCTGTGCATGATCGGTTGATAACAAAATGATGTTGCTTCCACTTGCGGATAATGGCCCCAGTGGTGATTACTGGAGGATTCAGAAGTTTTGAAATATGTCTGTATCCGATTCCATCAATATGTTTTGCAACAACAAGGTTCTGAAGGTCTTGGGAGAGATCTTTGCTTTTACCCATCATGAGATGTTTCTTGTGTGACACCCTGGTAATGAAAAACCTCTTTATAGACAATCAATTCACTAACCCAGATGACATTAATTTGCACAGATAGGGAGAATAATTACTTACGGATTTCAGTTGGTTCCTTGCCTTACCTTGCCTTAGAAAACTGCTTTTTCTTAGCGTGTTCAATACTTTTTTCCTGTGCCATTTGACTTTATTACACATAACTTTATTTATGGACTTTAATGTTGTGAATTCTTTATATTTCCAGATTTCTTGAGTTCATACTGATGTCTGTTGAAAATTTCATGTGAATAGCCTCATTGGAAATATATATATATAATCTTTTCTGATAAAAACATATTCTATTTTATTCTCTTTAGAATATCTTTTTCATGTAACACATTTTGATATGCAAATGGTCATGACAATGAATATGCAAATTAGTCTATATCACCTGGTGACTTTTAGCAACTTTTTGTGCATGTATTATCTACTTTGCCCTGAAAAGTGTTAGCAACACTGGTTCAATCAACTATACTTGGAGCCCTACACAAACAATAGCAAGCCTTTGTTTCATTACTATTGTGATTTCATAAAAAAGCTGCATCATGTACACTAGTTTGCAATAGATTGATGGTTGCCATAATAAGCCCATTTCCATAATCCCATCATGCCATTTGTTGCCTGTCTTGCTTAAGATTTACGGATAACACTAAATGATCACAAGCAGCTCCAAGGCAATTACAAGCTTAAGCAGCTCAAAAGAGCCTGAAGGCGTGATTTGGCCTGCACTTCATCTTGCATATGCAAGGTCATGACAACACTAATTGCCATGCTCCCACCCACAGAGGCTTACAGTATAACATCCTGCGCAATGCTGCACACATTTCTGCAGGTAAAGTGAAACATGGTGAAACTCCGCTGCACTATATTACATAATCAACTAAAACTGAATCTGAATGATTGCTGGTCTATATGGTCACATGACCAGTTTATGTTAAACAGGTAATGCGTTTTCATGTATTCATGTTTGAAATATTGAATGCTTCTCATTTGGCGAGGCCTATATGCATAACTGACAGGTGAATGTACAAGCCTTTGTGCTTGTTCTTAGCAGAAGAAGCCTCAGTTTTAACTTTATCTGAAACATACATTTCTACACAATCATAAAACAGCTTGATCCTTAGCAGTGAAGAATTTTTAATATCCAGTTTTATTTATTTATTTAGTTAGTTAGTTTTTAAAAACAAAACAGTTAGGTTAGGGTCCTGGTCAGGTTTGTGGTGGATCCGGAGACTATAGCCCACCACCCCCAACCCCGAAGACACACACACACACACACACACACATTCACACTTAGCCAATCAAAATACTGACATGTTTTTGAGAGATGGGAGGAAACTGGAAAACCCAGAGGAAATCCACACAGACACGGGGAGAACATGCACAGAAATGCCACACTAACCAGAACTCAGGATCCATCCGGAAACCCCGGAGCTGTGACACATCAAGACACCATACTTTTAACTGGGCTTATTTTCATGGCTTCCAGAAACAAAGAAAACGTTCAGCAACATATTTAACATGCAGTTTTTGTTTTGTAAGTGAATCTTCTGGGATTGCATGATACATTTTTCATATTTTGGCTAGCTTTATTTGTGCACTTTCCAAAATTTAAGGTAATTTCCTGGACCTTCTTGTTCATTCTTTGTGCAGAGTTACAGCAGTTCATGCATGCAGAGCCTCGAGTAAAAGATCCGTTCACACACATAGAGTGTTTGCTTTGCATGTTTAAAGAGAACAGCATGCACTTCAGGGTTTAAACATCTGAGGTAGGACTTTTTTGCAGTAAACTTCAGAATAATGAACCATCATAATACGAAACTCATGACTGACCCTTCTTATATTAACTTTTTTTATATTCAGTTTGAACTTTGCTTTTTTTTAACATTGTCAGATTGTAAATACATGGATGTCCTTGCTTATTCTTTATGCAGATTTACAGCCGATCACTGTGTGATAAATTGTGAATAAACCTGGATCATGTGCTCTTTACTTCCACCTCTAAAGAACCCTACACTAATGGAGGATGGAGCTCATGGTCTGGTGCTGTGGTTTCTTTGGCTTTAAGTCAAGACAGTGAACTGGGTAAATTTAAAATACAATCAATCTTCACCAGTGAATTGCTCATTTTCTTACTTTTTATTTTTGTAGTGGAATTTTGCAACAAATAAAATTACAATTGTTTACAAATGAGGCTACCTCTAAATAAATATCTATTTAAATAAATAATTAAAACTAAAATCTAATCACTGGATGATGTTAGAATTAAAAAGGTTATTTCACTGAGAGGTAGGAATGTAGCTGAATACAAATGCAAAAAGCAAAGTAGGCTGTGAAAAATTGTGTTTATTGTTTAACCTTTTGATCTTTTGTTAAAAAAAATTCACAAAAATACTCTGCTCTCATTGATATGAAACAATTGCAAACACAACACAGATTTATCAAAAAATATCTTAATATTATTATTATTAATATTATTAATTATCTCATATTTACTAAGGGTGCCAATATTATTGGAGGGCACTGTACAAATAGGAGAAGCACGTCTTTTTTTTTTTTTTTTCTTCAGAAAGCTTGCCAGAAAGATTCACAGGGCATCTGGCTGAAACTATAGGTCTGCATCATGGGACACAACAAAAAAAGTTGTGCAAGCAGGAAGTTTTTAGTTTCATACAGACTCAATTTGAGCCGTCAGAGATGAAGCTCATTCATCCTTAGTAACTGCCTGGTCCAGCTCTAGTTGTGGCTGATAAAGTAAGAATTCACACACCATGCTGACACTGCTGACATTCATACCTACAATTCTTTTCTGGGTTTTCCAGTATTTCTGGGAGTAACGTGGTAGGGTCCATTTTTACTAATTAAGAAAAAATCCTTCCAGTTTAGCTCAGAATACAGTTAGCTGTTTAAAATCTAGCTGCATGTAAAAATTTAACAGCAAATTCTTTTAACAATAAAACATTATAAAAACATTCAGCCTGTATACAAATAAATACTGTGAATTATTGTGTGTTAGTTTTGTTAGTTAAATATACCATTTTGTAAGTTAAGTTGCTTTGATTGTGTAGGAGCTCACAGATTTGCATGTGTTTTCTTTTGCGTGTAGGCCCCTGTCGTCCACATACAGATACAGATACAGTCACGGTGTTACACCACCATAGTGAAGATTGTTACAGAAATGTTTGTTGGAAAATAATTTCTTTATTGTTTAACCAAGAAAACACAACAGGCATTGTGAGTGTATAGAAAAAAGATTTTTAAGGAAACAATTTTACAACGATACAACGTGATTTAAAGTGTGGTTTATAAGGTTTATAAAAGAAATTGGCATGTATGTGGAAACAAGCTTTTCAGTAATATATAGCAAAATATATGACATTAACTTTCTTCAAAGTTTCTAAGTTTTTCCGGTAGAGAAAAATAGTGAAATTAACATTTTACTATATTATTTGTATGATGTTTTAACTACAGTTTAAGAGACAGCATGTTATAGATCCATTTATAGATCAGGACTGCCTGAGTTTCTCTTCTCATCCAACCCAAGTTCTGCCCTTGTGGGTGAACAATACACTTCTGTCTCTTCCCTTTTTTACTGCTTAGCAAACACTTGGTACAACCTGGACCTGTCTATTGGTGTGGTGGCTTGAAGCATGTCTGTTTGATGTACAGTAATACAGTCGATCCAGCTGACATATAAGAGGACATTGCAGTTTTTACAACTGGCGCCAGTGTGTCCTTACACCAACCTGGTCATTCGAGCCTTGTACAAAGTTCTTAAAAGCTTTAATCATTTAATAATTGCATATCACAATAGACTATAGAGGGTATGAGTTGACGTCACTTTCCCACCAGAACACGCCCCCTCAGCCGGACTGAGTGGCACATCCTTCAAAATGACTGGTTTTAATAGGGGAAGCTACAAAAACACTAACCCTAACAACTTGCCCAAGAACCTGTGGTCCATGGACATTGGCATGTGGCCACAAATCGGTTTTCCCGACATTTATATGTACCTGATTTCGAGGCCGTGGAAATACACTAAGCAAAGTGTGAAGGCATACAAAAGCCTTAACACTTGGTCCTACTTCAAGCTGGGGTTTGTTGGAGAAATTCAAGTGACAAGAACACCAATAAACATTCTGGTTGTATGTGGACAGGTATGTACAAATATTTGTATTTTATTATATAATTTTATCTGGTAAACCATAATCTAGCTAGTCCTAGTTTGTTTGTAGCTAACACTGCTTCCACTTACTAACGTTATATATTTGTGAAGGTAAAACACAGTCAGAGAATGAATGAGCCCACATTATTCATCAATGGAAATAGGCAGTGTTTAAAAAGAAATATGTAGCAAATGATTCATCATTGTACAACATGAATACCACATGCCAAAAGAACTTACACTTACACTGCTCCACTTAGTAAAAAAAGGTCTGAATGGTTTTTTGGCACTCTGTAAAAAGATAGCTCAGAATTCTTGTTAAATCTGTTAGCACAGTCGATCACACAACAGCTTTTTGCCATTTTAGACGTTTTTTCTGTGTTTTCGTGGAATTCATGCTGTAGACTAATGCTGCTGCTCAGTCTTTTTGCCACTCAGTGCCTGTGAGTTTCGGCTACCTTGATGTCACGTGCATACCCTCTATTGCAACGAATGCAAAACTGGGTGTTGGCCAAGACCTGATTTCTATTGTGGAAAAATACCACTAATGAGTGCATTAATTAGGTTAAATGTGTCACAGTATCATTAATAGTTCCACGGCCATACACTCCCTGGGCTGTTTTGCATTATAAAGACAATCTTCATTCCAATTTTCATCACAGAGCGTGAGACTTAATATCTGATGTTGAGTATAGGTAATTCATTTTTACAGATAGTAAACTGTACATGAACTCCAACATCAGCAGACCTTCAGTAGCCCAGGTGCCTGGGACAAGCATATTTCATGTTACTTTTTTATTCACAGTTGTCATGTAGGTTAAACAACCAGAGAATATAAATAAATAAACAGAAAATAAACCACACTTCCTACTAACTTTTGCAAAACAACAAAAGTTTTTTTAGGTACAGTGCTGTGAAAAACTGATTTCTTCTGTTTTTGTGTGTATCTTCAAACAAAATACAACATAAAACAAAGGCAACCTGAGTAAACACACAATACATCCATCCATCCATCTTCTATACCGCTTAATCCTTTTCAGGGTCACGGGGAAACCTGGAGCCTATCCCAGGAAGCATCGGGCACAAGGCGGGGTTCACCCTTGATTGGGTGCCAATCCATCGCAGGACACACAAACACATACACACATCCATTCATCCATTCATACAATACGGACACTTTAAACATGCCAATCAGCCTACCATGCATGTCTTTGGACTGGGGGAGGAAACCGGATTACCCGGAGGAAGAGCTGAAATGTTGGCCGACAATATTGTTGCTTTTTCTTGAGAGCACAAACTTTTGACAGTTTTTCCAGGCAACTGAAACACAGGACTGGGCAGCACACTGAAGTTTTTACTTGCCCAGTGGACAGCCTAATAAACTTTGTCCACCCCTGTACACAGAGAGAAATCTCTCGTCTGGGAGCGATACTCTCTGCCTGAATCACTGCCTCTCTACAATAATGAAGTGACCAAACAATATCTGGAGGCCCGGCGTTTACAAGCTCCCCATGGTGAACCTGCCTCAGGTGTTTGTTTGTCCTTAAACAAACACACACTTTGTTGAAGCAGGAATGTATATCAGGACAAATCAAAGCCCTGGCCGTGCATGACAATGAAAAGTAATGAAGGTCCTACACTCCTTTGCATTCTTCATTCTGTTTGCTTACTTAGATAATGACTAATGATATGACTTCAGACCTAAACACAGAAGAGCTGCAAATGGTCACGGTGCATGACGTGGAGTGTGTTTTGTTTTCTCGTAGAACTGCAGCCTCATTTATCAGTGTTTTAGTAAAGTTACGTGTAAATGTTTTCATAGGCCAAACTGAGCTAAAAATTCCCATCTTTTTTGACTTATAAAATTTTCAGTTCCACTATTTTTCTTCATACTTATGTGTTTACGTGATCAATGCCAATCAGGTGTAAATTTGCAAGCGTGTTAAAGATACAGCTGATTTACATTTAGCTACACCTACTACTCCATAGAGAGCTGAAAATGGCTGTGGCTCAGGTGGTAGAGTGGGTTGTCCACTAATCGTAGGGTTGGCGGTTCGATTCCTGGCCCACATGACACTGAACCCCAAGTTGCTCCCGATGGCAAGTTAGCGCCTTGCATGGCAGCTCTGCTACCATTAGTGTGTGTGTGTGAATGGGTGAAAGAGACACAGTGTAAACGCTTTGGATAAAAGCGCTATATAAGTGCACCATTTACCAAAACGGCAAACTGGTGACTAAACCCCGAAAGAGCCCTGCCTAAAATGTGTTGTATGCTAAATCTTCCAGTAACACTGCTCAGCCACTACACCATGTCAACTACCACAGACACACACTAACTCTTCCTCCTTTTATAGGGAACCATTACTTTTGTTCGAATTAAACAGGTATTTAAAGATTTGATTTAGATTGCTTTATTTCAAAGTCATTAATATGAAATGACCAAGTTTTGCAAAGTGCTCATAAAATTAACTCCTCGCCAATTACACAATTTGAAGTTGATGAATTGAGTTTCACATTAGTGAGTCCCATTGTACATAAAATATATGTATACATATCCGGTTTGATAAATGAGTGCAAGTGTTCATTAAATGGGAAAATCCTGGGATATTGGTGAATTTTTGGATTTCCTTCCTAATTCTTAATACATGATGTAACACCTTTCACAATTTTACAGCTTCACAACCTGCCAAGAACTTCATGTAGAATTTAAACAATTCTGTTTCAACCTTAGATATTAATGTTTTTTTTAATTGTCACACATAATTCTCTAACTTGTGCAGATGTGGAAAAACAAAACATTCTAAAATGCTGAAATTCAGGTGTCTTTTTTTTTTTAAATAGATTTATTAAAACGAGTGGTTAAAGTTTACATCATTTGGAGTTCAGTCCCACGATATTCGCAATTACTGTAAACCTTCATGAAACAGACTTTTCCAATTAATTTGCTTTGATTTACTCCCCTCATGACTCAATGATGTGCAATTCGTAAAGGTCAGGCGCTCTGCAGTATATCACGTCTGTGCTCTCAGCGGGACGTACTTTCCTAAAAAAACAACGAGTTATCCATTTGGCTGGTGTGTGTTAAAGGATAGTTGGCAGGAACGAAGTGCCAAGGTGAGTTATATCAGTGTTTAACTGTGCAAACGTGTGTCTCCTCCAACTTCATGAAAAAAAAAACCCTTTTGGCAGGTTTTGGGTGCTTATTGGCACGGAAAATTGTGGCACACATTTAAACGTTACACATGAGTTATGAAACAGCACTCGAGTGGCTTAAACCTCACCATGAACACAGGGAGATCCTCCATGGAGATCCAGCTCTTTAATTTCCTTCATCTAAACGACTCTTGAGAAAGCCGTTAACGGTGACATCAGTCTGTGTCTTTATTTCAGCCGAGTCTAAACGCACCAACAGCGAAGAGCGTCTGTGATTTTCGCTTCAAAATTGCAGAGTCAGTCGACATTTCAATGGTTAGTTACTAACCGAAAATGACATGGTTCTCGTGGCTGGTGTAATTACGTGATTGGAGGCTTGCAAATGTGTAGCGCATGGCCTTTGAAAGTGTGTGTGTGTGTGTGTGTGTGTGTGTGTTGAGGGGCAGTAGGTTGAACGTCTGGGTGTGGGGGCTGCGGGAGGCCCATGCGGACATGTGGCACTTACATGAAACAAAGCAGCAGACCAAACAGCTTGTGTGTGTATATGTTTGTGTGTGTGTGTGTGTGTGTGTGTGTGAGCATGTATTTATATCTCTTGATCGGGACCAAATATCTGGACAGTGATAGGAATATCTGACAGTTGTGACCTTGTGAGATTTCGGTGGTCCCCAAAGAAAACAACAACAACAACAATGATAATAATAATAATAATAATAATAATAACAACAATAATAATAATATTAATAACAATTATAATGATAGAGAAAAAATTTAACCTTTTGTCTATAAAGTAATAATGGCAGTGGATGTTCCTTACAAGGATAGCAAAAGTGTGTGTGTGTGTGTGTGTGTGTGTGTGTGTGTGTGTGTGTGTGTGTTGTGGCCTGCCGGTCCTCTGTGTGCCCACGAGTGTTTCTCAACAGTGGCATTAAGTAGGCCGCTATGAGTCGCAGGCTGAGGAATGCAGGTGCAGCATCTTCGTCTAGACGGAGTGTTCGGCTGATCCTGTGTCTGCTCCCATAAGCTTTCCTGATTTTCCTCTTTGGAATGAACACACACCATCAGCGGCTCCACACAACACTGAATCAAACACCAAGGAAACAATATGTTCGTTGGTTTGGAACTTTTACATAACTGAGCATGTTGTAGACAAGGGGTTGTATTTATGAATACAACTAATATGTTTATTTTTAAATAGAAATAAATAATTTAATTGTCTTTGAAAGTTTCCACTGCCATCTTTCTCGCAGTGCACTGACATGCCATTCCACCACCAGAAATCAATCAGTATAAACAAATTAATTATTTTTATCGCTTTTATAAGTCTGTTGTAAGATTAGTCAGGACACGGTTGGGTTTCTGTGTGTAGAGTATAGTGACTCTGTGTTTAGCTGCCAGTGAGCAGGGCAATGGGAAAGGGGAGGGGTGTGAGCCCCCTGCTGGGTAAACAATTCACACCTCTGCATAATAACATTGGTACAGAGATAAAACAGCCAGCATAACTAAAGAGTTTTTTTATCATGAAACACCGTAAAAAACATCGTTAAACAGTACTGTGGAGTGTGACATCACAAATAAATTCAGCACTGAACACGGGCATCCCCAAAACAGGTGGAAATTCTTTTTTGGCCTCTGGTAAAAAGAGTTCAGATCATTTTTTGTGTTTTATTACACTGATTATATTAAATGAGCCCTAATAGCACTAATAGAGTGTTATGCAGTGTTTATATATTGTTTTTGTTTCTATACATTCCACTTTATATTTTGTAACCAGTGAATCTTATGGGATTGGAGGATTTTTTTTGTACTTTCGATTATGATATTTATATCAAATCTGCTAGTTGGATGTAAATGTTGGATGTACATATTAATTTGTGTGCTCTACTGTGAAATTAAGTTAATGTTTGAAGCTAAACTGAATTACACAAATTAAATAAAAAATTTACCAATGCAATGCAATTGAAATTCAGAGTATCCATTCCAACGTCATTGTTTTAAATTAGCTAATTCAAATCCCAGTGTGGGGGTCCAGCCATTTCCTGACTGCTCACTGGCTGAAGTAACAATCAAATTGGAGCTTTTCTCAACAATCATGCATGTAGCGATGTATACATTTGAATCGCAATTTGATGAAATGGCTTAGAAGTGCGCTGCGTATGCTTGATTCATTTAAAATTCAGTTTCAACTTTTAGCTTTCATGGAAGTGTCCAAGTTTATTCCCCATGTTGTAGCTTGAATGCACGGAGCTTGAAAACAATGTAATTTTTAAAAGTTAGCTATTAAAAGCTATTATTAAAAGTTCAGTATTCCCGCTCCTGAGTTAAGTCGAATTTAATGTCCAGGTTTATTTTGGAATAAATCTAGTAGAATATTGTATAGGCAGAATATTTTACAATATTTCTTGCTAGGAATTATTTTCTCAGGTGTTAAATAATAGTTTCAATTTGCACATTTCTATCAGTAAGTATATTACTCTGGAATCAAGCATATTTTTCACTATTTTTGTTTGGAATTATTTCCTTAATTTTCACCAATTATAAATGAAATCTGCCTGAAGCCCATAAGGTTTTCATAAATTTTTTTTGGAGGAGAATGAAAGATACTATTCAGTATTTTTCACTATTTTTGGCAAGGACTGTTGCTTGGTTCCAAAACTAATTTTTAAAATTGCAATTAGTTGGACGCCCTCGTTCATTCTTTACGCAGAGGTGCACCAAATCATGCATGTAGAGCTTTGAGTAAAATATTTTCCATTCACAGTGTGAGTATTTGCACAGTGTGTTCAAAGACAGATGAGAGAACAATGTGGGATTCGTTATTGAAGTTTGACGCATGAGGCATGGCTACACATGACAAAAGTAAAAACAGCAACATCAAAAACAAACAGGTATGAAAATATGTCATTCTGCAGCATTCATAACAACTGAGTAAAACATTTTCTCGTGGGAATCAAGTGCATTGGAATGTCTTCTGGAACACAGAGGCATCTCAGTACATTCCTCTCTGAACAATCCTCTGAGTTCACCCTATGTCCATGAACTGCGATAACCACTCTGAAACAAATGTGAAACAAATCTACAGCTTTTTAACCACTTGAATATTTTCCTAATAGATTTATGAGGTCTTGTATGTGGGCTAATATTATTCTTGACCCATTCAAAGCCGACGCAGTGGGGGGATGTTCGCTGTTTTAGTGATGTAAGGTGCATAATTCTCCCGAACCCTGGTCAGATTATATTGCAGGAACTCTTTGAACGGCCTCTGATTATTTGAAGTCAAATTAAACTGGTGAGGAATGTTCCTCACTGCGCTCAGTTGTTTGATGATCGCGCAGAGAGCTCATGTGCAGATCAAACTAGAACAAATTCACAGCTCAGGATTACAACGTGATTTGGGACAAAAGCAAACACGTTTTGGAGCGCTCCAGTTCTAAATGTTTTGTCCTTGGTAGCAGAACGGCCATTCACGGCTCCGCATATGGAGCTGGGAAAGATAATATTGCATTATTGTGAGGAATTTTCTCATAGGTTTTATGAAATCTGTCAATTCATTGTTTGTTTTTTTTTTTAGATAAACTGTGTTGCGTTTAGCGACTTTTAATATTTAAAAGTGAGCAGTTGTAGTTTAACAGCTCATGCTGCATTATACTTAATAGTAATTTTATATAATTGTAATTCTGACTTCTAACTAAAAATCCTTGAGTGAGGAATTCAAGTTTCTAGTTGGAAAGCGTTCTGATAGCCTTGATTTCTCAGTCCAAACCTAGAAGTGAAGCAACTGGTGACATGAGCATGGCTTACATCCAAATAAAAAAGTATGAGTTTCTGTTTGTATCTATTGCCTCCAGTTCTATAAAATCTGCTGTGCTATAAAAAACAACAACAACTATATGCTAATGTTAATTAATGTTAGTTGAAAACTACAACCTAATAAATGATACTGTAGTTTCGGCTTCAGACCCTCAGATGTAGCATCTGATATCTTTTGTACACTTTTCTGGCCACAAGATTCCAGATCTTCAATGTTGCAATCTGATTGGCTCTATGCACTTCCACACACTGGATTCAATCAAGAAAACAAACTTTTGTACACAGTGAGTTTTTCAGAGGAACACAGGAGTCACTGGATTTTTTTTTTTAAAATCACAGAAACCCATCGTTAAAGGTTACTTAAGAGTTTAGATTGAAGCAATAGTGTAAATGAGATCTCATGTCTTTGCTGACAGGCTATGAGAAAAGTAGTAGTTGGTTGTTTATCATGTCACTCAAGTTGCCTTTTTCTTGTTAAAGCAAATTATTCTTGGCCATAAGGAAAGCTTGGTGAAAACATACCAGAATCTATGCCGAATCCTATAGGTCCTTTTTGAAAGACTAATGAAATGCAAATGCATGAATGCTTTCAATTATTGATAAGTTCAGAGTCATGGTAGATCCAGAGCCTTTCCCAAGATCAATGGATGTGAGGTGGGAATACACCCTAGATGGGACATCATTCCATTGCAGAGTACCTCAAAATCCTTTCACACACTTGTTCACATCTAGGGACAATTTGGACAATTTCACCAATTTTTTACCTGCCAGCATGTTTTTGGGAGGTGGGAGGAAACTAGAGAACCCGAAGGAAACCCATACGGACACAAGGAGAACATGTGAAACTCCACACAGACAGTAACCCAAGCTCAGGATTGAACCTGGAACTCTGGAGCTGTGAGGTAGCACCACTACCTGCTGTACCACTGAGCCACCCCCAGGAAGTTCTATTTTAACTGAAATCAAATGCCAAAAGTACCACTCTTGGACCCTTAAGCGAGACTCATAACCCTCTTTTGTTCAGCTTAATGCTTGTTTTGGATTTATGCCTCAATTGTAAGTCATTTTGGATGACAGCGTCTGCTAAAAGAATGCATGTAACATCAAAAAAGAGCTTCAGTCTGCAAGGATGACTTAAAAAAGCAACTCTATCACTCTTGTGGTTGACAGCATTTACAATAATAGATCAGAATGTTTCGTTATTTCATTCCAGACTGAGTCACTGGTTTAAAAACAAACAAATAAAACACACCTGAGATGAATCCTGAGACATATTAGACACATGTATGGGCTGTTGATGGAATGTACACAATGTTCCTGAGTAGATTTCCATGTGCAGACATTTTGGTTGTATTTTTTCTCCTGTTAATATTTATTGCTCTAAATTAGTGCTCATTGAGGAAAAAAAACCCAAGCAATATTAGAGGATTTTTCAGCATGAAGCATTGACAGACTCTCACCAAGAGGCAAGAAATCCCTTCTATACACGCTGATACTCTTTTCTCTTTCCACTTTACTGTAAACCTGAATGAATGGACTGTAGAAGAGGATCTGTGGTCTTGATGGTTCTGAAAAGACGTTAGATCCTATCATTGCCATGTCTGCGGCTGATTGCACTCATCATAATCATCTCATTCCAGGATGAGTCACAGATGGAGAAAAAAACAAGAAAGACATACCAGTGGTGTAATGCAAAATACACAGATGGAATGCAAATTAATGTCTAAGAGTCTGTTCAGGTACAAACATTTCATGTGTTGATGCTTTCTATCAGTAATTGGCCAATCTCCTGTCATATTTCATCACTCTGTCTGACACACAGGTTTAAGCTTTTCAGGCTTAAAACTAGCTTATAATGTATTAATTCTTGAACCTGATTAGTCAGAAGGTGTTGAGTCAGTTTTTATAACATCAGCTCTGACAGTAGTTCTGACTGTAAGGCAAAACACAGGTTTATATTAATGCGTGCAACCTAATATGTTATTGTTTTTATAGTAACAACTCATTGTACTCATTGTATCTTGTGCTGTTATAGCACAAAGAAAAATTAAACATTTATGGAAGGAGTCTCCAGTGTCAGCGTTTTTTAAAAATCAGAGGTAAAGCTGCAACTGTTCCACCAATGGAAAATTTTCAGGGCAGAGTGGTTTGCATGTTTTTTTTTGTCTTTATTAGTTTTGAAAAAAGAGAAAAAAAGCGTGAACAGTGAGAGAACAACTGTTTATAACTGCTATAACAAAAGTGCTAAGTTGTTTTGCAGATATCCCACAACATTAAATGTGACTACAAACAGATAAAAAGTAGACATCACAGCAATATTCCTTGGTCTTACCCACTGTTATGAATAACTAAGGGAATTTGGCCTATGTGTTACCTCATATGTATACCCCTCTGGAACAGGAAGTCATGGTTGAACAATTTCCTGTTCCTAGTCAGGTGTACTAATAAAAATTTAAAATATCAAGGGGAATATACTTCAAATATATTTTCCTCATATGAATTGATAGGGGTGCCAAAAATTGATGCACACCTATATTTAACAAAGGTTTTTTTTAAATATAAACCTGTGTTGTGTTTGCTATTGTTTGATATCCATGAAAGCAGAGTATTTTTGTGAATTTTTTTAACAAAATATGAAAAGGTTCAACAATAACTCTTTATTTTGACGTCAAAACTCCCAGTACTGGCAATACTCCCAGTATCTGATGGCATGGAATCTCACAAACTTAATTAAACATATTGATAAACTTCATGAATCTTCATGAAATGATATTACAACATTAATTTTTAAAAGATTATGAAAAAGATGGATGACAATGTTACAGTGCTTTCAGAAAAAAACCCACAAGCACGGCATCCATGTCCTTTCAGAGTTCAGGTCAGCTGTTTTGCTCACCTTGCAGCTTTGACAGCTGCTCACCCCTGAGGGAGGAAAAGCGCTCTCATACGCGTTTGTCCACATTACCTTTCTGGTGTAATATAATAAGCCTTGTAATGGTTCAGAGGGGGTCTCGGAAATGCATTCCCTGAATGCGAGACTGTACTTTTGACCTCCTGTCAGGTAATAACAATGATATTGGTTTCATGTGTAACTTCACAGCTCTTCCCATGAGAAGTGTGCTATGAAGTGTAGTGTAAATGACATGCATATTGCAGAATGGGACGTTTTAATCACCGAGCACTTGGGCAGGAAAACGTTCAATGTCATAGCACAGACAGAAATGATTACATGCTATTGATGATGTTACACTGACACAGTGTTTAGTCTGTCATGTCGTTATAAAAAGCCTTTCATATCTTACTGCATTTTAAAATTTTATCAGCATAAAGAATATTTTTTTATTATAGTAGTTTCGAGGAAAAGGGGAGCTGTCCATAATACTTTGAATTCTTCAGAATGAAAGCTATTTCATTCTAATCCCTGAACAAATCCCTGAACAAATATTAACCACTCATAAACACGACATTCTCCTTCCTTATGCTGTAATGTGTAAAACAGAACTCACAATAATAAAAGGTACAATGTGAATTGATTTTAAACAGACTCAAATTTAAGTGTACAATGTAAAATGTACACAATATTGACCGTGATACCACAGTGCTGCTGAATTCTCAAATCTGATTGGTCAGATGGTGTTGAGTCATTTTTTATAACAGCAGCTCTGACAGTAGTGCAGCTGCAAATCACAGGTTCATATTAAAGCGCAGCTATTATGGTTTTGAAACGTGCCAAATTTTGTTTCAAAGGTCTCATACAATAGATTTACATGCATCCAAGGACAAAAACACTTTAATGTGCTCATAATTTAAATTGCAGCATTACCTTTTTTCCACCAGTGTCACAAACGACTTGTTCAATGATCTGTTCTAAAGGATTCATTCTAAACTCTTCCTTTCAGAGAGCGTACTCTGCTCTGATTGGTCAAATGTCCCAAGTTTGGTCAAGTTTGTTGTGATTGGTCTACCACTGCCAGTGTGTGTCGAAAAGGAAACTCCCACTACCATAATGAAAGAAAGACCAGAAGCGGGACTTTTTGTTACAAACCTACGTAGGTTAGTACAGGAAGTAAGGTCTGGAATTACTAACGACTCGTTTCAGCTGTTCACAATCGGTTCCTTCTTTTGGGAGTTAATAACACCGTTTGTCGTGCGCTTTGATTTTTGAAACTTTGCAGACTTTTTACGTTCACAAACAGCTCTAGAACACACTACGTGAAAGGTAGTATCTGAAAAACCATAATAGGTGCACTTTAATCTGCTTGTTCTAATACCTTATCGTTTCTATAGTAACACCTTAGTCATAAAGGGATAAAAATGGATTATGTTTTGTGCTGTTATTTAACAAAATGAAGACTGGTGAGGATTTCAGGTTCTCTGTAAGATGATAAGTTATGTTTTAGTTTGTTTGTTTGTTTGTTTTATTTATTTGGTGAGGGAACAACTATTTATAGGTGTTATAATGCAAGGTTATAATGGGTACTAACTTGTTTCACAAACGTTCCACACCATTACTTGTAAATATAGAAGTATACAAATTATGATGTATTGTTCTTTAATACATAAAAACAAATGAAATACAAATAAATCACTTTGGTACATGCTGATATCAGAAAATAATCCACTTTGGAGTGGTAACACTAGCTGCGTCTGGCCGTTGATTATTTTACTACAACAGCACAAGTGTTTTATTCCTTACCCATCAGTCAAAACAGGCTTGTTGTCTAAAGTTTGCTTCTTTATTTTTTCACTGGAGCTACAAGGCTAATGTAGCTAACAAATAATCGAAGCATATATCCTCCAGTTGAGCATTGTGCAAACTGCTAACCATGTCTCAATAATAGACTGCATTCATTATAATAAGAATCTGTTTTGAACACATCTATGCTGGTGAACAGGCAGACAGGGAGTCTGCTCATGGCGTCATAAAAATTAATCATTCCGAAGTTTTGGAGTCGTACCACCTCTTATATGATCCTCCGTCTCCTGTTTGGTATGCGCCCTCCGTAAGACTTCACCTCCTTCCTAATTCTTTGTCCAAGGATATTGATCGAACACTTGGGCACATTATTTGAAGACTGACTCATCTGTGAATGAAATAAATGAAGAGTCAACACACTGTTTAACTAGGGCGCACGATAACACTTTTCAGGAAGATTAATCCATAAGCAATGTCTGCTGCCGTTTTAATCCATGTTTGATTATTATTATTTATTTTTTAATCATCAAATGTCAATTCGGTGCAAGATAAATTCAGAGCTGCTCTTCTGAGTGACACATTGTGTGTGTTTGGAATGATTAGTGAAGCTTAAATTATACCTAGACTTGATAATATAAAATATTATATCACACACACACACACACACACACACACACATGCTCACTGCCATAAATTAAGTATTAAGACGCTTCCCTGTCTTTAGCGGGTAACTATTTACTGCCTCAGTCATCATTCCAGTGTGTCCTTGGTTTTTAACATCCTATCTTTAGAGGCTTTTATGTGGGATATGTAGTTTATTTTTAACTCGTCTTTTCCCTCCATAAAGGCCCTTCTCCACCACCTCACCCGTTCCTTTCGTCTATACAGCATACTCTCTTATTTGAACAGTATCATCTATAAATTGCATGCTGGTTTGGACTTAATCATAATAACTGAGTAAATGGGACACAATGAGGGCTACTTTCTGCCGATCCCCTCCTCTCATGCTCCCAGATGAAAAGCACATGTCTCACCAGAGTTTATTTTTACTCCTCTTTAAAGACGCTAGGGCTAAAAAACACTTCATGGTGCTGGATTGTGGGACATGAGGTTTTCCTGTGGTTTGGGGAAGGATGTCTTTCAGGAGGAGCAGGTGGGGATGTGGGGACATAAAAAGATAAAGACTGAGATAAGCATGTAGCAACACCTGAGGTAGCTGGGGATTAAGATTAATAATAAAATGTTTTGGCTTTACATCAGAATTCTAGACAATTCCATATTCTTGCACTATTCAAGTCAAAATGTTTCTGAGTACACAAGTTGTGATGAACTGTATACATTCCTCAGTATGACGGAACAAATGGGAGTTCAGCTAGTAATTGATGCTAATCTTAATTACAGTTATTTTAGTTCCCTGGGGTCTTTTCGCAGTAATTTACCATCAGATCTGAGGAAAATGTGGAGATTTGCGAGAGATTTGTCATGTTTTTAGTGTCACTCTGCCTTTACATTGTCCATATAAAAGACATACAAGATATATGCATGCTAGTTAGCGAAATTATTGGCCTTTTACATTGTTCAATGAAATAAAAATCTGTGTGCTAGCTAGAGCCTTGGGTTAATAGTTTAGGCTATTTTAGTATTCAGTCTTTACTTAGCAATTCACCAACACGTCTGAGCAATTATCCAACACAAAATGATAACGTTCTTGGCTGCTTTGTCTCATTTTTACTGTCACGCTGCCTTTACATTGTCAATATCACTGAAATGTCCTAGCTAAAACTTTGGGTTAGAAGTTTAATTTTAATCATGCAGTCTTTTTCTATCAACTCAACATCATATCTGAGGAAAATGTTGCTATTTCCTATGATTTTGTCTCATTTGCACTGTCAATTTACATTTACATTGTCCATATAAAAGACAACATGTGTTTGTTAGCTAGCTAAACTGTTGGTCTTGTATCAACATATCTGAGGAAAACATTCTCAGGTTTTGTCTTGTTTTCACTTTCACTCTGTCTTGTTGTCCATATCAGTGACATAAAAGCTGTTCTAACGAAATCCTTGAGTTAGCAGTTGATGCTAAGTTATAATTAGTGTAATTTTAGTCATACAGAGTTTTTTTTTGTATAAATTCACCATCACATCTGAGGAAAATTTTGATATTTCTTGTGATTTTGTCTCATTTGCACTGGCTCTGCTTCTGTCATTACTCTGCCTTGACATTGTTTATATAAACGCTGTAACAGTTATGTGCTAGCTAGCTAAATCATTTGCCTCAGGCCATTAGATAGCTAATGCTCAGCAACCATATTTCCATGTTGTTCTCATGACTTTAGCCGCTTGGATAGCAAGTGTTTTATGAGTTCACCTTCCTATTAGAATAACATTAGCACAGTGGTAGCTCTGCTGTCACAAATTCCTCCTCTCATTGCATCCCTGCTGAAAAAAAACCCTCATAGAATTTTCATCATATTTTTAATGGTTATAACAGAAATTGTATTGGTTTTAATGAAAACTGTAATGGTCCCTGTGGGTCTATACTGGTAATTTGTTGCCTTCTATTGCTGAATGTTATGTCTAGTGGATACCATAAAGGACCTATAATGGTAATCGTAATGGTTTTAATGGTTAGCTGATGGTTAGTAATGGTATTTGTAGTGGAAACCATTAGAATTTCTGTGATGGTTTCTATTGTTGTTGTTTTTTCAGCAGTGATGGCACATATGCTGTGCTCACCTGTTCTGTGTTTATTCCTTGATTAGTTTGTCTGTTTATACCCTGTTGTGTCATAACATTTTTGTGAAGTCTTGCCATGCATTTCTAGTGTTAATTCCAAGCTTTGTTTCCCAGTGTCTTATTTTCTACTTCCATATTTTTTTGTTTTGACTCTTGCTCGTTTTGACTCTTGCTTCTAATTGTGATAATGAATTATCCTTGTTTAATGCTTTCTGCCTGTGTTTTAACACGTACCATTTACAATAGTTATAATTTTTTGTTTTGGTCAAATAAAGCACGTTAATTTTTTTTCCACTTGTGTCCTGCTTTCACTGGCTGCAAGTTACATATGCTGCTCATACGGATACCTAACCTTGAACAGCCCAGCTCTGTGATTTGATTGGTTTCTGCAGCACTTGTAAATGATTCTGGATAAATATAATGTAGTTTCTTAACACTGACACTGCAAAAAAATGACATCAAGTGAATTTATCTTCAGTATAGTCAAATGTATCTAGTATTTCCTATTATAATATTTCAGTAAATCAAATATAAGGTTATTAAACCTATTTCTAGACATTTTTGCTCATTTCATGCTTGAAATAGTCTAGACTCCCCCCTCCATTTTAAGCATGTATTCCCAGAAACAGGCAAAATGATCTGCCAATAGAAAAAAGTGTAAAGCTTGAAATGTGTAAATGCATCTAAAAACAGGCTAAATAACATTATTTAATTGATTTATAATAATTGCACAGTAAGAAATATTAGATCAGTTTGCCCATATTCAAGATATTTTTACTTGCTAAGATATAATTTTTTGCAGTGAAATAATTGGCAAACCAGATGTTAAAATGACCTGTTCATTTTGGTCAAACCAAATTAAGCAGCTGTATTGTAAGTGAATTAAGCCTGTGACTTTTCCTAAAGCAATAACAGCCACGTCCGTGTGTGTACATCCTGTATTATACAGTATATACAGTTTGTCATTTTACGCTTAAGGCAAATACTGAGACAAAATATAGTAATATATTTATATATAAAGTAATGTCTATATTTATAATAAAGTAATGTCTGCTCTAAAAACCCATGTAGACAAACCAAAAGTGACTTCTTCAAACAGAAAAGTGCAAGCAGTTCTCCCACGGCTAATATAAGATGATTTTTATTTGGTCTATTTTCAATCAGTGATTTTCAGTGTAGGATCTGTATTGTTATGATATGAAATGCCAACATGAAATGGATGAGATATTCAAGTCCCATGGATGGTGAAACTCATGTGGGGCTTTCATTTTGATTTGCTTATCATATCTGTCATCTGGAACCAGTAGTACATACATCGTTGAGTATAACAAAAACAAAAATGTAGCAAGGAAACACCTTATGACATAAATGTGATGTAGAAGTGTGTACAAAACAAAACAGATGTATGACTGAACTCATAACGGAGGATGATTAATCTATTCAGGCCTACATTAAAGGAAAAATCCACCCTGAATACTAATCTTTATAATTAACATGTGATCTTCAATGGCGTCCATTATTTATCTAATAAATGTACTTTTTTAGTTTAAATGTCTTTCATTGATATGTTGGTGTATTTTCATTTTGTTATTGGTTTCCAATATTACCCACAATGCTATTTGACTACCTGGTGATAGCAATGCAGGAGGATTTAGCACTTGCTTTATCTCTACTTAAAAGAGCGATGCAGCGGTGCTTTAGTCCTTTGTCTATCCAGCGCTCTCATCTCTTCATCTGTATATTTTGCTCAAACAGATCAGCTTCCAAAGCTTCAAATGTCATGCTAATACCGGCATCAATGCCATTAATCTTTAACTAGCTTAGCCAAGTCTCTGCTGTAATGTAATTCAGCATCATATCACTGCATTGTATTCTGGGAATTTGAGTCCAATATCTACACCAATGTCTCCACTACTTCTACACTGGATTTCTCATTCATATGATGTTGAACATCGCTGGAAAATGTGAATGAAAAAGAAGCTATTGCTGTTTTATTTTCAGGAGCTAACAGCGAAACCTGAGTGTTATCCCTTATGTTTGAGATTCCTTGTTCATTTTTGCTATTAAACAACATGGTAACTGCAATAGCAATAACAGTGTCCACCTGTGACATCAGTGTGGCACACAACCGCTAACTTCTCACAGGATTAATGAAAATACAGCACCAAACAACAAATTAACAACAGAATCATTAAACACATCACTGATATGATTAGGACTCTCTGGTTGGTTGTAGTGCAAACAAGTAAAACCAAAACGCATACACATACACACTAAAGCCTCACTTTATACTACATCTCAGCTCACAATCGAGAAGCAGCACAGCTCTTAAGACAATGTATACAATGATCCTGACATGATAGGGTTAAAGTTGTACAAGCTTGTGATCACAGTCAACATGCCTCATGAGCAAGATTATAAAAAACAGCATGACAATAAAATTAAATTAACACACTGGAGCCTTACAGTCAGTCTTGCTAGCGTGCAGCGAGCAGTCTCAAAGAGTCTCATTGCTTTATTATCACGCTTTCTACAACCGCAGTTAACAGCATGTGTGTGAGAGAGTGCATGCATTTGCATTCCTCTATAGCCTCTATAGCCTCAGGGTCTAGGCACTTTAGGCTCATCCAGAAATACTGATCTGTAATCATCTTGAGCTCCAGGCTGTACTGTCAGAGTACAATTTATGTATCCTTGTTTGCTCATTTCTACATTTTTTCCACCTGCAATTAAGGTCTGTTTTATTACATATTTAATGTTAGATTTTAAGTTTTAATTCACAGTTTTCAAGTTTTCATAGCATCACTAGGTTACAGCTATGCCTTGTAGTATGGTGAAATGTTGATGTTGTGATTGATATCATCGAGGGCCTGCAATCAGCAGTGCCGTAGGTGATTCAGCTCTGTCCTGAAAGAGAAAGAGAGCAAGACTGATGTCCTTAGGTGATCCTGAGAAGGAAAGACGGCGAATGTGACAAGCCCAGGTGTGCTCACACGCGAGGATTTCCCTCAAAGAACAACAGTTGCTAGGCAACGCCGCCAAAGAAAAACAAAACAAAATGTTTCTGACGTGCGTTCTCATGCAGTGGGGTACAGACTTGATACATCAAAGTTAGGCTTCTCGTTGTGCAGGCATTTCAGGATTCATACCTGGTTAGTTATCTCATCTCATCACTTTCGCTAGTGACCTATTCAAATTTGACACACAACAGGCCCAGATTTAGATCTACTATATCTACATGCCATCAGATCATCAGCCTTCCGAATATAGAAACAAACCAATCAACATCAAAGCACATACTAACCTCAACTCATTCATCTTAAGTACATCTTTATGCTCTACCTTGCACATCATCCAGATTCCAAGCCTGAAATACGTGGACGTGCATTCACAACTTTGGCTCAGTTAATATTAGATGCAGAAGCTTGTTTAAACAATTGCTTCTGCATGACTAATGTAAAAGTCCACACAGTGTGTGACAGCAGAGAAAAAACATTGCTTGTTAATGAGGCCGATTCAGTTTTAGGCAGCATACAGCGTGAAATATAGATTGTGGGATGATTTATGGAGTAATTGTGAGTGCAGGCACCTTTCAGCTCTGTCAATGAATAACATCACATCATCGGTGCCAATTCAGGATGTAATGTATCAGTGGAATAGGACTAAAATAGCAAAGTATGGCTTTTAGGAATGCATAGATATTATATGTATTTTTAACCCTTTAATGTCCTGTCTTATTACTAATTTATTTATCTTAAAGCATGTTATTCATTAACTACAGTGAGATTAATAGTGTACAGGTGTACAGTTATATCAGTAAAGAATTTAAATCTGGAGTTTACGAGGTTACGTTGATTGTTCAAGGATTTGATCAAATTATGTTCTTTATTTATTTGACTTATAATAAGGAGGGACACATCCAACCTTAGGAATGAGTGAGCAAGGGAACAGCGCCCTCTATCATGTTGTTTATGTATTTATAAGCATTTATTATTCAGCCTGAACATAAGGAATATGATAAACATGCGTCAGAGGCACTGATAAGAAAATATGTATCCAGGGACATTAATTAGTGGTATTGTGGTAAAATTATTTACAACAACTACATGAGGAGTTTATAAGGACATCATTATTCACAAGAGATGTTTTCATAAATTATTGACATTGACGGTGAACAGGAAACTAACAGGATTCATCACAGAATATTGTTTTTTTTTGTTTTTAATCCTTGACCAATTAGGAGATTTCTATTTCTATTTTTTAAACATAACACTGTTTATCTGTTAATAAGTGAGGAATAAAAATACTTTGGGTGTGCTGTTATAGGACAATAATCAACAATGGGGTGGTGTGATGAAGCAGAGTTACCGTTACCACCTTGTTGATTATTTTCCTATAATATTATGTCCTGAAGTGTTTCGTTCCTCTTATACCCCAGCAATTTTTATTAATTAGTTTTTATTAATTAAATAGCATTACATCATACATTTACTGTATATCATTGCATTAATGTTGCGGAGACTCTACGAAAACAACTTCTGTTGTGTTCTAGCAGCTATTAAACATTCATCCAGTCACTATCTGTTGAAGCTAATAAGACAAAAAAAACCAAAAACAAAAGACCACGCTTCATGTTACAGAGAAACCACTAAAAAAAGGGTAAACTCCTTGGTCTTGAAGAGGTCGAAAAACTTAAAGTTCCAGCTAAAAATGTCCATAAATAAACATCTCCTTACAGAACATTTCACCATATCAACAATTACAAACATTTCTGAATCCTTTTATGCGGAGTGTCCGCCATACAAGTCCCTGTGAATGAACTGCTACTGCACTGAAGTTCACCTGCTGCCGTAAAAACATGAGTAAACTCAAGCTGAAGATAACCTTTGTTTCAACTCAAAAAGTTACATTTTACAAGTATTACCAGTCAAGACCAGTCAAGGATTACTTTACATTTAATTGTTGAAAACGTATAAACTTGAGTTCCGTATGAAATGAAGAAATGAAATAAGTTCACATAACTTAATGGGTTATAACTATCAGTTTTTACAGTGTATATAAAATAATAGCTGCACTATTGTCAGAGCTGCTGTTATAGAAAATTCATCACCACCTTTTGACCAAACAGAACTGAAAGTTCAACAATACTCAACAGATATAAATGTAAAATAATGTTTTATATATATATATATATATATATATATATATATATATACACACACACTGACATGTAGTTCCTATTATAGAATAATTGGAACGGCAAGGCCAATTCATTTGTTTTTGATGTAGACTGAATCCCCCACCCCCCATAACAAAAAACATCTGAAAGAAGCTGCAGTAAAAGCCTGGAAAAGCATCACAAAAGGAGAAACCAACAGTTTGGTGATGTCAATGAGTCACAGGCTTGATGCAATTATTGCAAGCAAGGGATATGTAACCAAATATTAAGTGTTATTTACTTTAATTTACTTTAAGACCTAATACGTTCCTGTACTTTTGCTCGCTTAAAAATTGAGTGGTCTGATACCAGGTAAAGGTTACAACAAATGAATTGTCCTTAACATTCCAGTAGTTTTAGAGGGGACCGTATATACTTATATCATTCTATAAGGTGTTTCCATGCTTACGCCTGTGTTGTAAAGTTTTTGTTTTGTGATAGACTTCCTGCCTAATTAACTGCATTTTATCATAAACCTCACATGCTATTCTGATTCCTTGAAATCCCTCAGGTGAAATGTTTGCCAACAGCCCTCATCATCTTTCCTCTTCTGAAGAACACATTTATCATTCATTCACTGTGTGTGTGTGTGTAGCCACCCAGACCATGAGCACCGCACATACCACAGTGAGCCACAGAGATTAGATAATGCCATAATACTCAGCGGAAATGTCCACGAGACAGCATTCATCTCAAACAGCCGTAATACCCTTATCAGACATGCAAACAGCTCGCCGGGATTCTGGGAGATTTTCTCTGAGATTTCAGTCTGAGGTCCATTCGCCTCCACACATATGTGTAAAACATCAAGTCGATCCAGTTAAACTGTAATGAATAACATTTGTGGTTACATTAGCATTAGGGCAGAGTGTTTCAGCATTGAAGTTTGGTATTTAGGGCTCTATGTTGATTCACAGTGCAGCAATATGATTATGACTCTAGTTCATTGTGTGTAAATACAAAAGATTCCTGCTATTTTACAAAATTTAAAAAAGAGATTATGTCCATCCATCTTCTATACCACTTTATCCTTCTCAGGGAAACCTGGAGCCTATGCCAGGAAGCATCAGGCACAAGGCAGGGTACACCCTGCCAGTCCATCACAGGGCACATGGGGGAGGAAACTGGAGTACCCGGAGGAAACCCCCACAGCAAACTCCCCCACAGGGAGAACATGCAAACTCCACGCGCACACACACGGTGGGAATCAAACCCCTGACCCTAGAGATGTAAGGCGAACATGCTAACCACTAAGCTAAGCTCTGAAGCATCATCACTCTAGTACAAATTCCACAACAACAAATGTAACTATAAACTGATTTTTTTTTTAAAAAAGACATTTTCTTTAATAACCAAAAAAATGCAGTGGTATAAGAGGAATAAAACACTTTGGGACATGCAGTTATAGGAAAATAATCAACTTCAGGGTGGTAACAGTAACTCCAATCCAACACCAAACCACAGAGTGTTTTATTCCTTACTGGATACATTTACAACATCTGTGGTAAAGAGAAAATTGCATAAATCTGTTTTTTTTGTTGTTGTTTTTTGTTTTTTTTTGTCAAATCATTCCATTACTAATTTATGGAATTTAGCTAGCCATGAAACATTATGATATTAAAGGTGGAATCTCTACCGAGTGTGAAAAGAGAGACATACTTTTACATATCTTTTATTGTAAAATGACATTTGTAAAAATGTATTTACCAAAGTCTCTTTTAATTAATACAGTTAGCTTAGCAGACACTAGCTTAGCAGACAGTCGGAAAATTAGTTTTTGGTCTAAAATCAACGAGCAACTTGTGAAGCAAAACATTTTTCTTGTAAAAGTTTTTATAATATTGCTGGGACAAAGTAAGGAATAATCCACTCTGTGTCATGCTGTTATAGGAACATAATCGATGTGGTGTGATGAAGTGGAGTTATTGTTACCACTCTACACGTGGATTATTTTGCAAAAACAGCACATTCCAGAGTGTTTTATTCCTCTTATAACACAGCTGCTTGACAGTTACAACTACTTAAATATTAAAGAATGATACGTCATACTTATTTATCCATTTATAGTTACAAGTAATGTTGTGGAACATCTATAAAACTAGTTATTTCCTGTAATCACTTATGCTATACCAGTTAATCTCTCACTTTCTCTTGAAGGTAATAAAATGTCCTGAAGACTTTCCTGTGTCAGAAATATTAAAGCTTTACTTTTGACTGTTTCAAAGTGTGACACTGGAGACTCCTTCCATAAATGTTAAACAAACATCTCCTCACAGAAAACTTCACACTATGAACGACGTCGTTACTAAGGAAACGATAAGGTATAAAAAGATATATGCAATTTGTTTCACAGTTGCGTTACTGCCATAACTGCTGTTATACAAATTTGTTCATTACCTTCTGACCAGTCAGGATGGAGAATTGAACAGCGCTGTGATACTTTGTTGCAAGCTAAGTTCTGATAAGGTTCTCTGTCATTTGAGGTTGATGTTGTTTCATTTTTGATGTTACTTTATGTGTGTTACCATTTTTCGGCCTCAGCATGCAGCTAATGTGTGTCAAATTCAAACTCACCCTAAGATTTTTATCATGCTCCAGGCAGCCCCTAGTCTAGACAATGGATCTAAATAGCTGTTTCCGGTGTGCTAAAGGATCCTGTAAAATGACCGTCCTCCGAAGCATCAAACACGCACAAGGCTGCCGGTAGGAGCTGTTAGACAGGAACATTAAAAGGGTAAAAAGAGCAGAGCTTAATGTTTAAGGCTTGTGTGTGTGAGTAATTGATAGTCTGCCTGCTTTGACTAGCTGTCAGTGGAAGAGCTATAATTTGGTCCTGTTTCGGCCCCACCACCATCACCACCACTCATCATACACACAAACAGAGGTACATCAGAGATCCATTACACACATATACAACTCACAACATACAACTTATATATATTCTGGATTTTATGCAAATCAAATTGTTGCATCCCATAGATCAAAAAGGATTTTTGTTTAAATTGCATGATCACACCTCAGCGTCTTTGTGTGTTAAGACTATGAGACCATTACATAAACCGAGCCTGACAAAGATTACAGAGATCCCGTAGCAGTTACAAACCACAGTCCCTGCTGATATGAGATCAGACCAAAATGCAAATGCAATCGACTGACAGAGCATCATCAAAGTGCTCGCCTTCCTGCGCTGTGGGTAAATATATCAAACACATCGGAGCACATGTAATGGCTTTTTTCCCCCGTCTTGATGTGTGCATCGTAGGTGGCAATTAGTGCTGTTATGATTTCCGGCTGTGTTTGATATCTGGATGTTGTATACGGTAGTGTTCCTTGATTAACGGCGAGCTGTAATTAAAGAGGTGTAGGTACAGTGCTGTGAAAAAGTATTTGCCCCATCCTGATTTCTTCTGGTTTTGTGTATATCTTGTACTAAATAGTTTTAGATCTTCAAACAAAGTACAACATTAAACAAAGGCAACCTGAGTAAACACACAGTGCAGTTTTTATTTTATTTTATTTTTTTACTGAAGCAAAAAAGTTATCTAACATCTATCACCAATGTAAAAAACTAATTGCCCCCTTTAACTTAAAATCTGCTTCTGCCAGCAATAACTGCAACCAAACGCTTCCAATAACTGGAGATCAGTCTTTCACAGTGCTGTGGTGGAATTTTGGCCCACTCTTCTTTGCAGAACTGCTTTAGTTCAGCCACACTGGAGGGTTTTCGAGAATTAACTGCCTGTTTAAGGTCCTGCAACAGCATCTCAATTGGTTCAAGTCAGGACTTTGACTAGGCCACTCCAAAACTTTATTTAGCTTTTTTTTTTTTTTTAACCATTCAGATGTGGATTTACTTTAATTTTGGAAGGTTGGACACTTCTGGGAAGGTTCACTACTGTGCTGAGTTTTCCATTTGGAAATAATGGCTCTCACTGTGGTTCTTTGGAGTCCCAGAGCATTTGAAATAGCTCTGTAACCCTTCCCAGACTGATGTCTTTCAAGCATATTCTTCTTCATGATTTCTGGAATTTATTTCATCTTTAGCATAGTGTGTTACTGGGTAAGACCTTTTAACCAACTTCATGCTGTTGAAAAAGTTCTATTTAAGTGTTGATTTGATTGAACAGGGTTTGCAGTAATCAGCCCTGGTTGTGTCTAGTCCAGCTGAACCCCATTATGAGTGCAGTTTCATAGATTTGAGGAATTAGTAACTACAGGGGCAAACACATTTTCACACAGGCCCAGTTGGTATTGGATAACTTTTTTGCTTCATTTAATAACATTATCATTTAAAAACTGTATTTTGTGTTTACTCAGGTTGCCTTTGTTTTATTTAGATTTTGATTTAATTTCTGAAACAATTTAGTATGAGATATACACAAAACCAGAAGAAATCTGTTTTTCACAGCACTGTAAATGAGATGCATCATTACTGTTTACTGGCTTGAGGCAAATGTTGCTGTGCAATTATAGAAATAGTGTACAAAATAACAGAAAATCAATAGATCCAGGAAATACTATTGTGGAAAATGTAACATGCAAACTGGAAAAAGTCTGCCATCCCAAATAGCATAATTAGCTAACTAGCTGACTAGGTAACTGCTAATAATCTAACTAAGTTTGTAACTGTAAAATACCATTATAATGACCAATCAATGAGTGACATTTGTACACCATTATAAATTCAAAGGTCTATACAATAATATGCAAATCTAAAAAGCCTCCATATCATCCTGCCAGCCAAATTAGGCTAATTAGCGCACTTAGATTTCTGGCTAGGAAAATGCTAATAAACTAGCTAAATTTGTAACATTAAAATACATCGAATTTACATATGAATCTACTCTAGATTATAGATGTATATGCAATAAATAAATAAAAAAAACATTCAAATCGCCCTGCCATCCAAATTAGCTAGCTAACTAGGTAAATACCTATAAACTAGCTCAATGTGTAACATTAAAATATCATAATGTCCAAAAACAACAGAAATGGCATACAAACATTTCAACAGCATTAATGAAAATGCAACATTCTATGAATATACATACTTGCAAATCGAAAAAGCCTAGCTAGCTAGCTAGGTAACTGCAGCAAAGGTCATTTACATTCATCTTAGGTTGACATGAGTGGAATTTCAGTATCTGAGTCTCATTTTCTCACTGATTTATTACACAGCAGCCAAACATGTTCAAATCTGCCACAACATATACAAAACTATTACTAATCACTAATATTAGCTAGGTTAGTTAGCTAGCTACCTTAGCACACAGGTTCTCTGGCACAGAATGTGCACACAATGTCTAGTTACTATTAGCGATTGATAGCAATTAACTTTTTTTTTTGAAGTAGGATGTTCTCCATAACTCCACATGTAGCTGACCAGCCAAGACACGTTTGTTGTTTGAAGGTTATTTCTTTAGTTTTGTACTGGATCTCTGAGGCTAATGTTGCTAACCAGTAATGGAAGCTTATGGTTTATATGTTTGCATTGTAATATAAATAATCACAGTGGAATCTCCTTAATCAGGTTTGTGGGGCTGCTGATTTCTTTTAGCTTGTTACTTGTTAGCAACATTAGCCTCATAGCTCCAGTGCAAAATAAAAAAAGCAAACTAGTCTTTTACTGAGATTTACTGAGATATCTGAGGTGAAAATGTCTTTTTTGGTCTTTACCTTGAGGAATATTAATGCTTGTGGTGAATTGTATAATGTCTTTTGTGTGTTTTTGCCTTATGTAATGTGTGTCTGTAATGGATAATTTGTCGAACATTTTGTTAATGGCAGAGACCCAAAGGTGTAGAACTGAAACATAAACAGTGTGAAGTGCCGAGGCAGGTTCAGAATTCCACTGGGTGATGCACATTCGTCATCGGCTGACCCTGTGACCCCTGACCCAGCCCTGTACAGGTCAGAGTCCTTGGCAGGCAGCACCATGGCTCTTCCCTTCACAGAGTCAGGTTGACACCAGATCACTCAGTGCTATTCTGCACTTCTCTGTTTCCCTCTATTGTTCTCTTAACTTCACGCTCCCTGTTAGAGATAACATTGGTGCATGTGCATTTAGACATCTACCTTACGTCTTTCAGACGTTTTACTTTCCTCTAACAAAGCAAAACTCCTTTGGTCTAATTTGTAATCTGAACCTGTTTTTTCCCGCCATTTTACAGGGTCAATGTCAACTAAAGTGCTGTCATAAATTATGTCTGGATTTCATTAGGACTTCCTGTCTGGTCTGTTAAATCAATGTTTATCGTGTGGGGGGAATTCCACACAAATTAGTTTTATCAGCAGGCAGTAATGAGAGGCACGTGTCTACAAGCGAAGGACATATTTTGTCTTTCCATGCATAACGTGAGCCACGTGTATCGGCTCATTCCTTAGTTTTCATAGTTAGTAAATCAGTGGTGTGTCTTTATCTCAATTTGCTTCAGTGTGGATATATGATAAGCTTTAAAGGAAAACTTTGACAAAAAACAACAACAAATATACAATTACAATTTCCCACTTACCCCAAGTGTACTCAGTGAAGACATGTTTAGCATCTGATAGTTTCTTTTTGTTGTTGTTTTTTACACTGCAGCTACATGGCTAAAGAATAATGGTAGTCCCACCCACTTTTTTCATATACTAAATGCAAGCCGAAATCTTCATGTACCTCATTTAATCAACACCATTATGCTACAAAATCCCCATTTTAAATACATGAATTAAGAGATTTAAAAAAACAACAAAAAAAACAACAACTATATAACCATCACTTGGGAGGCGGGACCTAGATGGCAGATTGATGGCAAACTTCTCTGAGGAAAAAAGTGAGTCTGGTTGTCCAAGATGGCTGCCCAGTAATGTTCTACACTGTGATGATTTGTTCTTATTTATAGAAAACAGTAGGGCCGTGTCCACATGTACAGTATATGGATATTTTTGAAAATGTCATTTTCCCTCTGCGTTTTCAAATCATTTTTGCTTTTAGTTTGGGCAGAGATATTATTGAAAATGCTCTCCATGTGGAATTCTTTTTTTAAAAAAAGAAAAATCTTTATTTATGTGGAGAAGGCTTCAAATAACAGTATGTTCTAAATCACCAAGTATGTGTGACATCGTTGAGATTTATACAAAAAAAGATTTTGGGTGGCTTAAGGGAGTTCTATTACTTGTCAGCTACATTAACTGTGTATCTCCATTGCACAACCGAAGAAGTGTAATGTCTTAGCTAACTGACTTATTTGGTTGATGTGGAAAATTGTGTGAATTTGATTTCTTGAAAATCTATCCCTTTAATGGTGTGTTCCTTCATTGAAATGCTTTCATCTGGTACTTGGCTGCACCCTGGCAGGTCTCGATGTTCCTACTGGTGTTATCTGATAATCTAGTCAACATGGAGAGTTTTATCAGGACGCTGCATCACAGAAACAGGTATGAGAAAGATCCTGACTCGAGGACGATGTTCTCTGATGTAGACAAAACCCTGTTTTTCACCAGCCGCTGTTCTGTGATTGCAGATGCAAAAATTTTTTTATGTTTGTGGCTCAGAGCTGCTGATTAGAGGCCGTGTGTGAGCAGTGATACATCCCGGTTGGTGGGAGGTCAGACGTCATGTTTAGGATGAACATCTGGAGCTTTATAGGAGAGAGAGAGAGAGAGAGAGAGAGAGAGAATGAATGAATGAATGAATGAATATAAGAATTTACTGGTCATAGTGATGTAGCTTAATTCTTATATTCTACAGTATTATTAAATTAACAGTTCACTGTTACTATAGAAACATGTAATGTGGATTTATATGTCAGACCCTCCACACGATCTAATCTAATAAGATGTTGAAGTAGATGTTTATTAACATTTTTTGGAAGGAAAGTCCAGTGTCAGCACTTTGTAACAGAGGAGTTTCCACTTTCCACTTTCTTGGTAATGTGACAAGATGTAATGTAAGATAATGTAAGTGATAACAGGAACTGATTAGTTTTTCAGTCTTGATTTGTTGTTCCACACCATTAAATGTAATTATAAAAAGATTTTAAAAAGTATGACGTGTAATTTTTAAATAAATTTTAAAAATCTAATCATTAATTTGCTGAGGTTTAAGAGGAATAAAGCATTTTCGGGATATGCCATTACAAGTAAAGAATCAACTTTGGGGTGATAACAATAACGCCGCTTCACCACACCATCCCGTCACTGATTATTTTCCTATAATAGCACATGTTGTTTTTTTATTCTTTACATAAATGAGTGTATAGTGTTTTGAGTGTAGAAAAAATAATTATAATAATCATTATAAAATTATGTTTTTTTCTGCTCTATTTCATTTCATTCTTTATTTTGAACTAGTTGTGTGCATTTCAGAAAGGTGCCAAAAGACATAAATATCCATAAAAATTTATTATAACAACAAATAATCAAATATTTCATGGTTTATATGTTTTATATATATGCTATAATCTAGCAACTACATGGTGTCCCAAAATTCTCCATACATAGAAGAAATAAACACTTTTTAGCAAAATGTCTTCCAAGATTTTTCATACTTTATATATATATTTTTTTCTCAGATAGCCTTTAAGAATAACAAACGAAGAACGTATTGAAATCCTTCTAATGGCTGGATCGGGAAGCTGTCAAAAGGTTGTGATGGACTTTAACAGGAAACATGGCAAGCTGCCGAAACGTGACACTGCTGCCAAATTTATTAACAAATTAAAAATGTCTGGACGTGTTGTGGACCAACCGAGAAGTGGACGTCCACAAACATCCACTGATGAAGACACAACCGACGTGTTGCTGGCAAACATAGTCCCCTATGTAAGGAGACTTTTGGGACACCATGTATTTTGATTTCTTCCACTTCAATTTTAGTGGTTATTTTATGTAGATTCATTACATATAATCCCAATTAATTTCAGTTCCAGGTCATAACACTACAAAATGTGACAAAGTTCATGGTTGGGTGAAGTATACTTACTGTATGCAAGGCACTGTTGTAGGATTAAAGCATGTCTGTGCTTTTACTTGTCAAAAAACATTGAGAAATTGAGATAAACTTGAGCTCTCAGATCTCTTGACCATCTACAAACTGCTTTGATTTTGAATGCAGATCTTCAAAAGCTTAAATTGCGACTTGTGTTGTAAATCTTTGAGATAACACAAATATGCATGAAAAAGTAATTCAGCAATTCTGATAACATCACAAACTTACTGTCATCATTAGAACCATATGGCAAAAACGACTGCGAGTCAGAGTCACACTCAGTGTTCATCTTCTCAGCAGGGCAAACTGCTCTGAAATAATTTACGACCAGGCCATAATTAAAGCAACAGGGCTTTTAGGACATCACTCAGACCAGGTGCATTGCCTTATGGGACGACTTCACCTTTCTGAAGACACAAGTACCTGTTTGAATGATCATGAAACGCTCTCTGGCTTTCAGAGGACCCATTAAATCAAAGTGCTGGGGGTCACGGTGTGTTCAGGCTCCATCTCCACTTCTTTCTGAATGGTCTGAAAGTTTAAAACAACATAGGGGTAATAACGGTAGATTGTACGTGTATATACACTCACCATCCACTTTATTAGGAACACCATACTAATACTCCTTTGCTCTTAGAACAGCATCAGTTCTTTATAGCATGGTTTGCACAATATGTTCCTTTGAGATTCTGCTCCATGTTGACTTGATTGCATCACATAACTGCTGCAGAGTTTTCAGCTGCACATTTATGCTGTGAATCTTCTGTTCTAACACATCCCAAAGGTGCTCTACTGGATTCAGATCTGGAGGCTGGAGAGGCCATTGAAGTTCACTGAACTCTGTGTCATGCTCATGGAATCAGGCTGAGATGCTTTGTGACATGGTGCTGGAAGTAACCATTATCAGATAGGAAAATTGTAGCCATCAAGTAGTGCACATGGTCAGCAACAATTTGACAGATATCACAGCTTGCAAATGCTTTTTGTAGCCAGCTAGGAGTCTTTCTATTCTATCAACACCCCCCAACCACCAATTTTCTGCCCAATTTGGTTATTTGCCAATTCCAACTCACCACCCAGCTCATCGCTTTCATAGAACAGTTACCAATTGGGTAGGATGAAGGCAAACATGTGCTTCCTCCGAGTCACATGAAATCAGTGAACTGCATATTTTCAAACTGCTGCTCATGCTGTGTCATACTGTGTCAAAGGGCACCATAACACACCGAGTGCTGTCTGCCCTCTTCCGCATACATGAGCTCACAATGACTCCCGTAATTGGTTAGTGATGCTCTGATTGACAGGGGAGAGAGTATGCCCCTCCCACCAAGGCAGCATGGCCCATTGTGCTACCTTGGCTTGCAGCCACGGATGGCTATGGCATTGTCAGGATTTTAACGTGCAATCTCCTGAGCAGGGTACACGATTTTCTGTTGCCCCACTCATGAGACCACATAACCATTCATTGATGAAATGTTTTTAGGTTGCTTTTACACCTGCCTTGTTAGTGTGGATCTATCAGACTTTTTTTTTGTTTGGTTATTTTTGACAGCGTGCCAGACAACTGAACCACAGCCCAAAAAACAAGGGTTTTGATCCTTGTTTATCAAATATCACGTTTTATGTTTGATGAATGCTTTTATCATTTATAGCAGTTGTAACTCAGTGGTTAAGATGTTGGACTACTGATTGGAAGGTCATGAGTTCACATCCCAGCACTGCTAAACTGTCACTGCTGGGCCCTTGAGCAAGGTCTCTAACCCTCAACTGCTCAGTTGTATAAAAGAGATAAATGTAAGTTGCTCTGGATAAAGGCATCTGCCAAATGAGTAAAAAAAAAAAAAATTCTTCATTTTTTTTTTTTTTTTATATATATTTATCTTTTCTGCTAACTTTTGTGTAGAATGTGGTGGTCAATACTGCTGAAAAATCCAGCTTGGTCTGATCAGCTCACAGTCCAACCTGGTCAAACTGGTAGACCATCTTCATCTGGTAAGTTAGCCTATTTTCTAGCTTCTTTATTACTTGAATAAATTAATCTTGAGTAATTCCCTCACTGTTGTGTTATTTGTTATTTTTCTAATAACCTCTCTATGACAGCATTAACATTTTCAGTGGCAGTTGATTATCAAACCTATATGTCGTGATACATATTGTGTAGTGTAAAAATAGCTTCATGATGCGATATTTTTGTCATATCACCCATCCCTAATTACAGATTCCTACTATCTAAGCACAGAGATGATGAACACCAGCTGTTCTGCCATCTCTGTGAACATGAAACAGGCATTACCACACACTGGTGCTGATGTAAAGCCTAATTTGTTTTTAAGCAACGATCCAATAGCACCACCTAGTGTTCACTTGCAGCCATGACACTTTCCAGTCCTGATACTGCATTATTTTGGTGCAGTCCAAATTCTAATTATATTCCCTGAATAGTGTACTACAGTTTTACCCAAAATGCACCGTAAATCTATCGTACAAGCGATGCACATTACATTCACAGTGAAGTACAATGTCTAGTTATTTCTTTCAGGATACCAGAGCAGCTGTGTATATAAAGTAAGCGATGAAACACTGGGTGTTGTGCTGTTCTAGGAAAATAATCCACAACAGGGTGGAGTGGAGTGTTGGAACCACCCTGGTTATCACCCTAATTTGTATTCTTTTACTAGAACATCACATCTTGAAGTGATTTACAGCAGTTTGCCTACAATCACAATTTCTCATTTATTCAACAATGACACATCATACCTTTTTCCTTTTATAGTTACATTTAATATTGTGGAACATCCTCAAAACAGGTTAGTTCCTGTTCTCACTTATGTTATAGCAGCTATAAACAGTCCTCTCTCACAAGCCTCTCTTTTTTCTCTTGACGTTAATAAAACAAAAAAGAAAAACACAAGGTGTAAGCTCTTCTACCATGAAGATATTGGAAAACTCTGACTGTTACAAAGCACTAACATTGGAGACGTCTTCCATAAATGTTACATGAAGACTACCTACAGAAAACTTCACCATTATAATCAGTTTATGTAGAGCATCTGCTGTACAAATCCCTGTGAATGAGCTGTTACTATAGAAACAATAATCAATCAGATTCAAAAATTCAACAGAGCTGTGCTATGACTTATGTTTTATTAATCTGTTAATGTACAATTGGTGTTTGAGTACCACATTAGACTGGTAGCTTGGGTGCAAAACTTTATAAAAAAAAAAATAAAATAGACATAAGACACAAGACATGTCAAATCAATCTGTACTTCTACAGGGAAAAGTGAGAAGTTTCATTTCTGGACTAATAGTTTCTTCCATTATACTGAACAGCAGGGCAGATATGTTTAATAACTTCTTAATTCACATGCACAAATATGTAGTAATTGATGGATGTGTGTTGTGTGTGTGTGTGTGTGTGTGAGAGAAAAGGTAGCTTTCAATTAGTTATGATTAAAAATTTATGAAAATTAGAGAGAAGCAGAATCAATTGTCATTTTAATTGTATCAAATGTGTTCCTAAAGAAATGAGTAATAACATTGTCACAACATATCACCAATTAACACTGAACTAAAACCAGTGGTCAGATATATATTGGCTTTTTCCAGCACAGAAATCATTTCAATTCAAGATTTCAAAATGAAATCTACATTTAAAAAAAAAATACATAAATAATGCATCTCTTGCAGGAAAAAAAAGGGGGAAAAAAAATCTCCAAATGACTTCTGAGTGAACACAGGACAGTAAATCCACACATTTAAAGCTCAGTAGATCTACAAAGTCTACAGATGCTAAATAAATATCAGCTGATTTAAAATGGTAGGTCAGAGACTGTCAAATACGCAAAAACTGAACGTCATCATCCTGCCGATGGGCCACAGGACTTCTGTGTTATTTGGTCCAGCTGACTTTAGGAATATCATAATGCTCCGTCAGTGTGTCCAGATGTCTGTTGAACTCCTAGAGAAAAAGATAGGCATTATAAGCAAATTAAGTTACACTGACCTGATTAGCTTTATTAACACTCCATTTCAGACATCAGTGGATGTTGAGAACAATGGTGATCAGTGACTGGTTGTTGGCTTTACACACTGGTGGTGAGTCGAGTGAACCTGTTAACACGTATATCCAACAGCTGTGCTGTAAGCTGGAGAGCCGCATTTAGTGCAGGTCAGTCTCTAACATCTACTCAGAAAGTCACTAGATTTGTCACTAAAGGATCGCCAAATCTAGCAACCATTTATATATTTACAAAATTCTATCATTCTGTCAAGAATGCAGACAAAATAAAGCAGTGCTAGTGAGGAGTCAGGAAACTGACAAGAAGGAAACTGTTGCGGTGAACAGTGGCGATCAGCAAGTAGTGAACAATGGCGATCAGCGATTGGCCGGTAGTGAACAATGGTGATCAGCGATTGGTCATTGGTTTTACACACTGGTGGTGAGTCGAGTGAACCCATTATCTCAACCCATATAACCAGCAGCTGTGATGTAAGCTGGAGAGCTGTATCTAGTGCAGGTCATTCGCTAACATCTACTCAGAAAGTCACTAGATTTGTCAATAAAATGATAGCCAAATCCAGCAATAAAGATAGCAACACTGTTCAGGACATAGTTGACTACGACATGCAGGCAATTCAAAGCAGTCAGAGCATGTGGACAGAAGAAATGCAGGAGAGTGGATGTAACAGAGGAATATAGACAGTAAGAACAAACTCTTACCTCAACTCTGCGCTTGTGTGTCTTAGAAGCTTTGTTCAAAATTCTTTCCATTTGCTAAAAAAAAAAAGTGAATAAAAAATATTAATGACATATTAAAACAACAGCATTTTCTTGAGAAGAAGGTGTCCAAACATAACTAAAAGGGCTAGTAGAGCTGCAAGTTCTCATTTTAGCACTCATCTAATGAGACTTTTTGAAGAGTTTCAGTGCTTTTTCACCAAACAGTGTGGAACATGGTGCTGTAACTAATCGAATATCATGAGCTACTATTTTTACTACTGAATTCTATTGATTATGTCCATTAGTTGGTGCAGCCCCAGATCACACACTTGCACCCTAGATAGTGCACTTCAACAGGGAGCATGGAGTAATTTGAGATTTAGCCCAGCACCGCATTACGAGACCAACATCATCTGTTTTTTTTTTTTGTTTTGTTTGTTTGTTCAAAAAACCACCACAAAGTATATGGCTATTTACAATGTTTAAAAAGACCACACAAAAGTGTACATACTCTTTTCTCCTGGATTTTGTCAAAGGCGATTTGAGCAGGTGTTCTTTTATCAACATAAGACTTTTTGGTCGTTTCCTCCTCTGTTGAAGTGGTCAGCACCTGTTTTTCCAAACGCTTTGTCTCCTTGTCCTTCTTCTTCTTCCTGTTTAATTGACAGGAAAAATTACGTTATACTAAGTCAGGAATAGAACACTTGAGGTCATGCTGGTATAGATAAAATCAGAGGCAGGGTGGTGTGATGAAGTACAGTTACTATTACCACTCCAAAGTCTATTACTGATTATTGCAATGCCAGTGATGACAAGTTTTTTTTTATTTTATTTATAAACGAAGCACAGGACATTCATTTTATCTGATTATAGTTACATTTAATGTTGTAGAGCGGAAGGCTGCAAGGGGGGGGGGGGGGGGCTTTCAGTACCATTTTTT